>JANIJH010000005.1:18566617-18581137 GCA_024520975.1 Erythroxylum areolatum | reverse complement strand
GACAGGGACACAAACCCCATGTCCTTCGATTTTAGGAGAGACAAAAGTTTATGTCTTTTGTCATCCGGAGACAGAAGACAAAAGTGGTGAAACAACAACCAAACATGAGTGAGGGACATGATTTTTTTGTCCTGTCATCTGTCCCCACTAACAAGGACAGCAACCATACTCAGATGGCCAGTGCTTTTACATCTGTAGAACAAGTTATATTGATGTTCATATATGTTTATTTATATACATATATAGACCAAATTAAAGTAACAATACCCTTTACACCATTAGGAAGATAACTTGGAAGGCACATGTTGAAGCAGAATATATCCATAGAGATGCGATGTCAGATTGACTTGTCTACTTGATGATACCTTTTACTTGTAAATTTTTGGGCTAGAGGAAAGAAAGATGGTGGGTGCAATTAATGTATTGTGTGTATATATAGAATATTAACAATGTCATAACATTACGATCTCCCTGAAAGCTGCTCCAGGATGTTGAAAAGTGTCCAAATTCACCAAAAACAAAATTGCTTTTTTGCAATGACCTTCCCATGTATCATACTTAGATGTATATGGGCAACGCATGAATATTGTTGATTGGCATTGGTAGCAGAGAATGTGAGTAGTTATGAGCACCAAAAAGCGTCACTATTAATTATATCTACCAATAGAACCAATTGTCCCACTTATTTACACAAGTCCCGTGACATTACATGTGCAAAACGGTACATTTGATCGACCAATGCCAAACGTAAATGAACTATAACACTTTTATCATTAATTTACCTTAAATCGTTAATTTCCATTTATACTGATCACGTCGTTCAGGTTTTCTATAGCATAATAATAATAAATGTAAACTTGAAAGCATAAAATATTTAGTAGAATAATTGGTCACAAAGGAAAACAGGCAAGAATCAGAAATGGAATATAATTGGGATTAGAGAAAGACTATAGGGTAAGTAAAAGATGCAGTAAACTAACTTGGAAAAGCTTCAACTTGCACAAAAAGCAGGGAACAGTGAGGGAACAAATCCTGGGATTATTGGGAACTGCACAAGCAGAGATAAAGAAACGAATTGCATGAATGTACCAAGCATTGATGACTGGAAAAAGAGGTCCATGATCCATCACTACCACTTTTGTCATGCAAAAAGTTTCTCGAGCTACTCAATCGCTGCAAGCTAAATTTATGAAACCAGCTGAATTTTAACTTCGCTGAAAATTATTAACCATTTCTTTACTCTTACTTGTCACTTTCTTTGACGGCTAGCAGGACCGTACTGTACCCAAAACTGATAAAACCAGATAAGGACACGTGTGAAGATCGTGACCCGAGGATGAATGATAGTGTAATGACGCTATAATAATTATAAATTTGACATTCTGTTTCTGCGTGCATGACAGTGCAATGTAGCTGATGACACTGATGGACCTCTGCACACAAATGGCAGTACGGAGTACAATATCTCGCTGCCGTATAATGGGAAAGAGAGGTTGAGAGAGTTCTGAAAAGCCTTCACCGATCACCACCTCCTTAGCCTCTCTTCTTCTCTCTTTCTCTAATTGTCTACTTCTATAGTTCCCCGTGTTTCACTGCTTCTCTGCTTCGTTGTACAAGTGTGTACTCAATCCTCTTAAATTGTCACCATTCAAATTTCATATTCTTACGTGCCCTTTTTGTCTTTAGGCCTTGTAAGTTTATAAACCGTCGCCGTACATGGATAGACTTCGTGTTCGTTAAGTACTTGCTATAGTATGTTGGTTGAGGTCTCGAAATCACGAGATACAAACTACTTGCCATAGTATGTTGGTTAAAGTATTTTCCTTCTCTTCTATACCTTACAGAAGCTCGATATCTTGTACGCATAATCCGAGACGGAGATGGCCGTAAATACGAAATATTATGCTTACGATCTCGGTTGTGGTATGTGTACTGCGGTGCCTGTACATAGGTTGATATAACTGAAATATTCGTGTAAGATAAGCATCTTGAACGGACCACAGTGAATTTGGACCAATTCAAGATTTTGAATGGTAAGATTCCACTGTAATTGCAGTGCATTACAGTTATTGCTCCTAATAATAATAAAATTTCAGTAACTTGTACTGTTAGAATAGTGGACCAACCATTTTGATGGTTGCAGACCACAGCCTCCTTTGTGGCCTTAATCTATCATCTACAGAATTATTGCAAATATTAGTAGGTGGGGTCGTGGTTTGAAATGTTATGCCCGAGAACAGTAAGTATGGGGTCAAGAGCATGGAACAGCATTAAAGTGGAAAGTGTAAAGTGGATGAATTTGGCAAAATTCAAAAGAATAAGAATCGTACAATCATGCCTCTGCTTTTTGAATGATGGATTTCAATTGGCAGATATAGAGGGCTCATCACATACTTTACTCTTTAGATAAGTATAATATTGGAGTTATTCAGGTTTGCTTTTATAGGCCCTGGGTAAAAGATCCAACTAAATCAACAATATTTGTCAAACTTTAAAAATATATTTTTATTATTAAAATTTAATATTCATAATTAAGTGACTTAATTTATAAGTGTATATACTCAACAAAATACTAAATGATCATAGCATTCGCTAATAACATCTTATAAATATCAGCAACAATAAAATCACTTAAAATAGTAGTAATAACAATAAAATAATAGTAGTAACAATCGAATAACAATATTAGACAACAAAACACCAAAAGAATTATACCAATAAGCATACAGATGATCATGATTTATGAAAAATAATTTTTTTATACATTTTTAGATGCAAAATTATTAATAATAGCATCAAAATTAATATTGTCCAACATATCTTTTAGGGTACATAAATTAGCTAAATCATTCAACATTTTTTATGATATTAATGATCTCAAGTAAGTTTTTAATAATTTTAACATTGAAAAATTTCTCCAATTGATGCTACAGTCATAGGTATAATAAATAGAGTTTGATAAGCAATTGAAAAATTTAGATAACAATTTGCAGCTTTAACAAATTCTAAAATTTTATTTTGACATTAACTCATTTGACAAAGTCATTTGCAACACTTTTAATTAAAAAAATCTTTTGAATGTGCATAAAAAATCTTCTCTCAATTGATGTTACAGTCATATGTATGAGTGTGCTTTTAAAGTTTTAGGATGTTGCTTTATGAGGGTGGGCCTTAGACAGGTGTCTTTCCTGCTCTTGCCCAGGGTCGGGACTGATTAAGGTTTCGATTGCTGTTTGGAAATGGGTTTAGCATTGATGTTTCAATCGAAAATTTCTAGAAATTTTTAGCTTATATCTAACTAAATAAAACAAGCTACTAGTATAAAAGTATTGTTTGCTCCTTCAAATTCTATGGACAATCAGACAAGCAAATCCAAGTTATTAAGTTGTCTAATAAAATGAAGAAGCTTGAATTACTAGGGTGCTTGGTAGCAACCAAGAAGTATAGTAATGAGTCCAAAATAAAATAAAAAATATATTTCTTCTTGTTTAGAAGAGGAAAGGAAAGGCATGCACTGGATATAAGAACTAAGATACCAATAATGGTTCGAGAAAACATCAGATAAGAGTATTATATATATTTATTGACTACATACTCACGATTTCAATCTTAGAGAAAGGATATCTAGTTAGGTGAACTTTCATTCTAAGTCAAATACATATTTATGGATTGTTTATAAGCTATTTCTATGTGTTTTAGGAGGCTGACCTTATAGCAACTAAGGCTTTCTATGTTCAAGAGCGGTTTAATTGGCAATAGGAATGAGGGTCTGTAAGTTTTTTTTTAGAAGTTATCTTTTGAATATACAATAATGATAAGATGTTTAGCTATATGAGTGAAATAATGTCCTTTGTTTTGGATATATTTTGGTGCTTAAACGTGAAAATTAACATTTATTTTTTTAGGAGGTGAGAAGTGGAGATTGCATTAAATTTGAGTATTATTAGTCAAAATCGCAAATTTTGGAAAAAGTGAGAAAAATACTGCAATGGATAAGATAAGATCATGCCTAATGTCATATTCATTCCAAGAGTTTGAATTCAATTAGAAAACTTATTTTCATTTATATTATGTAGGGATCTAGATTTGTTTTAGATATAAATCTTTGCAAGATATAAGTAAGCTAGGTTTTGAGTAGGAAAAGAAAACAAAAATATGTCCAACAACTTTCCATATCATTATGTTTCATATCTTAGCAGTATTTTTTTTCAATCTTTCATCTTTTCTTCTATTTTTGATGTTGGGACTAAAGCTATGTATGGCCAAATCCAAATATTTTGATTCAAGGAGATTCAAAACTCTAGTTATAGCTATCTTAATTATTTAATTTAAGGTTTAGTCCATTTCATTAAGCTTATTACTATCATTTAATTGATATGAAATACTATCATACCTAATCAATTAAGGGTAAATTTTGGTTTTAATGATGGGTTTGAACTGATCAATTTAGCAAAACATATCCTAAAATGTTTTGGACTAACTACATTAATTTTGAAAATTATTCTTTTTAGATAAATGATCAATATTACAATTAGATGAGATATTTTCCTTTAATTAAAGTTAATTAAAAGTGATTTTCTCACCTTTTATTTTTAGTTGATTATTTCAATTCTTTGTTGATTTTAGTTCATTAATTAATTAATCATAAACCCCACTTTGTCTTGTTAATTAAAATTAAAAATCTAGTTTTTAGCTCTCTTGAGATTCAACCTAGTTCTACGACTACAATGAGAAATTAGAGAATTAAAATTAATTTTGAAGGCTTTGACAACTTGATCACAATTTTGACACCATTTTTCGGAAATCATTTTAGTTTCTTAGTTTCTTTGCATTATTTTACATTTTATAGCTAATCTTTTGTCTTGTATGTCTCGTTCTTCTTAAATAGCTGGATTGCAATATAATCCTAAAATTGAGAAGACAACGCATTGCTAAAGGAAAGAGACTAAGCAAGGAAGACGTCATTCACCACTAAAAGTGAAAGATGTGATGGATTTAATAACCGGTGAAGATTCTAGTTTCTAGTAAGTTGAAGAAAAGATGACAAACAAATGTTGATAGAGTTAGCGACACAAAATTTGAATCAACAATCCTTACACATGATTTCTAGATGTTGAGGTAGATTTCAAATTAAAATTGGGTTCAATTCACTTATTCTCTATTTTTTGTGGTCTTACAGGTAAAGATCTACATAAACACTTGAAAGAATTTCGTGTTATTTGCTTTAGCATGAAGCCACAAGGATTGACCAAAGAACAAATTAATGTTATAGCCTTTCCATTCTCATTGAAAGATAAGGCAAATGATTGACTATATTATCTTCTCTCTAGCTCAGTGATAACATGAAATGAGGAAAAGGTTGTTCGTGGAGAAGTTTTTCTTGCATCACTTGTAGCCAATATCAGAAAGGAGATATATGGTATAAAACAATTCAGAGGAGAAATATTGTATGAATATTGTGAGAGGTTTAAGTAGTTATATGCTAGCTACCCATTGATTTGGTACTTTTATGAAGGGATATTGCCAATATATAGGAGTATGATAGATCCACCTAGTGGAGGAGCTTTGATAAATAAAATACCTGAACTGGCTAGACAGTTGATATCAAACATGACTAAAAATTCTCATCAATTTGGGACAAGGATGGATGAAGTTGTTAAGCTCGTGAATAAAGTAAGTAATATTAACCATGAGGATAAAATTTTGGATTTAATTATTGGAGTTTGTCAAATAGCTATAGGCCAATCTCAATAGACATAAGTGTGTGGAATATATTCATTCTCTAGACTTCCCTTAGATACGTGCCTTACATTGCAGTAAGACTCCCTTCAAGAAACTAAAGTAATAGGGGGATTTCATGGTCAACCTCAACGAAAATATAATCATTATTCTAATCATTATAATCTAGGATGAAGGGAACATTTGAACTTTAGCTATAGAAATCAAAGAGGGCAATAATGATACCAAACTCACAATTTCAATAAACATCCTTAAGCACCTACATATGCTCAATCTCAATCTTGAAATTTAGGTATGTCTGTGGATGAAATTGTTAAGGCACTCATTACTAATACTCAATAAAGATAGAAAAGCATGACGAAGGAGAAAATAAAGATGAAACCCCAACTCAAGAATCAATAAAGGTAAAGGATGACTTATCTTCACTAATATCAACTAATGCACATGTGCCTAATTTCCCTTGTAGGTTAACTAATTCAAAAGAAGAGAAATATGAAAGAGAGATCTTAGAGATCTTCAGAAAGGTAGAAATCAATATATCACCTTTAGAAGCTATCAAGCAAAATTTGAAATATGCAAATTTCTTAAAAAATTATGTATAAATAAAAGGAAGATGAATGATAATTAGAATAATTTTAGGTAAGAATGTATCAATTGTGATAAATAGTAAATTAGTAGAAAATACAAAGATTCAGGTATGTTTACACTTTCGTGTGATAGTGGTGATAAGAAAATTGAGCGTGCTATGCTAGACTTTTTGGTGCTAAGAAATTCAGTGCTAAACTAAAGTATATCTATTAATGTCATGTCATACTAATTTATAGAGCTTTAAGTATGAATTCTTTGCAAGAAATTAATGTAATTATTCCGCTAGATGATTGTTCTTATCTATCCTATTAGTGTTATAAAGGATGTTTTAGTCCAGGTTAATGACTTGGTATTTCTAGTAGACTTTTACATCTTGAAAATGGATGGAGATAGTGTTAGACATTGAGCTTCAATTTTGTTGGGAAGGCCATTTATGAAGACGAATAAGATAAAAATTGATGTAGATGAGGTATCCTTTCCATTAAGTTTCATGAAGAAATAGTGAAGTTTACTATTTTTGAAGCAGTGAAGTACCCTAATAATTTTCACTCTATTTATCATACGGATATTGGGGATTTAATTGTGTAGGATATTTTTAAAGAAGAAAGTGTTGATGATGAATCAGAGTTAATGCTAAACTAGAAGTGAAGTTATATAATCATTATCAACAATGTTAAAAGATTTGAAAACTTTAATTGCTGAAATTACTGTAACTCATAAGAAAATTTTGCCTTCTATTTTTCAGCCTTCGAAGATAGTTTAAAGGGCTTACCTGATCTCCTAAAATATGTCTATTTGGATGAAGGAGAGTCATTACCCAAGATCATCTAAAAAAGGTTGAATATAGGCAAGAGGAAAGGCTAATAACACTTTTAAAGGAGTACAAAATTGTAATCAATTGGACTTTAGATGATATAAAAGGCATAAGTCTAGCAATTTACATCTATGGGATTCTTTCAGAAGAGACTGCTAAGCCAATAAGGAACTCCAAGGAAAACTCAATCTAATAATAAAAAATGAGGTAATGAAAGAGATTCTGAAACTTTTGGATGTAGGTATAATCTATCCAATCTCAGATAGTGAATGAGTGAGCCCTGTACATATTGTGCTAAAGAAAACTGGGATAAAAATGATACAAAACTAGAATGATCAGTTGGTACCAACGAGGGTACATAATGCATGGTTACTTTACAAAGCTTAAATTAGCCACTAAAAAGGGCCATTTCTGATTACCCTTTGTATATCAAATGTTAGAAAGACTTGTAGGTAAATTATCTTTTTGCCTTTTGGATGATTTTTCTGGTTACTACCAAATAGCAATTGCTCAAGAAGATCAAGAAAAGACTACCTTTACATGCCCTTTTAGAATGTATTCCTTCAGGAAAAGGCCCTTTGGTCTTTGTAATACTCTAGGTACATTTAAAGATGCATGATGAGTATCTTTTTTTTAAGTATATTGATAATTATAATGAAGTATTCATAAATGATATCAATGTTTATGGAGATTCATTTGATGATTAATTAATCATTTATTTAAGGTTCTTAAAAGATGCATTGAAATGAATTTGGTATTCAATTATGAAAAAATGACATTTTGTGGTTGATCAAGGCATCATTTTGAAACATGCAATTTCATCCAAGGGCATAAAAGTAGATAAAGCAAAAGTCGATTTAATTGTGAACTTACCTTACCCTACAAATGTTAGGGAAGTTTGATCTTTTCTTAAACATGTAGGACTTTATCATAGGTTTATCAAATATTTTTCCAAGATTATGATGTCACATATAGATGTTCCATTTAAATTTGGAAAGGACTATGAAGATGCTTTTGATGATCTTAAGCAATTATCGAAAAGTGCACCAATTATTCAATGTCTACCCTTCGAGATCATAAACGATTTGCTAGCAATTATATAGTAGGAGTTGTTTTAGGATAAAAGATTGGGAAATAAATTCATGTTGTCTATTATGCTTTAAGAACGTTGGATGCTACACAGTGCAATTATTCTACAACTGAGAAGGAGCTTTTATTAATTGTTTTTGCTTTAGATAAAGATCTTATTTGTTTGGCTCTAAAGTTGTTGTGTATTTTGACCATGTAGCATTGAAATGCCTTTTGGCAAAGGAGTCTAAATCAATTTTGATACAATGGATTTTGCTACTTCAATAGTTTGACTTAACAATAAGAGATCGAAAAAGAGAAAAAAAATTTAGCAACAGACCATCTGAGTTGGTTTGTAAGAGATGAAAATATTTTACCTATTTTTGGAACTTTTCTTTTTGAGCAATTGTTTCAATTGAAAGTTATAATTCCATGGTATGAACCCTTAATAATTATTTCGTTACTAGAACTCTTACCTAATTGCATTAGTAAGTTTAGGAAAGAAAAGATAAGGAATGAGGCAAAATATTATGTTTGGGATTAACCATACTTTTGGAAGTTCTATTATGATCAAATTATTAGGTGTTGTGTGCTAGAGGATGTACATCATTCTATCTTAGCTTTTTGTCACAATGCGGTGGTCATTTTGGTCCTAAACAAATTGTTAGAAAATTTTTGGAAAGTGGTTTGTATTGGGAGACGAGATGCTTTGGTTTATAAAAGTTATGATAGATTCTAAAAGATAGGTAGTTATCTCACTAAAATGAGATACCTTAAACAATAATTCTTATAGTTGAGATATTTGATGTATGGGGTATTGATTTTATGGGTCTTTTTCCTTCAACTCATGATTTTTCTTATATAATTTTGACTGTTGATTATGTTTCAAAGTGGGTAGTAGAAAAAACCACTAAGATTGACAATTTTGCAACTATTGTAGGTTTTATAAAGTCTAATTTTTTATTACATTTGGAGTTCTATGAGTCGTTATTAGTGATTATGGAAGCCACTTTTGCAATAGAGTAGTGGCAACTTTGTTTAAAAAGTATGGAGCAACTTTGTTTAAAAAGTATGGAGTCCATCATCGAGTAGCTACCGCATACCATGCATAAATGAAAGGAAAAATAGAAGCACTAAATAGCGAAATTTATTTTTGGAAAAGAAGGTAAATCCATGATGAAAGAATTGGAATTTATGTCTAAATGATGCTCTTTGGGTGTATATTGTATAGCCTACAAAACATCATTCAAAATGTCTTCGTATCAAATTTTTTGGGTAAAGCTTGTCATTTACTAGTGGAGATTGAACATAAAGCTTATTGGGTAGTGCAATGTTGCAACATGGATTTGGCAAAGGCTGGAGAGGTAAGGAAGTTGCAATTGCAAGGGCTAAAAGAACTAAGGTTGGATGCTTATGAGAATTTGAGATTTTATAAAGGAAAATTTAATTTATTCCATGATAATATGATCTTAAGGAAGCTTTTTAAGGTGAGATAGACAGTGTTATTGTATAATTCTTAACTAAAGCTTATACCAGGTAAGTTGTGTTCTAGATGGCTTGCTCCTTTTGTTGTCATTAATATATTTCCTTATGGTTCAGCGAAAATAAAAAGTTTAGATATTGAGATGATTTTTAAGGTGAACGGATATAGATTAAAAGCATTTTATGAGGAGATGACGGTTTCACATATGGTGGATATTGATTTGGTACTTCCCCAATAGGTAGAAGTTTAAGGAGAAAAAGCTCCGTTTAGTATAATGATATTAAATAATTGCATTTTTTAGGAGGCAACCTAAAACATGATAATTTTTATTAGTTTGGTTTTAGTTATATATAGTTTCCATGTATTTGTCTTTAAGTAGTTAGTTTATTGGTTTAATGGAGGATTAGGACTTAAAATTCTAGAATATTAAAATTCATAAGGCGAAATCACACTTGATATAATTCAACTGTTAGAATCAAAGACTCAAAAGTCCATAATACTAAAACTCATAAGGTGATATTATGTCTTATGAGCTTTTGCTTTTTGGAATATTGGAACCCCCTAAAATTCTAGAATACTAACATTCTTAAGGTGTGATCATGCCTTATACATATTAGTAGTCTGTTTGGGTTAAAAAATTATATTTTTAATAAATATATTAAAATAAATAATATTAATAAAAAGATATCCTTTTTAAAAATAATAAAATAAACTATAAAATAAAAATTAGTTAAAAATTATTAAAAATAAAAAGCAAAACCTTAATTTTTTTTATTTTGTTTCTTTTTCAGCTCTAATGTAGCACACCTAGTATCCTAATTACAACACACCAAACTACGCACACTAGCTCCACAAAGTAGGCACCACCATATAGCCAGCAACGCCAACATTTGTAGCCACAACAACGTAGTCACACTAAGTTTCTCCAGCCCTACGCCTAGCAAACACAGCCACATCAACATAACTACTGTCTAGTCTCTTCCACAGGAAAACCCAGTTGTGCACTAACTCTACACTAACTCTACACAATCTTAACACACCCGACTGACGCACCATAACGCACCACCATGCCACCAAGAAATTCAGCTCTCCATTAGTATTGTATTAATGTCTTACATATTTTCAGTTTTTTACTTAATTTTTATTATATGATTGTTTGTTTTCATTTTAATTTTAATTTTAGTAATTACTTAATTGTTTTAGTTATTTTAGGATTGGTTTTCTTATTTATAATTTTCATAATTATGAGACGTTCAAAAGATAGTATTTGAACAACAATGAAAGGCAAGTCTAAGGTGAATCAGACTGCACAAAATCAATATGATACTAGAATTAAAGCATGCTCAAATAGCTGAAAATATATCTTTCGTGCTACTAGCTGAGTCAAACTTTTGTGGATATTTCACTTTCAACTCTAAGGAAAGAAAACAAGGGTAAATTGTTATCAAAACTTGACATATTAATGTGGTTAAGTATGTGCATTATCCTTCCTTAAAAAAATTGCATATCAAAGAAAAATTTGGCAATTTACCTACTAATATTAGTTGGACAAATTTTGTATTGATTCATTGTCTGATGTTTATTGAATTAAATAGGGAGTTTTATGCTACCTTTAAATTTGATAAACTAGATAATTTTACTTTAAGTAGTCCCAATGTGGTACAATACATATTAATTGATGTTGAATTTAAATAGAGCATCATTGAATTTAATTTGGCTTTAGGGTTGCCAGATAAGGAATATGCTAATTTAACTCAGTATAAATAATTTGTGGTGGACTATGGTGAGCTTAATTCTTCTAGAGTGTAGAAATCAATGTCTTCTGAGTTGTTAATTTATCATCTAAGTAAATCTAAGGTTATTAATCTTAATGTGCTTGAATGGATTTATATGCAACATTTCTTGGCTTTTTATTATTTAAGTAGGAAGGCCATAATGTGTGCTTGCACTAAAACTAATTTTTTTTATCTAGCGTATGCTACACAGAGTACACGTCAATTTTGGTGCTTGGTTGACTACACAATTATCTCTTCTAACAAGAACATATATCTTGGTACCGCATGATCTCCCCAAAAAGGTTCATTATCAATACAACAAGAGGATCATAATGTTCCACAAGCTCTACATCTTTTAGCTCTACCTATCTGATATGAGCATCATTTTTAGCTAGAGAGGGTGGAATATACATTTTCTAAACTAGAGAAGAATTTGGATGCTCTTTCTCCAATTCATAGGGGTGATACCTCAATGTCCACTGACACCATAGTACATGTCATTTTAGATGTTCACAACTCATGAGAGTCATCTACTCTATGCTTTATTTGTGTTGATTATTTTTGTGGCATATGAGCATGTTGTGTATACATTGGGGAAAATGTATAATTTAGGTGTAGGGAAGCAATAGTACATATTGCGATGAACTTTGTGATTTGTATTTGAACTTATGAATACTATGATTCATATATTGATTATTCTTCATGATAACCTCACAATTTTCTGATTGTTTTTTAGAAATAATCCCTAAGTTAAGATACATTTTTAGTTAAGTTATAATGCATGAGAAAGACAAGCATGATTAGTGCTTTTCGTTAAATTACTTTCAGTATCTTATTGGTTTTGTTGAATGAAAGTGTATAAGACTTGATGCATTTTGACAATTATATGAGCTTTGAGCTTAAAAGTAATCATCACATTTATGCTTATACTTTTCTTTTCATTATGTGTTATTAAACATATTCTATTTATGCTAAAACTTGTTTTTGAATACATGTTAAGACTTCATTTTTGATGAATTTGTGCATAAAGATGATAAGGGAACTTAGGATAACTATTTTTTTTGACCTAGACAAGCTTATTTTAATTTTAAAAGCCACTTTTACCCTTGTTTTGTTGATGTCCTTAATAATTTTGAACCTCTAAATTGAAGGAATTGTATCAAGTTTATTTGTATAAGATTTTGACTATTTCTATGAAAAGCAAATTAGTTCATTCAAGGTGAATTATTTGATTTTTCATTTTTTTAGGATGAGGGAATATATAAAAAAAGAATTCTCCTCTTTCATGATTTTGTTTAAAAAATATGCAAAAAAAAGATGAGGTGATCAGAAAAGATGCTATTTGAATCAATTGAATTTTGGACAAAATTGAGTTAATATTTGTGTAGATAAGTTTGTATGATTTCCTTCATTCTATTTATCCTATAAAGAAATTCTCTGTGTCATACCTTACCTAAGCCATGTTACCTCCCTTATCAAGTACTTTTGATTTATGCAATAGGTTCATTTTTGTTAAGTGGAGGAGATATGATTCATAAACAAGCTTATGGAAATAACTCATTATGCTTTGATTTGAGAGCTTAATGAACCCTAAACACTTTTGAGTGTATAGAATGAAATCCATCAGAGGGTGTCAAGTCTTGTTTCATTTGATTTTAATGGAATTGATGAGATGTTATGTTTTAATTCTAACAATATGTCTTATGATTTCTTATTCTCTCAATTGTTATTTTATCCTACACCTTTAATGTTAAATAGCTTTTGGGATATTTCTGGATAATATGAAAGAAGATGAGAGGTTATTATGAAGATGATTGATGTATGTTTGAGAATAAGCATGAGTTTAGTTCGGGAGAATTTGATAAGATGTTATTTTGTTATGTTAATTGGAATTATCTATTTTGTTTTAGTTATATTTTGGTGCTTAAATGGGAAAATTAATATTTGTTTTGTTTTACGAGGTGACAAGTTGAGATTACATCAATTGGAGCATTATTAGTCAAAATCATGTATTTTGAAAAAGTGGATAGAATACTGCAATGGATAAAGTGAGATCACGCCTAATGCTAGATTCACCCTAAGAGTTTAAATTCAGTTAGAAAACTTATTTTCATCCTTATTACTTAGGGATTTGAATTTGTTTTAGATAGAAATATTTGCAAGATAAAAGTAGGATAGGTTTGAGTAGGAAAAGAAGGCAAAAACACGTCTAACAACTTCTCCATATCATTCTCTTTCATTTCTTAGTAGTTCTCTCAGTAATTTCATCTTTGCTTCTATTTTTAATGTTAAGAATAAATCCATATATGGCTAAATCCAAATATTTGATTTAATTGGATTTAAAAATCTGGTTGTAACCTTGTGACGTTTTGTTCTAAACTTAGATTCACGTTTTAATTCAGTATTTATTATTTTTTGTTTTTAAATTTCATGAGTAATTAGTTTTGTTTAATTTGAAAATTAATTTGATGTTGATTATTTTATAGCTCTCAATGAGTTTAATGATTAATAATTGTCATGAAGGATTGGTATAAGTAGCAAATAGGTTATTTATGAAGTTGTATATTTATATTATGAGAAAAAAAAATCTAAATTGAATATTTATAGCTATATTAATTATTTAATTTAGTGTTTAGTTTCATTAAGCTTATTGTGATTATTTAATTGATATGGAGCGCTGTCATACCCAATCAATTGATGGTAGTTTTGGTATGAATGTTAGCTTTGAACCAATTAATTTAGGAAAATTTGAGACTTAATATGGCTATCTTAATATGATTCAGACTAAATGTTTGAATTGTGAAAATTATTATTTTTAGACTAATGATCAATGTTACAATTGGATGAGATATTTCCCTTGAATTAGATTTAATTAAAATTGAATTTCTCACTTTTTATTTTCAATTGATTATTTCAATTCTTTGTCAATTAATCATAACTGTAGCGCCCCTTTACCGCAGGGTATACATCGGGACACCCGTAGGTCATTCCGATACATATCCTACGATAAGGGTGAGCTACGAAAAATCACTACAATACTTCACATGGCATCA
>JANIJH010000005.1:18542568-18562214 GCA_024520975.1 Erythroxylum areolatum | reverse complement strand
GATTTAAAGACGAGACTGAGATAATGGATAGAAGTACTGAAAGATTATGATGGTACAAATGTGTATTTCCCAGTAAACTTAGTGTTGTATTCGACACGTTAAGCAAAGATTCCAATAGCAATGAAGCATGAATTCAAATATTGAGGTTATCAAATCTAATGCAAAAAGGAAGCATAGAATGTAAAGCTGAATTTTGGGCAAAATCAAAGTACAATTGCTATGGAATTGAAAAATGAATACGAATTTTGAGTTTGAATTGGAAAATGAGGCTTTGTGATCGAAATGAGAGGTATGCATATCGATAAAGATGATTAAGCAAAGAAGTTACTAGAGTAAGGACAAATAGTAACCTAAGCTATATATCCTAGTAGGAATGCACCGAAATGACATTTAGTGCCGGAGAATGTAGATTCAAGTGACTAAATGTTTGAATTTGCCGACGGTCTTAACTGTCAAAGATATGTTTAAAGCTTATATTTGGAGCTCATAGGAATATGAGATCAATGTATGGCTTTGATTGACCTTAAGCATAACAATCATTATCGTAGTGAGGTCATTAGAATATTATACAGAGCGTTATACGACAAATGAAAGAATTTGATGGACCAATAGCAAAGGTATGGAATATAGTGAGATAGACATGAACCTTAAGTGTGCTAACACTATAGAGATGTAAACTATGAAGCAAATGATGAAATGTTTATGAGAGTATCACGTTCCTAAGGTGTGCTTGGATTGAACATAAGATGTGCTTAGGTTAGGATAAAGAAGCAACTAAGCTTGAATTGTATTGGTCCATATAAAGTTATTAAGAACTGGACCATTGACTTATGAGTTAGTATTATTAATAAGGATGTCTCAAATTCATAACGTGTTATATGCGAATATGCTAAGAAATATCGATATGATTTGATATTGGTGTTATTGACGCAAGGAGTTGAAAATTATGAGTAATTAGAGGTATATACATACTAAGGAATTAGTTAAGAAAGTGAATGATTAAATAAGTGATTGAAAGACCGAGTGAGTTTATTGACTATGATCATTTGGAAGAAGTTATTTGAGTGAAGAAATTACTTGGGAGATTGAGGAAAAACATTACCTCCATTTGTTTGATTACTCAAGTAAGAATTTCAAGGACTAAATTCTTTAAAAGGGGGAGAGTTGTTGGATCCTGAACTTTTATTGAAAGTTAGAACTATTAAATGAGAAATTTTGGCGATTATTCATATGTAAAAAAAGAAGAATTCTTGAATTTGAAGTGAAGTAGAAAAGATAGTTATGTACATGATGGGTTATATGTGAAATATTGGAAGTTATAAATTGAAAAATATTCATTGAGTATGCTTCGGTATTTTGGCCATAACTTTTTCTCTAGTTATCCAAATGAGATTACTCTTAATTTTGATTAAACTAGAGAAATAGGCTACAACTTATTTTATGAAATCGAGTTCCAATTTGGTCTCAAAGAATTTCAATTTTTGTATGGAAGTTGAGCATAGAATATTGTTTCAGTATAAGAATAGTTCAGAAATGTTTGGAATATAACTTTCGGATTTCTAAACCAAATTGAATGATTTTAGTGTCATTGGAAAATTAAGACAATGAGGAACATTTTTCTAGAAGGAAGTATTATCAAATTCCTTCAATTTTCCTATGATCATCAGATAAGAAGTTAGAAGTATAAGATGTTAGTTATAAAGACAAAGGAGGGTAAATATAGAAAGACTACTCAAATGAGGGGAAAAATGGGAAAAACAACTAAAATGTTGTCTTGAAATAAGAAGAGGAAGAGAGAAGGTGTCGTGAAAAAACAAAGGAGAAGAGAGAAAAACATAGAGAAAGAAAAGAAGAAGGAAAGAAGAAGAGAGAAGGAAGAAGAAAGAAGAAGAAAAGGAAAGGAAATCATCTTGCAAAGGTAAGTTTATCTTCTTTTTCTTCTTGGTTTATTAGAGAAATGAGTTGTATTAAGGATGAAGGGATTAGAGAGAGAATAGGTGTTGTGTTGGTAGAAGATGATTTGAGAGACCCATTTGATTTTAGGATTTCTAAGCTAGATTTTGGGTTTTTTAACCTAGATGGACTAAAGGTAGGTTAGGTTTGAGTTTGATTTGTGTTGATTTCATTTTTTATTGTTTTGAAGTTTTAGGGATTTTGTGAAAATTGGGGGATTTCAATTTGAATTAGAATTGAATGAGAATTTTGGTTTGTTTTAGGAAATCAAGAGAAACCTTATCCAAGAGCAAGAGGAAGGAAACAAATGAGTTTGGATTCTCAAGTGAAATAAGGTGGGTTTCATATTTATAATTGAATAATGAGCCGTTAAAATTTTCCCAAATTAAGAGAATAAAATGATTTCAAGTACTTCATAATTGTGCATATATTGTTTTCAAATGATTTAAAGAATTTGCTTATAGGTATGTATATGCTTCATGGATTGGATTTGAATTGTTGTAAATATGCAAAAATGCATTGTGATATATGATCATATTATGCCATTGACTTGTGTTATGGCATTTTGATTTGAATGGAAAAAAGAAAAAGAACATGAAAAGTATGAAAGCATTTCAATTTGATAAAATGATTTTGAGCATTCCTTATGTCCTTTGTTTGGGCAAGAGAGGAACTGTTTCGTAGTCACGTGCACATCGACATAAAGCCTTCTCCAGGCTGCCGCTTGTGGCCCACGAGATCCGAAAAGTGGACTCGTTTCGTTCACAGAGTAAACTTCAGTTTTTCTGTTTTGTTCACAGAGTAAACTTCAGTTTTATGAATTGTGAACAAGTTGAAAAATGCATGAATTGTACTGTTGTGATTTTGATTACATGATAAGAATTTTGAGAAACATGTGTTTTATGATTCAATAAGAATTTTCTATGAGAATGAACTTTTTGAACGGTTTTTGCTTGTTTCTCGGTTATAAGTATGTTACCAACGAGCTTTTAAGCTCACCCCCACTTTCCATCCCATCTTTAGGTAAAAAAAATGAGGTGGAGAAATCAAGAGTCAAGGCATCATTTCAATTATGCATATTTTGTATTGGAAGTTAGATTTTGTAAAAATAAGACGTTAGACTTATGTTAAGAAATATGGGATTTTGTATCTTTTGTTGTATTTCGGATATTTGATATTGATGACGTAATATGGCTTGGAATGCCACTAAATTTTGTAAACATTTATCTTATGATATTAACGAAATATGAATTGTGTATGGATGATGATAAGTGAAACTACGTATGTTGAAAATTATCAACTTGAGATGATGAATCTTGAGCATGAACTATTGTTATATATATAAGTGAGATATTATGGAAAAGAAAGATAGGATGTTTGGTGAATGATGAGATGTTATTGAATATGAGGAGTCAAATGAATTGAGGTTGAGAGTTGGATGAATTCCAATTGGAAGTTGAATTGTTATGAATGATGTAGTAATAGAGGAAGTGAAGTTGGGATAAAATTTCAAGTTTTTCCTGAGGGTAAAATATGTACTCTGACTTCCAAGGAAAAACTGAATCCATCTAGGTAGAATTAGCCAAATTTTTCTGCTTGAAAGTTGTAGCTTGTCTTCTTATCTTTCTAAGGGTATAAAGTATGCGATTTTTGGATATCGGAGTCGAGCGATATGATCATTTGAATAGGTGATGTTGCATAGGATGTGTATACCGAATAACTAGAGCATATGAAGTGATATCGCCCTAGAAAGAGTTGGATTTGGGAAGATTATGAGAAAAATGGATGATAGAATGAGTTTAGGATCCTTTGGAGGGTTTTTAGAGGGTGAAAATTTCATTTCACTAGAAGATTAAACGGCCTGCCCGTGTAAAATCACATAGGCCGTGTGTTTCTAGCACAGGAGCACATGTTCACTCGAAGGTTACACGGCCTGCCCATGTAAAATCACATGGGCTGTATTTTTTGAGCCTCATAATGACCAAATTTCACTTTAGAGTCTCATAAGAGTTGTAGATATAGAATTCTTCTTTCAAACCATCCAAGAACGACATCAATCCGACACCTGTAGTGAGAGTTATGGCAATTGCGCCAAGGCTTGTACAACATGAGTAAGGACATGAACATGTTGGATTGGTTTGGCCATAACTTCTTCGTCCGACCTCTGATTGAGGTGGTTCTTGAAGTGATAGCTTCCTAACACATGTATCTATCTCCCTAAGAAAATTTATAGTCTTTGGTGTTGAATTCAAAAAGATTGATGGAAAGGAAGTAAGGGATTGGTTGGAAGGGCAAGACTTGGTTGTGAACACATTTTGGATTTTTGCATATCTTGATCTGTAGAGCGCCAACTGAGATGATTATTTCTTCAAATTAAACTAGAGAGTTGGAGCTTCAATTGTTTTTGAAGAAATAAATTGTGGTTATTGTGAATCCGTTGTGCGGGCTCACCTTTGTGGCTTGATTATGAAAATGACGATGAGCAGATGATGGCTAATAAGGGTTAAATGAAATAACCCTACAGGTTAATGCACTCACGTTTATGAATGGTTTCTGTATATTGGGTTTTGAAAACGGGATTCAATATGTATGGTATCCAACAAAGTGTGGTATCAGAGCAAGAAAAAAAATCGATGATGGTTAAGGAGGCTTCATTAGAATACACTCACGTCATATGGTTCTGTTTAAGAGTTGGGCAACCCAAAGTGGACAATATCTGTGGGCGGGTGGTCTGGGCTATTACAAATAGTATCAGAGTCGGTACCTAAACCGTTGTGCTAGTTAGCCTTGGCCCTAAAGAGGGTTGGGCCCTAAAGCGGTGGAGAGTATGAGATCCCACATCGGTTGGAGAGGAGAACAAAGTCCACCTCATAAGGTTATGGATACCTCTCCCCCTAAGATGCATTTTTTCAAGGATGGGAAGAAAAAAACCATAAGGTTATGGACAATATCTATAGGCGGATAGTTTGGGCTATTACAAATGGTATCAAAGTCGGTACCCGAATTGTTGTGTCATGTTGGACCCCGATCTTTAAGTGCAAATTTGGAAATAATAAATGAAATTAAATGAGTGTTTTTGTATGTGAATTGTGTTATAGATGATTATGAAATTGGAATGTAAAGTATGTATGGATGATGAGTTGAGAAACCTTAAGTATAAACAATGGTTATATATGTAAAATAAAGAAAAAAATAAAATTATACCGGATTTCGATATGGTTTGATCTTGGTTTCCAACGCGATACGTGTGTGTGTTCGGATGTCGGATCCGCTTTCGCTTTGTTCCGTATTATGATTTGATTAATCCGTTCGTTTGTATGCTTCGTTTCTGATTGAACCCCTTTGTTTCCGCTTCTAAGTTCGATTCGAATTTCCGATTACATTCGTATTCGATTCGATTCCTTTTGATTTTCGCATGCGATTCTGCTTTTGTTTTGTGTTTCGCTTTGTACCTGCTCATGTTCGCTCCCATTTTTCGGTTGAGATTCAGTCTCCGAATCGGGTTCCAACATGCCAACTAAGCTGGGCCCTAAGGGGCTGGAGAGTGTGAGATCCTATATCGGTTGGAGAGGAGAACGAAGCATGTCTTATAAGGGTATGGATACCTCTTCCCCATAGAAGCATTTTCCCAAGGGTGGGAAGAGCAAAACTGTGATGGGTTTGGGCTAAGGGGCAACCTAAAGCGAACAATATCTGTGAACAGGTGGTCTGAGCTGTTACAAATGGTATAAGAGCCAGTACCCGAACTGTTGTGCCAGCTAAGCTAGGCCCTAAGGGGGGTGCAGAGTGTGAGATCCCACATCAGTTGGAGAAGAGAACGAAGATATTTTCTTCTTGATTAGATTACCTATTATTGGAGAAGACTTTATTTGCTTAGTTGAAGAAGTCCTTCAAACTCTAGCATTTTAAAATGATCTTCTCATTTTGGATTAATAAAGAACTATGCTTCTTCTAGAACTCCTATATAGCATTTTACATGTTCTTCTTATTCTGGATTAATAAACAACTATGCTTATTCAAGAACTCCTGTTTCTAAAGAAGAATATATGAAATTCATTTGGTTTCTTCCAAATTAATTCATCTTTTACCCTGTTAATATTATACCTAGCTTAGAATTTCTTCCTTTCTACAAAGTCATAGGTTCTTTAGCTTAGGCTTTGTTTTATGGAATTTTTATTTAGAAATTTGAGGAGATGTTTTTATAATCTTACTTTGCAATGCTTGAATTTGTGTGTATGATTTGTCCAGCTTGGGACTTTTATGTATTTTTTGAGCTTAGGGATAGAGAAGGTCTACCTTCTTCTAATACAAGATTTCTTAGCCTTTGGTTATCTACTAGTTTCTATAGTAAGTCTCCAAAACACATTTTAGTTTTATGTTGTCTATGAAGTCCAAATCTATAAACCAATTGAACCATTTTAGAGACTTCTTAGAAAGACCTTATTCGTTAAATTTTCTTAAAACTATCAAGTCCTCCTATCGAGCTATTGTGAAAAGTTTTTCGTAGTTTATGTCAACCCTAAAGTCTTTATTGTTGGTATTCACAAAGCTTTGAAACTTGACCATCTCTAAGAATTCCTCCTGCTACACATTTCTTCGATTATCCAATGGAAGTGCCTTTCGAAGCAGGTGTTATTATCTCTATCGTATTTTGAAATACAAGATTATTGTTGTGTAATTGACAATAAAACTTATAATTTTTAAGGCCTTAAAAGCTTTATAACTTAGTTGCCCAACCTGATTTGGTACTCTTCAAGGGATTTTGACCCTACTCGTATGTTCTTAATTTTAAAGAATTATTCTAACCTTTATTTATTTATAGATTTTGGAACCTTAGTTATTGAAAAAGAAGAAAGTTAGCCTTCTTCTCATAAAAAAATTGCTCCTAATGCTTATTATAAAAGAAAATTAAAAGAGAAGTTACCAGCAGTTTTTAGTTCCAAAAATTTAAACTCCAACCCTAAGAGTTTTCGTGAGGAAGTCCACTCACTCCTCGTCTAAATTCTTCAAAGAATATGTAATCACTAACCTTCTACTGAATACATTATTCCCCTTAAAGGAACTTCTACTCCTAAGAATGTTGTTGAAGAAACTAGTGAGGGTATGACACATCCTTTTATTACTTTTAACTTTATTCCTGTTATAAATTCTCGTTGATCTATCTTTCTTTATAGATGACACAATATTGAAGCTCTATGCTCCTGCTTTCCCTTTAGAACTAGAATCTGGAAAGATTAAGACTTCTCTTAAACCGAAAGCTAATGAAGTTCTTCACCAGAGGTGAGATGATAATTCCTTGATTGTGTATGCTAACCTACTAATTTGTTAATAAATTGTTTTAAAAGTTATAGATAAAGGATGTTTGGTCTACAGTGACAACCTCAAAAGAAGTCTTAGACTTAAGCTTTTTAAATCTTTCCTCTGACCTTCCTTTTAGTGTTGTTCTAAAGATTAATTCTAAAGAATTATTAAAGGAGTATTAAAAGTGACATGCAGCAAGAGTTTCAATTTTTAGCTAAAATTTAACATAGTTCCTTTTTTAGTAGAATGTTGTATTTTGGACTTACAACTTAATCCTACACTATTAGGGGTTTCTAAGAAAGGCTTTAAAATTCTTTGCTTCTTTTGAAATATCTTTCCATGACTAAGTCCTGTACTTGAAGAAGATGAGCCTCCCGTATCAATAAAGGATAGACTATGATGAGGAAAAGACCAAAGGAAAGAATCTTCTAATCAAAATATAAAAGCAAAAAAATGATTTTGATTATTTGGAAAATGAAGCTATTGAGTATGAACTAGCCATCAAGTTAATTAGAAAAAAAGAAAGAAGTTGTCAAACAAGATATATATAAACTCGAATAGGAATTCCACAAAGTTAAATAGACAACTGTTAAGTTAAGGAAATCACTGGTTCTACAAAAGAATGAAGTTAGCATTTGAAAGCAGTAGGTGTAGTAAACCAAGGAGAAACAAGTGTCATGCATCAACCAATGGGGGAAAATTTAGTCTTTTAATTTATAACAATTGTAAACCTTTCTATTATTGTTACATTTTGTTATTTTTGGATGGGCTTTGAATTTTTTGATTTCTGCATGGTATTTTAAAGTTATTTATTTCAAGAATTCATTATCATTCCTCATTTTTCATGCTTTTTAGAAAGGGTTGGAATATAAGGTTCTAAATACTTTCCACTAATAAGACACATATAAGGTTCACTTTCCAAACTAGATAACTAATAGGCTTTTCACTTTAAACCTTATAAATTCTAAATGGTTCTTCGCAATTTAGCAACCATTTACCCCATTCTTTATCTTTTGTCCTAAAAGGTAAGATCAATTTCTACATTAGTTTCCCTTTATGGAATTCTCATTTACAAATTCTTTTATCATAAAATTTTGCTACTTTGCCTTTCTGAATAATCATATTTTTCAAAGCTTGAAATCACATTTCATATGAATCCTCCTATTTTATTACCATTGGTTTCCATAGGATGAACAACATCATGTCCATATGTTAAAGGTAAATGGGCTAACCCTTGTGGCAGTATGCTTAGAATTATGATAAACCCATACGGGCTGTTTGGTTCGTGGGAATAGCAATGCTATTCCTTTGCTATTCTTAAGTTATTATTAAACCTGCATTTGGTTAAAAATCAAACACAGAATACGTTATCTTTAAGAATACTATTTCTGCAATTTGAAGAATAGACAAAATTTCCCCCAACCTATCTTTATCTATTCAACGAAAATCTATTCTTCTTCAACAAAAATGTTTTCTTCTTCGAGACAAATTTAACCCTCCTCAAACTTCTCCTTCTTCGACGTCTGACGAGCCTCCCTCCAGACATCCATTCCTTATCTTCTTCAAGCTTGTGATTCTCCTCTCAGGAAACATTTCACACGTTGCTTGACCTCTGCTCTTCTACAGATTCGTGATTCTTTTCTCCAGTTCGTGATTCCAACATTCTACCATTTCCAAATTCTGGGTAAGTCATCTGGGTTTTTTTTTTGGTCTGTCCTTTTCTATCGGCTTTTCCATGTGGTGTTGAAAATGGGAAATAGAAAAATGGTAGCTTTTTCTAGATTTTGGGTAAGTCATCTGGGTTTTTTTTGGGTCTATCCTTTTCTGTTGGCTTTTCTATTTGGTGTTGAAAATGGGAAATAGAAAAATGGTAGCTTGAGCTTGGATTGTTTGCGTTGACCCTGTTCATAAGTTTGCGTCCACCATTATTCTTTACTTTGCTTCTATGCTTTATGCGGTTACAGAAAGAAATGGGTTTATCTCACAAGCCGTAAAAGTTCAAAGCTTTCAAAGAAAGTAACATATTCAGTTGGAAAAACCCAGTTCATCAATGGCCAAGTTCCTCACTTTCATCTACTTCGTTTCAACAACTTTCCTAATTTTTCACTTCAATTTCATCACTGCAGACCCAAATCTCTCATTTTGTTTCCAAAGTTTCCGTAAAGATCAAAACTTAAGTCCAACATTGCATTGTATGGTGATGCCAAGACTGTTGATGTTGGTTCATCGATTCAGCTAGCTCACTCGGTGAGTTTTAGAACAGGAAGAGTGATGTACAGGAGCCTAATCAAGCTTGTCGAAGGTTCTTGGAAAGATGGTTTCTTTGTCCACATACTTCTTGTTTTTTTATGTCCCCAGATGATGGATATGGGTTGGCTTTTATTATGGTGCCTAGTGCTTTTAATGCCAATGCATTTGATAATGGTCAATTAGAAACAAAGAAGAGTGATTTTAAGATTGTCTCTGTTGAATTTGGTTCATAGAGAACTGTCAAACATAGAGAATTGATGGAGAATCATGTCGGAATTGATTTGGGTGGCTTTGTGTCAGCCAAAAGTGAGAAATGCTTCATCTGTTATTGCAATATTTGATAACAGAATGAGACTGCATTCTTGGATAGATTTGTATAATAATAATAATAATAATAATAAATTTGAATAATAATAATAATAATCATAATAAAATTAATAATAATAAAATAGAACAAGAAGAAATTAATAATAATAATGAATTTAATAATAAAAATAAGAATAAAATATTTGATAAAATTAATAATAATTTGAAAATTTATAACAATAATTAATAATAATAAGAATAATAATATTAATAATAATAAAAAATAGAAAAAAATTGAAGAAGAAAAAATTTAATAATAATAAGAAATTTAATAACAAAAATCAAATTAAAAATAATAAGAAAAATAATAAGTATAAAATTTATAATAATAATAATAATTAAAAATTAAGAAAATTTATAATAATAATAATTAATAAATAAACATAATTAATAAGAAGAATAAGAATAATAAAGTTCATAATAATAATAATAATAATAATAACTTAATTAATTTCGTATAATAAAGATAAAAATAAAGTTAATAATAATAATAATAATAATAATAATAATAAGTAGAAAATTTATAAGAATAATAAGAATAAGAATAATAATAAGAAGAAGAAGAAGAAGAAGAAAATTAATTTCTTATAATAATAATAATAAATAAATAAACTAGAAGAAGAAAAAAGTTAATCATAATAAGGATTTTAATAATAAAAATAAGAATAAAAATAATTGATAAAATTAATAATAAAAAGAATAATAATAAGTAGAAAATTTCTAATAATAATTAATAATACTAATTAATAAGTAATAATAATAATAATAATAATAATAATAATAATAATAATAATAATAATAATAATAATAAGGATATTTTGGTCTTTTTGTTAGTTATTCCTTTCCTATTCCAAGTTTATATTTTCAAATCAAACAATGGAATAGAAATTCTTTATTTATTTCATTCCTTAAACCAAACAAATCAATACCAATTCTATTCTATTCCTCATCTTTTCTATTGCAAAGAATAACTATTCTATTCCTTCTCTATTCCATTTCGTGAACCAAACAGGCCGATAAGGTTTTAGATAGGATTATGTGTCATTCTCTTCGTCCAACATTTTCTCCAAAATTTCAATAATTATATTATTAGATGCTTCCACTTAACCATTACCCTGAGCTTAATATGAGGTTGTATGTAATAATTTTATCCAATAACCCTTAGTGATCTTTTTAACGTCCTGACCTATAAAAATAGTCCCTGATCTCTTGTAATTGATTGAGGCATTCCAAAATAATGAATAATTTCTTTAATGATGTTGACTGCATCTGTTTGATCAAATTTCTTTAAGGTTTGTGCCACCACACATTTAGTAAAGTATTTTGTACCCAAGAAAATAAAACTATAGCCTTTTGAGGATGGTGGATATATCTTCATAATGAGGTTAATGGCCCACCCTCCTAAATGTTACAATTTAATTATATAATGCAACTCAGATGCAGGAATTATTTAAATTCTTCCATACTTCTGACACTATTATATCCTTTAGTATATGATATAAAATCTTTCAAAATGGTTGGTTAATAATACCTTTGGTGACATATAAGCCATCTTATTTCGATTTTAGATTGATGCACTCCACATACCCTTTCATGAACTTACCACATTACTGTTAATGCTTCTGGCGTGCCAGAACATCTCAAAAGAAGTTTATCACCTCCTTCAAGAAACATAATTCATTCAATCAACAAAAAACTAAGTTGCTTAAGTTTGAATGGAATTTTCCTACTAGCATTTTCCGAAAAGTCTTTAATTTCTAACCTCCAATCATGAGCAAATTCTTTATTAATATTTAAGACTTATAATGAAATACCTCTCTTATAAATGGATGGATGAGACCTTCAATTTACCTTAATTCACTTATATATTTATGAAAGTTCATTTGCCTCCCAATTCTCACTTCTAAGAAATATTAAAATTTTACATAATCAAGAAATTTCAGTAACTGGATAGCGATAATGTAATAAGGTGATAACGCCATGCTTAGCACTTATATTCCTTTGTCACTTGTCGTAATACCAATTGTGAATCTCCTTTGATTATAATTTTTCTAGCTCCAAGATTAACAAGAAGTTCTAGTTTAATCAACAAACCTTCATCTTCTGCTTAATTATTGATAAATGGGAAATCCATTTTGAGCGAGAGAAGTATTTTGGTTCCATTTGGCACAATCATAACAATTCCAACACTAATAGTCTTTTCTGTGCTAGACCCATCAAATTTCAACTTCTATAATTTCTTCTCGTAGTTAAGAATCAAGTGTCCTTTGTCCTCTTATATTTTAATTAAATGATGGCTTACTAGAAAGTCAAGTAATGCTTGATCATTTACAAACTTCTGTGGGTAATAAACCAAGTTAAATCTTAAAAGAGTTGTAAGCCACTTTCCAATATTTTTTGAGAGAATATATTTTTTTAACATGTATTTCATTAAATTAGTTTTAGAAACCACTAAGACTCTATTTTGCAATAAATAATACCTTAACCTTAAAGAAGCAAAATACAATGCTAGATATAACTTTAAAATGGGTAAGTATTTCTCTTATGTTGGGGTAAGAATTATGCTTAGATAATAAATATCTTGTTTATGACTAGCTTTATTATTCTAGACCAATAGGCATCCAATGAATTCTTCTACTGTAGAGATACAAAACTTCACTAGAATTCCTTTTTTATGGGGCACTAACATTGGTGGTTTTGTTAAATATTCCTTAATAGTATTGAAAGCCACTTGGTATCTCTTCTCCCAGTGAAATTCCTCTAAATTATTTAACTTTTACAAATCCAATAATTCATTTTTTTCCAGATTAGCAATGAATCTTTTTATGTAGTTTACTTAGCCTAAAATCTCTAAAGTTCCATTTATTCTGAGTTAGTTATACTTCGAGAATGGCTTTTGCTTTATTATCCAATTGTTATGAACCAAAAATCCTAAGAAGTTCCCTACCCTTACTCTAAAAGCACACTCAACCGGAACATCTTAATATAATTCCAGAGAAAATAATCCTCGAATTATTTTAAGAGTTGGACAAGTTCCAATTATGTTTTTATTAATAAAAATTTTGTGAAATTCTCTCGAATCACGTAAATTCAGTTCTTTTAATGATTATTGATGATGACCTTTATAATCGTCAAACTTCTCTAGAGTGGATTTCAACCCTCTAACACCATCATTAATCATTTGTAATTCTTTATCTACTTTAAAAACTAGTTCTGCATTATCACATATGTTTATTTCTTTTGAATTCTCCATAATTGGTTCCATTCTATACTTGATTTCTGCGGCTACAGCTACTATCCATTCTTTTTGTGGGAACTCACTCGCTGGGTTCCTCTATTATAAGAACCTTCACGATTTAGGATTTGGCATAATTATGATTGTTCTAACAATTTTTCAGCATTTGTTCTCATCTTTTCTTATCTTTACTTTTGTTAGTATGACTTCTAAATTTGCACTAACTTTACATGATCTTTGTAGAATCTTATTTCCATCATATTAACTTTATTATGGAATGGTTGTGAATCACCTTAAATGATTTCTACCTCATTTCCTCTCTATAAAAGTAAAAGTTGATGTAGAGACGATGGAATATAATAACTAGAGTGGATCCATTCTCACCCCAATAAAACTTGATAATTGGCATGGGTTTCAACAACAAAGAATGCAATCATCAAATTCTTCCTTCCTACAACAAAATTCATGGGGAGAATTCCCCATATCCTAGTAGTTTCACTATTGAATGTCGCAATGTATACTTCAAGTGAGATCAAATCAACACCATCTTTTCCTAAAGCTATCATCATTTTAGTTGGCATAATATTTATTCCCAGAAAATTATCTTCCAAATCTCTTAAAGTTGGTCTTCCATTAAAATGAGCCTTAATATATAAAGGCCTTATATTTTATGTTATACCCTAAGCTAGTTTTTCCAAAATTGTCTTTTCTAGAATTCCTAATCAGTTTACTTGCACTAACACCTTACATTCACCTTTCTCAAGGGGGATTCTATCCTTTTTGAACTAGATTTACCAAATGATGCTAGAAACTTTATGGATGAAGCAGTACATAGAACCTGAATAGTAATGTCCCCAATAGGAATGAACTCATTAGAATCTTCTTCTTGGCTCTTTAAATAAGCTGATTTCCTATGAAATGTAAGATCACTTAAATGTTATCTTACTTTTGATTGATGACTTCTATGTTTCCCCTTTTCTCGTTAAGGTTTATAATGCTTTCTATAGGAAAAAATAGGTTTCCTATGAATTGTCACTCTTGAAATTGGCTTCTCTATTATTGCTGGTTTGTTTTCTCAACCTTGACAGTAGATCATTGTTACTAAAGTTGTCTTTTTTTAGTACAAGTTAAGGGTATTGCATTCTTAGGATGTCTTACTAGCTGCCAATGTCGAGAAGGTCTAGGTTGCATGATAACTAGAAATTTAAGGTTCATTTATCTATTTGTAAATTTGAGTGAATTCTCCTCATTGATTTCTTCTGGAGATACCTACCTTTTGTTGAATCCTAGGAAGTCTCTAGCCCTAATTCTTAAAGCTGGTATTATATTTAGGATTAAAAAAACAACTATTCTTACATTTGATGTTGAACCCAAATGATTTTCCACAATTTTTAACTTCTTTTTGATATCTAATAATATATATAAATTGAATTCAATGGCATTAACATTTTTCCACTAGTGGGAACAAGTCTTCATCTATTAGCATAGTCTAATCGACTTTAGTAAACATTAAAATTCCTTTATTAATATGGTCTTGTATCACATTCTTAAATCCCCGAAATGAATTTGTTAAGTGGCTCTAAGTATTATGATATTTGTAATAGTTTCTTTCCTTTATTTCCAATTTTGTAGGAAATTATATACTCTGGGGAGAATATGATCAACTTTTGTTATATTAAATAATAAAAAATCTCCTTTATTTTGGCATTGTTAAAGGTATATTAAATTTGGGATAATGGAGCTTACATTTTCTTCTTAAATTTTAGGGATTTGCATTCCAAAGAGGGGTAAACACAAGCTTTCTTAACTTCTAGGGATTTGCGTTCCAAAAAGTGGCAAACACAAGTTTTCTTAATGTTGACTTTGGTTATTCTCAAATCATAAGAATTGATCTTAGTAACATAAGTGCCTAATGAATTCTTCTTATGGTACCCTTCTTTTTTAAAGAGATCTTCATATTTGGAGAATTTTGCTACCAACTCATAGAAATTTAAAAAAATTCCATACCTTGAAATTTCTTTCGCAATTTTATATCCACTGCCTTTAAGCTAACTTCATATATGCCATTTTTGGAAATGTAATCTAGGATTGACTTCTTTTTTTTTAAACGAGTGATAAAACATATCAACATTCTCCTTGCTCTTCTGGGTTACTCTTGACAACTCTACTATGCTAACTTTAGGCTTAGTTATAAAAAGTTAAGTATAAAACAATCTTTTCATCTTAAACCAGTACAAAATAGAATTCCTAGTTAACAAATCATACCATAAAAAACTATCCTTGTTAAAGAATTTGGGAACAGCCTAAGCTTAAAGTAGTTGAAGTTTTTGTAATTTTCTAATTCTCCATATTGTATAGTGAATCTAGTGATATGTTCAATAGTAAATTGACCATTTTTGCTAAAAAAATAAGTTGAATTTGAGAATTTTGTATCCACGAGAATAAGGATTCTCATGATATATCTAATATGGATCAGGCTTGTGGAATTTAGGTGGCCAAGTTATCTTAAACCAAACCCATACAATCTATAGACTACTTCTCTAACAGCTTGCTTATTAACATATAATCTTATTTGTTATCGGTGAATAATGTGATTGTGGTTTATAGCTACGATTTTACTTCCTAGATCATATTCTGGTCCATTAGCTTCAACCTTCCCACCAAATCCTTGTCTACTTGGAATTTAAAGTCTAACTACATGTTAGTCGTTACCAAGATTAATGTAAGGAGGCAACATAGGGATATCTACAGTTGTATTCTACAGAGGAAGTGACTGGAAGGCAATTGTATTCTTCAACTTTCATTACTTTAGTAGCATGACGTCCCATAGTCCTTCAAAAATTTGCTTTTCCATTACTTTAGTAGCATGATGCCCCTGCAGTGCTTAAAATTTTTCTTTGTTAAAATTGGCAAATTCTAGCAAATTATATTAAAGTGGTAAACATTTTTCAACTTTCTCTGTCAAGACTTTATTGGCTTCAACTATAGAGGTCACATTTAAATTCAACTTAAGCATTTAATTTGCGTAAACAACTTCATTTTATTGTGACAATTTTGGGTCTCGCTTATAGGGAAGTTAGAAGAAGGCCAGACCACCATCCTAAGATTTTCTACCATCTAGGATATAAAGCCTTCCTTCCCTACAGCTATAGGAACTTCTTCCTCCAGGGCTAGATGCAAAACAATTTCTTTTCCATTTTGTGTTCATAGAATCATGGTCCCACTAGGTGTGTCAAATTGTTTGATGTAAATTTAGAATGTGGATGTGTTAAGGAAGAATTCTCTTAGAATTTGTACCTAACTTTTGTTGATGATATAAATGGATTTCAAAAACCTTAGAGAGTAGAGTTCTAAGCTACCAAAATGCCTAAATTTAATAACATGAAATTGGAATTAAAGAAAATAAGATTGTTGCAAAATGAAATCATAAACTATAAAAGAGAATTCGATATGACAAATATGAATTCACAAAGTAAAGAAAGGCTAGAAGTTAATAAAATGTGTTTGAAATTGGTTGATTGATCTCTTTGAAGAGCGATTTTTGTGGTATTTTGTTGTTTTGGAGATTGCGTTATATCTTTAGTGTCCTCACAATGTTAGTGAATTTATAGTCCTTGAAGTAAATCACTTGTTAATATAGAAATCCGATATAATATGTAAACTTACACAAGAAGGGGGTTGAATTGTGTAATCTTTTCGAAAATATTAATCTTTTGAGACTTCTTGAATTTCTTTATAAAATTCAAATGATTACAAAAACACTTTGTTAAAGTTGATAAGCAATGCAATTACAAGTAATATTATCTACTCGTCTAACACAAGAAAATTAAAAGATAAGGGTTAGAGAATAGATGCTACGATTTTATACTGGTTCACCCTAAACCTTGGGCTACGTCTAGTCCCCAGAGTTTTTTCTGAGATTTCACTATACTCGTCAACTTTACAAGTATTCTTTGAACACGTAGAGCCTTTTCAGGTCTCTCTCACCAAGTATTCTTTATCAGCTATATTAGCCTCTCCAAGCTCTAACCTTCCATTCTCTCTCTAAGAAAAGTATTTTTGAGCTTTCATGTCACAGATGTATTCACTCACTTCTTTTGCACTTTGAATACAGAATTTTTGCTAATATAAAAAATGTTCAAGAGTAATTCTCTATCTGTATGTAGTTTTCGACTAGAATTAATATTTATAGCCTAAGTCTCCAACTGTCTTCTTGATAACTGCTTCTTGAATCTTCTCGAAACAGTTATTAGTTGAGTCCTGTAACCAACTCCAACTAATTAACTGACTGATGTTCTAGAATATCTTCCTTTTGTATCGTCTAGAATAACGTTTCTTCTGTTACTACATTTTGTTTGTTAGTCCGCTTCGTCTTATGCTACTGCACTTCGTCTTATGCTTCGACTTATGTTTCAACTTCCTCTTATGTTGTTGCGCTTCGTCTTATGCTATGCTTCGTCTTATGCTTTGACTTCTGTTGCCTAAGTGTTACATACATTTATCTGCACACTTAATAAACTCATCAAAATAGTTTATATGTTTCTAAGATTATTATTATTTGATTGTCATAAAAAATAATAGAAGTAAAGTCCTCTTGACTTAAAAATCTCCCCCTTTTTGATGATAACAAATAATCATAATTTTAGAAGGTAAAATGAAATTTATAAACGAATAGTATTCAAACGAATAACAAACCAAAGAAAAATATAAGAAAAGAATTGCATAATAGACATATACAATGCTTTCTATCTATTCTTATTATTCTCCACTATATCTCCTTCTCATTCTCCTCTATATCTCCTTCTCCCACTATTTGTTATTAATCAAAAAATTGCTCATCGTAGACGCTTAAGAACTTCAAAAAAAATACGTTGCATGTCAGTGCATATCGTTTTGAGGTCTTGTTCAATAGTAACTCATAGTAGTGCTACATCCTCATGAAGATCACCCATTGAGTCAGCAAGTTCATCTACTTTAGTACGAACTTCCTCTATTTCTTTTGCTAATGCTTCCTGAACTTCCTTCTAACTGTGACTTGCTTCTGTCCAATTTATGAAATGTTTCAAGAACTTCGAATTAACAATAGGATCTTGGTGTATTTCACTAAGTGGATGAAGGTTTTCAACAGTAGATGGTTCTTAAGGTAAAACATCAAACTCTATAATTTTGATAAAGGGTAGACTGAAAGGTTGTTTTCCTTCTGGAAGATCAAGATCATCAGGTCTAGGTAGTTTCAGAATTGGTTGCCTAAGAAGATGTAGCACATCCTTGACTGAAGGTATGAAACCTAAAGGTCTAAAATGCACGACCGAGTGCACAAAGGTTTCTAAATTGAAATTGATACCTTCAACCATGATACTTCTATACTGTCCTTCTTGCACTTTCCCAACTACCATGAAGTTTTCATCTGTGATTGAAACTCCAAATTTATTTCCTAATGCTTTTGAAATGTGGTATGGAACATAGATACCTCCAGGTTGAGCTGCATTGCATGCATCATCTATGTTCTTCACAGCTATTTGAATCTGCTTTTCTGTAAGATCATCTTTATTTCCCTCAGGAAACATCTTGTTTTTCCCTTTTTCTTCACTTCTCACAAAGGTTGAGCATATTGATTGTATGTCTGGCACAATTTTTATCAAAGTTCTGCTCATAATTGGATAGATTGTATACCGTTCCTTTGAAATCTTCAATGGATATGGTTCTGCCTTCTCATCTTGCAGAATATCATATAATCTTCACTCTTCATGGCTTAAAAGATGTATCATTTGATTATTAATCGGTATAGGTTCAACTAGTACCTTGACTGACTTTTTCGAAGGTTCTCTGATCATAATTGAGCTTCTGTTTCGAACAGGTACTGGTTCTTCTATAATCTTCATTCTCAAATCCTTTTTATTGATTGGTTGAGCAAGATTATAAGGTTCCAATTGATGTTCCACTATTTTTGCCTTCTGTTGAACCTCAGATGAAGAAACCTTCTTCTGACTGGGCTTCATTTTCTTTTGTTTTTCGACCGGTTTAGAAAAAAGTTGTTGTTGAGGCTTCTTCCTCTCAAATACTAACTTCCTTTCAATTGTTCTAGTAGACTACTATCTTTTCTCTTGCTTTTCATAATCTTCATCACGAATTAGATATGTCATCTTCTTCTGTTCTTATTGTCGTAAGGTCAACAGTCTTAGTAACCTTCTTGACTATTTGGATGTTTTTTGATTGAAGTGTCTCTACCTTTCTCTTCAATGACACTTATTGTGATGATTGTTGAACCCGACTTTCCTCTTTCTGTATAATCGTCTTAGGTTTTATTGATGCATCAGACAATTTCTCAGTCTTTTCTCCTATAGATGTTTTTCCTTTCGAACGAGGTTTTGTTGTTCTTGTAGACATACCACGTTCACTTCTGCCCCATCTTACTATAAGCTCCCCCTTAGACCTTGCTTTAGGAGTAAAACTTCTATCCAACCCATCATCAACCTTTATGCCCATTCTGTGAATAGTTGTGGCATTAATAATACTCTTCACATCCATCTTTACCCTGTTA
>JANIJH010000005.1:18421976-18434421 GCA_024520975.1 Erythroxylum areolatum | reverse complement strand
TCAAACAAGATTTGGTCCTCAATCATATCAAACTTGTCTCAGGACAAATGGCATAACTTTCACTAGAGATGTTGGATTAAGATCATCTTAGGATGATTTCAAAAAGAACTTTGAGATATACAACTTTGAAGAAGATCCTAAGGTTAGATTTTATCATCTGGAGGGTCAAAATGGACCAGAAGATAGGTACAGACGAAAAGCAGACTAATGGAAAAAGACAGAAGAAGTGGAAAAATTGCTATAACTTTCCTTACAGATATCGGATTAGGGTTTTCTTGATATGGTTAGAGAGAGGACTTCAAGATCTACAACGTTTATGAAGACTTTGAAGATAGATTTTATCTTTTGAAGGGTCAAAAATAGAATAGAAGATAGGTACAGATGAAAAGTAGACTAATGAAAAAAAGATAGAAGAAGTGGGAAAATTGTTATAACTTTTCCTAAAGATATTGGATTAAGATGTTCTTTATATGGGTTTAAACAAGACTTCAATATCTACAACTTTTATGAAGATCTCAAAGACAGATTCTATCGTTTGAAGGGCAAAAAATGGAACAGAAAATAGGCTAGGCAAAAAACAGAAGAAACAAAACATAGAAGAAGATGACGTCATCACAGAAGAATCAAAAAGGCAAAAGAAGCAAAACACAGAAGAAGATGACATCATCACAGAAGAAGCAAAACACAGAAGAAGATGACGTCATCACGGAAGAAACACAGAAGAAGATGACGTCATCACAGAAGAAGCAAAACACAGAAGAAAATGACGTCATCATAGAAGAAGCAAAAAGGCAGAAGAAGCAAAACACAGAAGAAGCAAAATATAAAAGAAGCAAAACATAGAAGAAGTGAAAAGATAGAAGATATATCTTCCATTATAAAGACCATAACTTTAGCCTAGAAATCCAAAAATTCCATAATATATACTGTTAGAAAGCTAAAAGAAAGACCTACAACTTTCCAGAAGATACTTAATAATACATAAATCCTTTCATAATCAAAAGAAAAATTATTTTGTTATTAAAAACCTCTTGATTTTCAAAATACTCTCTCGCCTTGTTTAGTTGGCATGGATTCTTGCTTAGGAAAGTAATCTTTTTCTTAAAATTTATATTATTACATTTGATTCATTTTTTTTAGTAGTTAGGAAAGTAAAAACTTTCTAACCTAGGAAAAATAGTAGCACTTTACTTGGATTCTAAATTCCAACACCTCCTTAGTATTTAGATTACTTTCCTCATGAATTTAATATAGAAAATACACTAGTCAATTTAACCCTTCCTTCTCTCTCAACTCTACGACAATTCTTTTATAAAACCTACCTCCTCTTCAATCAATGTTATGAATACTGTACTGGATTTAGTACCGGATTAGGTTCTGGTACGGTATTGTACCAGTACTGGTTAATATCGAGTACCATTTCGGGTAATTTTTTAATTTTATGAAATAATCCCTAAATTTTTTTTAAAAATTACAAAATAGTTCATTGCCATATTATACAGTTGTACTATATGTTTTTAATCTCGTCTCCAAAAATCATAATAATAAATAATAATAACAATTTTAATTTAATAATTTTTAGTAAATATAATTAAATTTAAAATATATTTTAAAATATATAAATTTCTAATAAATTTTGATTTAATAATAAAAATATATAGAAATAAATATTATTTTATAAATAATAAAATTTAAATTATTTATTTTAAAAATAAAATATTTTTATTAATACTTTATTAATAAATATTATATAAAATATTTAAATAAATTTAAATAAAAATTTATTTTTAAGTTTTATTTAATTTATAATTATTTTTAGTAATAAAAATATTTATTATTATTTTAAAAACAAAAATTAAAAATTCACAATAATTATAAATGTCAAAATAAATAAAATAACTAATTAAAAACTTTTTAAAAAGGGGGGGAAGGAAAGATTAGAGGGAGGGAGGTAAATTTTAAAAAATTTTAAAAAATTTTGCAAAAATTTATCCCTTTTTTTTAATTTCTGATATCGGCCAGTATTTGGATTTTGAATATTTTTACTCAAAAGTTTCAATCGACAATCTTCAGGTTCATATTTTTCCTTATTTAACGATTTCAATTTTTATTCAGTTTATAGGGCTATAATTGAAAACACAAGTCAAAATTAAATTACATTCCATAAAATATTGTTGCATACTAAACACTATAATAAAAATCTACCCAACTTTCCTATTAGAATCTTTGTAAGTATCCAAACTTGTGAATATCTTTACTTTCCATAGATTTATTTATGAAGAATCATATTTCAAATTCACTTTATTTTCCCACCAACCAAACGGAGCCTTTATTATACTTTTGTAATGATTTTGGATTAAGTTTTGTTAAAGGAACGTGGTCTTATCTTTGAAAGAACTTGAAAAATATTTGAAAATATGTTTTCAAATGCACTAATCAACTAATGTATAGGAGTGATCAATTAAGGTATTATTTTTAAACATATTAGTCAACCACTGTTTATGTGCGTGATCAACCAATGTATAAGTAGAACTGAAAATTGTGCACTATGAGTTTGCATGTCATATTGGTCAATACATTGGTCGACCAAAGGGCATATTGGTTAACCAAATGTGTCGAATATTGATCACTCTATATCGTTATTACTAATTATTTTAATGACTAGTTTTTATTTATAACAATTATTTTAGTTTGTTTAGAGTATAAATAGATAACATATGAGTTGTGGGTGGGTGGGTGGGTACGCTAAAGGGTTTTTAAGAACCTTGGGAGGCTAGAAAAGGAATTATATAACACATATTTATCCTTTATTTATTTACTGGTATGAGTAAGATAAGGAGTTTTTAAGTTGTATACTTATTTTAATTAGGAAACTTTCTTGGGATATTCTTTGTGATGGTTCCATTTGACTTTGAACAAATTTGTAAAGGGTTACTCTTCATTCATGAAAAAGTAAGACAATTGTAAAGATTCCTCTTCATTCGTGACAAAGAAGATATTTTATGAAGTGTTGCTCCTCACCTATTGAAGGAAAAAGGTAGTGAATTTCCAAGTAAAGCTTAAGGGGTAGATATAAACTAAGGAATGTTCACAAGAACTTATTTATTTATTTATTTATTATTATTATTATTATTATTACTATTATTATTATTATTATTATTATTATGATGATGATGATGATGATGATGATGATGATGATGGTGATGTTTGTTTTACAAATGTTTTATGTGAAATTTGTATAATCAGTCATTAGAGTAAGCAATTCATTCATTAGTTTAGAAATTAGGAAAAAAGTGGATACACAAAATTTACCCCTCTTTCATTTGCTAGCTAAGGACCAATAATTGGTATCAAAATGAGTTTATTCGTTGCATATAAATTTCTTGAAAATTTTGATAAAATATCACTATGGCACAATTTGATTAACTTTTTAGCCAAAGAAGTCAAAAAAATATAAACCCTTATTCTTTGATATAGATAATTACATTTATCATAAGAATAGGATGAGATACTTCTATTTAGCTAGAGGGGTTCATGTTTAGGAGATTATAAAGAATGGATCTTATGTTCCAGTAAAATCTTTAATAAGAGACAAAGTGAAGATTAAGATACCGAAGGAAAGAAGTAAGTGGGACAATAAGGGTAATACTCATTTCATTGAATAGTAAGACTATACAATTTTTTATTTTCTAAATTAAATAAGAATGAATTTAATAGAGTATGCATACGTGGAATGAATCAAGAGATATAGTATAAACTTAAAATCACAGTTGAGGGCATCAATCAATTGAAAAAGAGCAAAGTAAGCATGTTTGTGCATTAATATGAAATTTTTCATAAGGAATATAATGAATCAATTTCTAAATTTATACTTACTTTATTCATATCATTAATTCGTTTAAAAGCATTAGTAAGACATAATAATCATGAACTAGTGAGAAAATTACTTAGGTCTTTATCAAAGGTTTGAAAAGTAAGGATGACAGTTATATAAGAACCAAAATATTTAATTATACTACCATTAGAAGAGCTAGTTAGATCATTCATTACCTATAATATGTATATGAATGAATTGTATGAAGAGGAATTAGTTCCAAATGTTAAATGTATGGTGTTTAATATCTTTAGGATGAGAAAATTTATAATGATGACAATTTCACAAGTGAAACTAATAAGGATGATATAGATCTCATCACAAAAATTCAAGAAGTTCATAAAGAAGAAAAGCGAAAAATAATTAAAGAAGTAAAAGAAAGCACTTAAGGTCACATAGGATGACACTATTAGTTTAAAAAGTAAAGAATATGAAAATATAAAGACAAGTACATGTTTTATGGCTAATAATTTCAAGGCTTTCTTTTCTCAAAATTTGATGATGATAATGATAATTGTAATATTGATCTTTCATATGATGAGTTAGTTGAATGCTTAAATGTCTAGAGGTCATAAGATTAAAAAGGAAGAAATTTTCTTTCAAGCATAAAGAAATTTTAAAGCTCTTAGATACATTCATGAACAAAAATTAACAAAAATATGACATACATGACATGATAGAATCTAAGGATGTAGTTATTGATAATGATAATGAGTATGATTTATTGCATGAGAAAGAGACATTGAATAAGGAGGTCAATATTCTTAAAGAATCATTGTCAAGATTTACTATAAATAGTTTTAAAAATTAAATAGCATACTTAGAGCCTAAGATAATTTTGCTAAAGACAAATTATGTTTATATTATGAGCCACTGCCTTAGTTATTACATGGGTATATAACATTCGATATGAACACTTAAATGCTCATACATCATCTTTTAAGTATAAGAAAAGATTTTTTGTACTTTTATGTATGATTTACACTCTAAACTTAGAAAACAAGGTTCAAAAGCCAAAAATAGGTGTAACTTTCATGCAAGATCCTACCAAAAGAGCATGCAATATTCTTTTTATTCATATATTCCTCTTTATCATCAAAATGACATGAAACAAGCTTATTATCATCCTAGGCTCTAAAAGGAAAAAAAGAAAAAAGAAGAATGACATTTGCTCAAAATCACCATAAGTCATATTTTATAAAAAGAAGCATGTAATAAGTTAAATCTTTTGTTAAGACTGATCGTCACATAATGAGAGCTCCTAGTTTCTCAAATATTGAAAAGAGAACTTTATACCTCCTACAAATAACTAAAGAAGACCTGAAAATGTATATAGATTATAATTTTGTATGTATTTATCATATGATACTAACACTATCAATTGCCATCATATGAAATGGTATTTTTGTGGTGATTACAGACACATACATAGAAATTATTTTTTGAGAAAATGTGTGTTGAATAGACAAAAAAGAATATGGGTTGAGAAAGGTTTAGGAACTAACTCCTAAAGACCCAAGTTTATGTGAGCACCTAGACACTTCGATTTCTTTTTCTTGCAGATCAATATCAAGTGGCATCAAATGAATACCAATAGTTGGGATTACCTCTATGGATATAAAATGAGAAACATTAATGATATCTTTAATAATTAATTTCAAAAGAATATTACTAAAAGCCCTTATTTGAGTCAGGTAAGGAAATTAGTATCAAGAGAACCTTTTTTAATCCAAGCTAGGAAGAAAAGGATGAAAGATCACACACACACACACACACAAAGAGGTAATCACTTCTTTCATTTTGAAAATATTTGAGAATATTTACTTGGACTACATATTTAGGAAGAAAGAGTATTATTGCATATACTTAAGAGGAGAAATTTTTTATCTTTGAATTTGATTATGAAAATTATAAGAATTTCTCTTTGATCTTATAAATGTTTTACATGTATTCTTTACCTATACGATGGAATAAAAAAAAGGAGAGAAGTTTTTTTTTTTTTTTCCTTTTAATGCTTATAGATTTATATATCATGAACCCTTTTTAATGTTGACAAAAAGGATAGAGAATAGTGATACTAAAGCCTAATCTTTCATGATGCATTGATTACGGAGAGCATACATTCGATATTGCTTTAATATAGGAGAACTTACTCAATGTCACTTATTTCTCTAATACTACCATATATTTTGCATCATTAAAAAAGGGGGAGATTATTAATAAAGAGAGGTTTTGACCCATGATTTTGATGATAAAGAAATATATTGCTATTAACAAATTTATTTTTGGTGATATTAGTAGCTATATTATAATAAAATTAAATAATATATGAATCATGAAGTTTAATAGAATGGAAAAGTGAGCAAAAGAGTCGATTAAATAAATTGAACAATTAATGGATGGAGAAAAATAAGCAAAGTGGAGCATATATGTAATTAAAGTGACTAACCTGGAATAAGGAGGAATCAAGCATATCAAGACTTAAACAAATCATTATAATCCTTCTTATAATCTTATCTTGCTTGTTTTAATGAATTAGGGGATTAATCATTGCGTGATCATTTGCATACATGTCATAAGGCATAAATCATTCCACAATCAAAAGGAATTTTTTAATCTTTCAAATACTTTTTAAGAAAACTTTTTAAATAATTTTGGACCAAGTTTTAGTTAAAGGAATGTGGTTAAATCTTTCAAAGAACTTGAAAAATTTTTGGAAACATGTTCTCAAACATACTGATAGACCAATTTATATTATTTTTGGATACATTAGTTGATTAATATCTAGGTATAGTTGATTAGTGTATTATGAGAAGTAAAAAAAATTTGTGTATCGTAAGTTTCTATGACATATGAATCAGTATATTGGTCGACTGATGTGTCAGATTAGCTAATTAATATAATTGTTAATAACCATTTTAATAGCTAAATTTTGTTTCTAAAATAGACTACGTATAAGTTGTAGCAGATTGGTTCCTTAGGAAGTTAGAGAATACATATTTGTGTTACATAACACATATTGAGCCTTTGTTTATTGATGTGAAAAGGCTGAGTTTTTGTGTTGTATACTTATTGTAATTGAGAAATTGCTTAAGATACACTTTACAAGGATTCTTCTTGGCCTTGACCAAGATCTATAAAGGGTTACTCTTCACCAATGCCAAAGTAGGACAATTGTAAGGATTCCTCTTTACTTGTAACAAAGAAGATGTTACATGGAGAGTTGTTATTCATTGATTGAAGGGAGAACATAATTAATTATAAAGTAAAACTTGAAGAGTAAATATAAGTCAAGGGTTGTTTGATCGAACCACTATGAATTAGTTTTGTCCTTCTTTTCTTACTCTCTTTTGTTATTATTATGTCTATGAATTAGTGTTGTCCTTCTTTTCTTACTCTCTTTTGTTATTATTACGTTTGTTTATAAATGTTTTATATAAAGCTTACATAATCTTTGATTAGAGTAAAAATTTATTATTAGTTTAGAAACAAGCCAAAAATGCAATTTATTTCCCTTCTCATCATGTCTCCTCTAAAGATCAATCATTTATGGAAAATTTTAAAATTATAAGACCATTTCATATAAATTTTTGTAACCATTTATCATTAACTAATATAAGTAAAATAAAAATAAAAATAGATATCAAATAGATATATTATATAATTAAATTTGTTAAAAATAACAAATGTATAGTACATAATTAAATTGAAACCAGTAAAGTATACACATGCTTAATGAAAAAAATTTTAAATTTTATGAGATAATATAAAAAAATGCAATACCGATTGCCAAGCATAATTATAATTAATTTAATTTTAAAATTTGGAATAAAGTAGTACTACAAATTAAAACTTTGCCTTAATAAATTGGGGCAGGTTTGTCTGACATAAAAATTTTACTATTAATTAGTTCAAAAAGATGCCTCTTTGTGTTAAATAAGATTAAAATCTAGCATACCACGTACTAACAATTGTTGTCTAGTGGCAAGAGGATGAATAATTTCATAGAAAAAGTTAGAGATTTCTCACCCTTCTATTTGGTATGGTTAAAGTACAATTTGGATTAGCAAAATAATGGAAGGGTGGATTTTCATGTGAATTTGGCCTGAGGCTCAAGTTTGGTGTATGCACACAACCGTGAGAGAAGATAAAAGTAACTAAACATTTAACTTAATTTTTGGAAGTTAAAAGTAAATTGAAATCAGAAACATTAACCTTTACAGGAAGACACAGATGAATTGCTTAAACAAATTATTAAAATAAAAATATAGAAAAGATGATAAGATAGTGAATAGAGCCTTCATGTCAAGATATATAGCTGGCCACAGTAGCTAGCCGATAGCTCCATACCATGCCAATGGAGCCAAAGTGTGAAGGAAGAAACTAAAAAGGGAGAGAGGTGAATATAAGGTACGATTAGGTTTTATCTGGAGTAAGAAAGAAAGTACATATATAGCATTTTCATGACGAGTAATTAAACAATCAAAGTTTGAAGACAATTTATAAACCATACAAGATTGATCAAGTTTGTAGGGTATGGAAAAATTTCAGACTATCACTGTCTCATACAGACAAAAAGAAAAGTCCAACAAATGCTAAATTTACAAGGACCCTTTAGCAACGGTGATGAAATAAAGGAAGCAGGAAGAACCCAAGTAACTTTGCATATATGCACATAGCGTTCTTTGCCTGATAAAAATCGATCCCGTGAATGATATGCCTTTTGAGTTGGCAAATATTTATATCGTTTCAGCAAAAGAGAATGTCATCATTGTACAATTCACTTTGTTGGGCCATAGTTTCTCTTACATGAAAGTGTGGGCATAGCTTTTTAAAATTTCCATCCCAGTCTAAGGTGACGTCGTCACCTGTCACATATAAAACTACTAGTCTTAAAATACAATATTTTTATGTCAAAAAGAACCCTTTAATAAGCAAATGCAAAGACATTTGACATTTGCAATATCAAACGTTTTAAAGACGTTGAAGTGCATAACCCTTTCCAAATTCCGTAATTTATACATCTAAAAAGATAAAAGCTAGATGCTAGAGTTCAAAGTTTTAGATTGTGGGTTATAAAGTATGTGATTTATGACGACATTCAGAAAATATAAGTACATATAATAAATTACGGTAATAGATTCGAACGCAATCGTATTACGTCTTAATTGTAGTTCCACTGCTTAATTTTCATTTTTCACAATGTATAAACATGTCACACATCAAATTTCTTCAGTTCTCAACTTTGTGTGTGCAGCTGAGCATCCGCAGAAAACTGAGTTTAATTTGGGCTCCATCTCTACTTTCTTCCCATTGTGGCGCTCTAATCATTGGTGATTTTTCTTCATTTGTATTGTGAATAATGTTATACTCATTGAATGAAACATCTAACAACAGAACAAAAATTTAGTAGGAATCTTACTGTGTACACAGGAAGATTATTTGTTCTTTCATACTTTATACTTTCTATTTGGAGTTTTCCGGGGCTCTTTTCAATCATTTTCTTTGAATTCTTTCAGGCAAGAAATTGTGGGGTCCTTAACATTTGAGCCATACATGGACTTATCTTTCGATAATCTAGCTAGTCTAAAGAGCGCCAACAACTTAACCATGATTACTGTCATTTTGGGTGCTTATGGTATAGTCAGGCACCAATTTATAGTATCTAACTTTATAAATATTGTCAACACGACAACTTAATTAGATTATAGTCACAATTTCAAATCCAAGATTCGCACTAATTTATGAATAAAACAATATTTTAGCTAAGTTAAAAGAAATGTTTGCAATACTAAATAACCTAAATTCAATCCAAAACATGATCCTAGTAAAATTAATAGTTACTTAACGCATCACTTTGGGACTTTTAACTTCAGCTTCCCTAGGATGGAACTGTTAAGTCTTAAAGCTTAAAAAGCTTGTTGAGCTTGCACTCATTGATTTGGGAATTATCTATTTACTACCACTAAATTTCTATCACTTTCGGAGAAGCTTCCCCTTGTGTCACGTAATGGGAATTTCACAAATTTAAAGGTGAAATCTTCTTTCTGTAAAGCTTTAACCTTTATCCATACTAAATATAAAGTGCAATGATAAAGTTAATCATTGCAACTGCTAAATTCCTAGAATGTCAACAAAGCCATTCATGCTGAGGAGCATAGATTATCGAGCTATAAAGCCAATGCCTTGAAGATAGGGATTCAAATAAAAGAAACAAAAGGGAAACACACGGAATTTGACCCAATTGTGATGACAAAATTCCAACTGACAAGAATTTCGTGTTTGACTCCTCATTCGCAATTTTCTTGTTTTAGACCCAAAGGCCACTTAGAGGAGAGAGTTAAGTTACCATTTTGATCAATTCATGCGCTTTATTAATCGAAGTTCTAGCAATAACAAAAGTCAAAACTGGTTGACCTAAAATTTCTCTCACCAGTGCAAGCTAGAAAAGTGAACGGAATAGACTTGGTGTAACTAAATAATTTAAGGTGGACTGCAAATTTAAAGGAGGGCTTGATTAGTTGGCACGGGAAGAAAGTGATAAGTAAGGAACGAAAAAAGATGCTTGGTAATATATTATAATTGAATGAACAGTATTTTTATATTTTTTTAAATAATACCCCGTACTTTCTAATATATTGAGGAATGGAAGTTATATTTATTTCTATTCATTATAATTTAAAAATAAAAGTAAAAATAAAAACAAAGTACTAAAAATAGTAATGGATAAGTGAATATTCTTTAAAAATAAAGTAAAAATAATACAAATAATAAGGTAGCACTCAGGGACTTCTTGTGATTTTACTTATCCCAAGAACTTATCTTAATGGTTTGAATTACAAAAATATGATATTAAAAATTTTAAAAGAGAATCTTAGGATAAGTATTTTTAATTATGTTAATGTAAATTATTACATAATTGGCGCTTGTACACATAGTGCTATTTATATTTATTAGGTGTACAGAAATCAATTACATAATAATCTATACCCAAAAATAATAAAAATTTTAAAATATATTTTTAAAATTTTAATAGTAAAAGGTTATTTTTAGTAATTCGAAAGAATAAGAATAATTTTTGGAATAACTAAAGTTACAAGAAATATCTCTATGTTTTACCTACATAAATAGATATGCAAATTGTTTAATATTCTCTTAAAATCATTTTATAATTAAAAAACTTACTTAACAAAGAAAGGATTGTTAATTCATTAAAAAAAAGCACATAATAACATGATTGCTACTTGAAATAATGACATACTTTTTTACTGAATAGTCTAATACAGCTCCCATAAACTATTTGACAGCTTATGATCATGTACTTTGCAGATAGACTTGTGCTTAAAAATGTAATATAAAAGACATTGTATATATGCTACTTCTGTTCATTTGCTAAGAGATGTAATTTTTGTATGATATATACAATTATCTTATAAGAAATCATCTTTTCCTGTAAATAGGTAAAGGGTAAAAATATTAGTTTGAATACAAACAATAAAGTGCCTCTGTCTATCTAATTAACATTCTCATGTAAATTTCTCAGTTGAATTCTTTTTTCCGTATAATTTAGTTTTTGATGTACCTTATAGTTTTCTTTAAGGCTCAAAACTTTGAAATTAAGACTATACACATTTCATAAAAATATGTATGAGTCTAATCTCATCTGATAAGACTTTTATGTTTGAATATTGGAGAGGAAATTATAATATATGGATGCAAGGCATAATATTCTGCACTGACAAAGTCTGCGGCAAACATAAAAAAAAGGATAGTATTCTCTTTGTTAATTTGCTTCTCTTCATTTTTCCTTTCATATAACATAAATTGGTGCTGCTCAAATTCTGAAAGTCTTCCTTTTCCCTTTTGTCCATAAAGTGTAAAGCATGTGAGAAAGGGTGGGTTTAAATGAAATGAAAAAAATAAAGAAGAAGTGTTCTATTACAATTATCAAGGATCACTTGAAAGATTAGGGTTAAACTTAAAGCTGTCTCTTTCTCTCTCTGTTTTCTTCTTCTTTTCTCTCTCTATCTCTCTAAGAGAATATGACAGCACATCTAAAATCAATTAGATTTCATATTTACGTAGGAATGGAATATATATGTTTGATTTGGATCTCTCAAACTCACAGCTTGAAAGGGAAGGACATGCCTTTTCCACTCTTCTCCCCTTTTGTTGCTTTCTGTCTTTCTTGTCTCCTTATCTTTCTTTGGCTCTCTTTTTCTTTGCTTTTCTTTTCCTTTCCTTATCTGATTTTTCCAGGCTGAGTACTCGATTCTCGCCACCAGCACCCCTCATAGAATATAATCATTTCAAATATATATATTAGTTCTGCCGGATTTTGGCTGAACTGTACGTTGCCGTTTGGATCCATGAGTTGGTTGCTTCTTGTGATGACTTCGACGTGAAGGTACCTACAAAACAAAGGAAGGCGCGCCGGGGGTTGTGTCCCGATTAGCCCCTCCGACGCTCAAGTCAGTCGTTTGGTGAAGGTGGGATTGCTGTAAAAGCCAAAGAGCTAGGTTTATGATTGCGTACCTCTGTTATGGGAGAATTATACCTTATATATGGTTT
>JANIJH010000005.1:18408608-18421876 GCA_024520975.1 Erythroxylum areolatum | reverse complement strand
GTGGCCTCCCCAATGTGAACTCCAACTTAGGCTTCTTGGGGCTAGACTCCGAGAGGGTTGATGAGTTCACGTCTGATATTCTTTCATAGCTCAAGCACTTTGGATCCATTTCCTTCTGTGGTAAAAGTAGAAGGGGAAGAATACAAAACATCTAAATAAGGAATCACTGAAAAGAGGAAAAGAGAATAGGATTATGCATTTTGCTACATTTATATGATCAAGATGGAAGGGCAGTACGAGGGAAGTGTGTCGAGCTGGGAATCAAAAGGACACTTTGACTCATGGAATAATAGACTATTTTTCATGCAAAAAGAAACTTTGCTAGGATACATTTTGAAAGCCTGCTAAAGTGTGCCCTAACCTACTGCATAGATGCTACTCCAAATAGCATTATTCACTATGAATGTTATATTATATCCGTAATGCATGCTTATGTCATAATATCAATTTCATCAAAAGTTCTTGTTTCTTTTTGCTCTTTAGTTCTACGATTCTTGGTTTATAATGCCCTAAGAAAAAGTGGAAAAGAAAAGGCAACAAACGTTCACGTTAATTCTTTACTATCATACTTAGGGCCACGTAAATTACAACATTGACCCCCTTCAAATTTGAGTTTTTTTCAAAAATCTTTCTGCCTTTCTTCTTTCATGTTTGCAAAAGACCTAAAAGAAGAAAGAAATAGCCCATCTGCTTTTCCTCAAGTGACCTACGAATGCTGGAAATATTTCTATTCCAGAACCAAGGATACTTTTGAAATTTGAAGGTACCTGAAGGTTTCCAGCAGAATCCTTTATCTTCCCGTGCAACGAAGCTTCCCTGTTACAAACCAACATATAGAGAGAATATTTCCTATTAGTGAAAGCCATGCAGAAGGAAGAAAAAAGAAAGTTATATTTTACTATCTTGTTTTGCAGCTCCATTTCACTTTACATATTATTCATACATAGTGAGATATTGAGAGATAAAGTTGATGAACTTACTCTCTCATCTCACCACCCCATGTGATAGCCCATTACCCATATCAAAGTTTATGCAACCTAGTTTCAGAGGGTATGCATTATCTTTAGCACCAAGACTTCTACAAATGGGGCCACCATGGGTTTTATCTTTGAAGCTAAGTTTTCTGACTTGTAGGTCCCACTCAATAGCTCTCCCATCTGAGCCCACAAAATCCAAAGGAAAGAGATATCTCCATTTCTATTTCTTTAAGGTGGATATTGTCATGCATTGGCAGGAGAGAGTGGCCGTGAATTGTTTTTTTTTTCTACTTCCTTTTCACCCACTACTAGAATAGCATAATATAATTGCTCCATCATGGAAGTTCAGTCTTCATGATCGTAGTGGACAGACAGGACAATTGCAGGGAAATCATTTCCTTATTCCTTTTGGGTTTCTTGCTTGTAACTATGTTTGTATTTGGGCGGCGAGAGAGAAAAAGAAAAAAGTGAGTTTCTCCTTGTGCTATATACTCTTAGAAAAGCTACGCTCAAAGGAGTGTTAGAAAACTATATTTTCGTGCATGTTTGACGTAATAATTTGAAACACAATAATATGCATCAATAGTAAACAATGTCCAAGAGCAAAAAGATGAACAACAATAAACTCAGCAGCTTAATTAGAAGATAAAAATAAACAAAAGTACACTAAAACACGTTTTAGTATGTGGGTGACTGAACGCAAGTGCATATATGGAGGTTCAGTGTCTATACTGAGGTACAAAACAATTACACGCCAAGTTCCTAAAGGACCAGTGAAATTTAAAGAAAGTTGATAATGAATATGTCAGGTATGTATATAAAACTATAGATATAGTTACAACAGATTCCGTTTTTTTTTCCTTTCATTGTCCTTTTGATTATCCGAAAAAGCAGTAGCCAACACACAAGACAGATGAAGGACAAAGAAGATGCTTCAAAACATGCAAAAGTAGTACAGCTTCTTCACCTAGAAGAGTTGCTCCAGAGACCATGGTAGTCCTTGTCCTGGTGAATACTCGGTCTTCCCTGGTGGGTTGATTGGTCAGACCTCCTTGGATTTTGTATGTCAAACATGAGATCTTCATAATTATCCCCTGATGATCCATTGTTGAATACATCAGATTGTCCTTCGTTAAAAAATGCAGATAATTTTTTTTGTTACCAATATAGTGCAGATGGTTTCTCATTAGAAACACAATTAAGAGCATACATTGACCACGTTTTAATTAATTAAATAGTGGCACGAACCTGAAGAAGCAGCTGCTCTGTCAGTGGTCTTTACTGTTCGATACATCTGCAAATACAAAAGCATTTTCTTTAGATGACTATGCATTACAATCAGTGGGCACATAGTTGATTAACATTAAGAAAATGCAGAGAAATTGGGGCTGATAAAGATAAAAGAGTAAAAGAAGACCACTCTACTGTTCAGGGATACTGCAGAATTTGTCTAATGTAGTGCAAGTACGAACTGTAAAAAGTGAGAGACTAAGAGGGAAAGAGATAAATGTTAACTGCGAACTGAACCATTTATGGTCACATTAATGCACCTAGTATATTATATAATGTATGTTACATAAGTAAAGGCAAATTAAGAATTTTGTGGGATTAACCATGGTTTACATAAGTAAGGGCAAAGTATGAATTTTGTGGGATTAACCATGGTTAAAGGGAAATGTGGTTGATGAGCCCCATATCTGATGCTGAGAAAGACATCATTGAGAAATGATGATGTTTTGTACTTATATAATTTTTCCATTTTTCTATTCAATCTTAGGGAAAGAAAGTTATTTATAATAAGGGAAAAATGATGGAGCGAGTGTGAACTTGTCTTCGCTTGCCTACAAGTCTATGGCTCAATTTGAATTCCTTTCCTGAGGCTTTGTCTTACTTGATTTCTGAAATCGATGATATCTATACTCTCTCTCTCTCTCTCTGACACTCTCTCTCCATGCTGTTGATATGTTCTTTTTACTCGGGCCGGTTTATTCTTCCAAGCAAAAAGCTGTCTATTAGCTAGCAGGACCATCAGATCTAGTAAAAAAAGAAGTACTGAGGATTTGGGAGACCCTCTGCAAGGAAACTTTAGAATTTGTAATCTTTGTATTAAAACTTACCTCTAATGTAAGCAATTAAAAGGCAAATTCAGCTTACAGCTGCACTATTAGCGCTGCATGAATTTAAGACCATAGCTCAAGGATCATCTATTTCGAGTAGAAAGTAGAAGGGGGACAAAAGAGGAATTAAAACATAAGGCTGCTTCAACATTGCTTGGATTCACTAAGAAGAGATTGGATGCCTGCAAGAATATAGACAAGAAGAAGTTTATACCTATAAATGAGACTTAACGTGGGCCAAAGTGAGATCTTTAACATCCATAAGCTCAAGAACTGACTTAGGAGTAGCCCCTATGCAACAAAAAGAGAAGGAGTGCTTCAGTTAAATAGACTTTTCATTTTTCCTTTCTCTCCATTTTATTTAAGAGTGAATATCAGCAAGAACAGTGCATTAAGAAGAAGAAAGAAAGAGTTTTTAGGGGAAAGTTCATAAAACATAGTCTAACGAAAAAGTAAGGAACAATACTCTCATGGCCACCCAATAGCTCAACAGCATGAACAAAGCGAGCATGAAGAGTGGTAGTCCACCGCATCCTTGGTGCTCTTATGGTGCGTTTAGCAGGGAACCTTGATAGAAATCTTAATCTTATCAAACCTTGAGACTGATAAGTACCTAAACTTGTGGGACTTGCGTTAGTGTTAGCTAAAGAAGTAGCTGGAGAGCAAGTATTATCCAAGGGCTGTTGATGAGAGAAAGGAAAAGTAGAAGAAGCAGGATTTTGGTAAACAGGAATCCCTCTGATGGGTCTCAAGAAACCAAGCTCTGAGCTTAACCCTTGTTGTTGATGTGGCTGTTGAAAGAGTGGATGGTGATTATGAAGATAGTTTTGTTGGTGATGATGGAGTGAGTACTGGTTTTGTTGGAAGGAATTGACGTAATTGTTACCTTTACAATTGGTGGGGTTTCGAAGGAGGTGTAAATGGTTTGAGTTGGACTCTGAAGCTCTTGGATTGGATAGAGAGAGTTCAAAGCAGCTGGTGCCAGGTTTAGCCATTGAAGACATGGAATTTCTGGAGTCCAAAGCTCTCTTCCAAAACCCCAAATCCACGTCTTCTTCTGTTCTCCTCCATGTTGTGGGTTTGCTGTTTGGTGGGCTTATTTGAAGGGACAAATCTGGTTGTGCAGGGAAGAGCTCCATCTATGAGCAACCAAAGAAACCCTTTTCCAAATAGGTTTCTTACTTCCTTACCTTGTCCTCCTATTTTCTGTTTACCCTTCTGTTGATAGTGCAACAGGAGTAGGTACAAAACATAAGGTGAACAAGAATCAAGAGATAGTAGGCTGCAGAGAAAAAGGTTATGAGGGGATTTAATTTGATCAAAGGGCAGGGTTGAGAAATCTCCAGGCTAGATTTTCCTAGTCTGTTCTTTGAGAAGGAGTTTGGATCAATTTGAGGTGAGTAGTTGCAGAGACCTGAGAATGAGTGGAGGAGAGAGAGAGGACATAACAAGGTCTGAAGTGAACGGTTGTTTCTTTCGTGTGAAGTATATGTGAGAAAATGACACTTGAGGGGCTATTGGAATAGGACAGAGCGAGCGAGGTTTATTTTCTTTTGTGGTCGTGGGGGTAGCGTATTAGGGTGTAAAAGTAAAAAAAAAAGGAAAGGAAAATTAGTTTCGGATTAATTGATTACTTTTTGCTACAAGTCTTTTTAAAGTCCTTTTGTTTTCTTTGGAGAAGAAAAGGAAGTTTTCAATTTCAATGTGAACTTTAATGTGTGCATTTGTCTCTCAGCAACTCCTACTTTACTTTCTAACTCTTTTTATGGACTGAAACCTACGGTTGCTGCTTTACCTTTTACGAAACCCTAAAATTCCATACACATATATGATTGCTCACTTTTTACCACTTCCCCTATTACTGATTAATGTAACCTTAATTCCTATAAACCAGAGCAAATGTGGAGACATAACGGCAAATAGGTCCTTTCAATCTGGGGATTCAGTAATCTAAAGCACACATTGTTCACCGCCCACATGTCTCCCAGATAACAAAAGGTTAATGGGGATTAAATCAACTTAAAGGAAAGAACGCAAGACACAACTTAATTCTATCAAAAGCTTAATTAGCAGTCATATATGTATGCATACAAAATGATGTGAGTAAATTCAGTGTACGTTACGTTGTAGGCTTATTAAATCCTACTCCTGTGGGACAAAATGTCCTTCTGAATTAAGAAGAGCAGCAACGTAGGAGGATGTTGTTATTTGCTTCTATGGGATAATTGCATACTTTTACCAAACTAGCTTCATTCATCTGCTTTCCTGGCCATATCTAGCTCCATTTCAAAAATCAATAACTTCACACAAATGCAAACTTCTCTTTTTACATAAGCAAGTTAAACAGAAATTTAATGAACTAGTTTGTTGTTGGTTATCCCTCGAGAAAACTTTTGTGGCTGGTATATATTAACGATAACTAATTAAGGTCCATATAATATTTAATTAAGGTGGATACAATAAAATTTCAAAGGAAATTGAGTTGTTGTGTGTATAAATTATTATTAGCCACAAACCATCATAAATATATGTAACAATTGTTCGGGATTTCTAATTTCCACTTCTTCCTAAGAAAACTTGTTTTTCTTTTACTAATATATAAATGAATAATATAATAAATACTGCATGCCAGTATATTAAAAGATTTGCACGTACATAAAAAAAAATGGCGTACCATTTCTAGTTCTAGTACAAAATTTGTAGATGCACTTTCCATTTGGGAATACTCGTGGAGTACAAATACACCGAGTTTATTATATTCCTTCGTTAACTACTTGTAATCTACTCTTTTAAGTAATGAATTACTTATTTCCCATCTTATGATGTTTATTGATGTATTTCAAATAAATACTTTTTAGTGGCCCTTCTCTCTTTATTACAAATATTTTGATTCTTCTTTTCTGATCTTTTTAAAAGGAAATTTGAATTTGTCCCAATTACCGTATCAAGAGATAAAAGCATCCACTTTACAACTTGCAACTTTAATTAAAAGGAATGCCGTATAAGCTAGCAACCGTAAGACACATGCCATTTTATTTATATATCTTCGGCTTATTAAAAATGGTCTCTCTCTTTTTTCCTACTTGTAATGTCACATCAACTATTTAATTTCATAGTCACTTATTGGTTATTTTAAGTAGCAGCACTCCAGAATTAATATGTCAAATAGAGCATATAAGTTTATTCTGATTTTGAAACTATAGTTTTATTAAATAGTACGGAAAATATAAAATTTCAGATCTTTTTAAGCTTGCCTTGGAAAGTAAATACACTTCCGAGTATATATTGTTTTCTGAAATTTTTAAATATTGTTTATGTATCCTAATAAATCTAATGAAAGAAGGAAGACTCGTATGCTTCCCTCGTAAAATGTATGCTTTTGTTTCACTCCAACTCCTTTACCTTAATTTAAAGAAACTTGTTTTAGGAGTAGTTTGATATCTCAAATCGGCTTCGAGAGTATGAAACAAGTAAAAAAAATGTTATTGACTAATAATTCTGAAGTAACCGTGCAGGACTCTTTAATTTATCCAGGTCTGTCATAAATTAGGTTTGAAGTATGATATCCAACTCCACCACTTTAATTGGTTTCATGCCTCTACTATTGACATGTAAGTTGAACGTCCAATTTCGTGCACTTTGGAGATATTTTATAGTACTATATGCCATTTGAACTTAAAAGGCTAAATTTTTATTAGTAATAAAGAAACGACCCACCTTACATGCTAATAACGAACATTAACTTTTCGTTTGTGAAGCATAATGTCAATAACAAACATCAACTTGAGGATAAATTTTGACACTAATTAATAATAGACGAGTCGCAACAAGCTTGCTAAATAAGGATGACATTCTGTCTCTAGATTGCAAACTACTTAATCTATGGCTCCGTCATTAATCCTAACAAAGAACAAGGATGGCAATCAAGAATCAGAACTGTAATTTTCCTACATGCTCCATATCTTAAACTGCAATGTGGTTGTAGTAAAGCAACATGCTTCAGTTTGAACCGCTAGAAAGAGAAACCAGGACGCAGAATTATTACCATGAATATCAGTTGAATGAACCTATATTGGTCAATTTGGAAATTGTGATCAGGATTGATTGAGCAAAGGGTTATGCAAGTTGCCCTTATTAGCTTGACCACCTTTTGTCGGTAAATCCACTGGACTTTGTCGATTAATCAATATACTAACTGGGAATGGCCTGGGTGCTTCCAAAAATCAAGCAAAAGTTGTTATAACCTTTTGACTTTGCTTGGAAAAACTTGTGGGGTGGAATCTTTTACATGCATCCATGTCTCATGTTTTATAACAAATTCTGTGTGTATTTTAATTACTCTTACTCGTTCGTTCCCATAAAGCTTGGTGTGACACCTACTGACTTTATCGTTTGAGGTAAAAATCCTTATGAAGCTTGATTAGAAGATATAGTTAAAATCTATTAAATTAATTGTTTGATTAACTATTTATGTGGTATACATGTATTGGTAATTAATAATCCAGTGCTATTATATTAATTACTCCACGGTATTTGAAGTCAAAGGTGCAATTCTTTTTGTAATTTAAATTATAATATGCGGGACTTAACTCCATCAATTTATGTCACATTATGAGTCTAAGGATCGTTTTTTTCTTCTCTAAGTCTAGCAATTGAAGTTCATGATCTATTAATTGTTTATGGAATTAGCGAATTCACGTTTGGATGGTCTTATACATTCGACGCATTGCACGATCATTACAAGAAACCATACTTGATATTAACCATTAATGTATCTTTAGTTAAGTAGTGAATAATCTAGTCCTAATTTAAAGTCGGAGCCACGTTGAAGGTTGAATTTTTACATATTTTTCTCTTATCGGAAATACAAGTAACTAAACTGTTATATCTTTTCTCATTAAATTTGTACACATCACATCAGCTTGGTACAAATTATTTGAAATTTTAATTATAGAAAAGATAGCTAGGTATTAATCATTTGCATTATAATTAATATTATGGTTACTATAACAAAGAAATTACACGACATCAACAAGAATATATTTATTTTATACATATAACATCCGTCCACTACAGCTGAATTTGTAGATTTTAACACAGAAATACTGAAATAATCAATGTGAAAAGTAGATTTGGTAAAGATGAACACGATAAGAAAATTTTGATTGCTTTGAGTAATGTCCACTGTCCAAATGATCTAATTTTTCCGCTGACAAGATGGACAAAAGTTTTAAATACAAATCAAAAATTTTACCTTCAAAGTTTTTGTAAACAAAAGTATTTTTAATTTCAGGAAAAAAAAAAGTATAAGCATTTATCTTGGCATACAAAAAGATGATATATGCAAAGCTTTTGTTGTAGCTTTAACCCTGCCCATGAGCATTGATGAGTGTCACCTTTGCCATGTAACTTTGCTTTTGGTATGCCCTTCTTTGCGGTCACCCAACTATCCTTTTGGCCACCTCTTTCGTGTGGATGAGGGCTTTCCACGAACACACAGTCAAATTGCTTTGCTTTAGTTTTTCATTGAAACAATTTCCCGAGCTCAACAAAAAAGGACCTTGTGTATGGGTTAATGGTATGATTGTTAGTGATTACAGAATATTCATCTTTCATTTATGACTCAAAATCAACTCGCTTGGAACTGTTTAAGTCAAATTTCAATAGAATCAGCCTATTTAGTGAAGCATACCTTCAAAAGATAGTCCACAAAAGAACTTAAATCTCATACAATGAACCCAAACTTTTATGTATATGTATACTCCAATGTTAAACAGAATTACATATGTTTCCCGGTTATGTTGTTTAAAGTGACTATAATTTTTATGTTTTTTTATTTTTCAAAATTTTCATATTTATTTAATTTGACCGTTATGAATATTTAGTGTTCCCTTTCCTATACATGTTAAAATTTTCATTTGTCTTGTTTTAATATTTTGCTTTCCGTTAAACGACTTGAAGGATTTCAAAACCCCAATAAACCTTAAAGTTTTCATATCCAAGAGTATAATTGTTATAGTATAACGACTTGACTACACCAAGCTAAATCTTAACATGCACACAGTTCAAAACTACCGATTTGGTTAATTAGCCTTAATTTCCCACAAATGTGGTCTTAAGATGAACTGTAAGAGAGAAGTTAACCTAGATCTATTTGATTTGCTGATGTGGTTTCCCACCTGTCGTTTCGTTTGCACAGTGGTAATTATCTGTAAATGTGGCCATGTGATGAAGAAAATACAATTGATAATTACTATAAACATCAATTTACAATTCAACCAACATTTAATTTTTTTTCCCAACTTATCCGTGATGTTTCTCTTTGTTTAATTTGTTTTGCACTCTACCATCTATGTGTTAGTTTATATCCTTGCAGTCAATCAATTAGATGCAAATTAATGTATGACATTATTTTGAGTTAATATAGAGGCTTTATTTATCTTATGTATTAATTTAATTAATATTTTATGTTTTAATACTAAAGATAAAATCATTAAAATAATTACTGTGTAATTGAAATTATGATGAGATCATAATTATGAGATTCAATTTACACTTATATGTTGTTTCTAAATGTTCCTAGTTGTAGTTTTATTAAGACTGGATATTGTTGAAATAGTAAAACTAGCACACATTATATTTCTTTCTTATGAAGAAAGTAACTGATATCATAAATTAAATTATAGAGATACTTAAACTTATATATAGGTGATTATTAGAGAATAAGTCACTGAACTGATCCGATTGTGAGAATACCTGGTGGAATATTACTTATGTGTCTATAGATTATCTCAAAGTGATGGTTGTATAATGGATCTTCAAACTTGAGATTACAAAGGTATCTAGTATGAGAATTACTGTATGTTGATGCTACTTATGAATCGTCTTAAGATAATTCAGTCGGTAGTAATTAGATACAGAATACCATATGTAGATAGTTGAGTAAGTCAATATAAGATTCATCACTCTAAAGTAATTAGAGAAAATATTCTACTATTCTTGATTAGTAATGATTTATAGAATTCTCTGGCTAGAGTGAATTGATATTTGAAAAAGAAGTTTTCAAATTTCAAGTATAAATCAATTACTAATTAGCAAGAATGAACATGATTGGATTATAAGAGTAGAAACTGTATTCATACTCTGTCCATTAGAATATTGAATGATTAAATGATTAAATTATACATTATAACTATGCATGGATAAATTAAATCAATAACTTTGACATTCCTGATATTTGGGTAATCATGAAATGTTGCTAGACGTCAATCATGATTTATGATTATGAATTATTTAATTGAAGAATTAAACATAAATTAAAAGAAATTTTACTTTATCTAATTCTAATTGTGATTTAGATTTATAATTTATAATCATTACCAATTTATTAGAAACCTAATGGGTCACACATCAAAGAGCAATCTGTGAAAGAAAAATCAATTTAATTAAGTTGGACTTAATTATAAAGAATCAAATATGAGATATTTGATTTTATTAAAATTAAATTAATTAGAATTAGAATTTGATTTTAATTATGATCAAAGAGATTTAATTTTAATAAAAGACTCTTATGATTTTTTCTATTTAAAGGAAGAGCCTTTTAGAGGCTAGCACTTTTGTCTTCTTCCTCTCAAATCAGATTGAGAATTACCCTGTAGATACCATCAGAAGTTGAACACTTAAATAGCTCATGATTGATTAATCAGCAAAAGTTTCAAAGATTTTTTAACAAAAAGCGAACAAGATACAATTTCTAAATCGTTTTAGGTTTTATTCAAGTTTACTCAATTATCAGGATCCGCTCAGAATCTGTAAAAAAAAATTGTTTCTGCTACGCCCGTGATTTGATCACTATCAGATTCCAAAACTATGTAACAAGAAAAAATAGAATTTTAGAAACTTGCTTTTGCAGCTCCTTGTATACCCAAACCAAATTGAAGTCACAAATTTTTCACATAACTTTTGCCTTTTTATGATGAGACTTTTATGTACCTTCCAGGGAGTTACAATTAAACGAATTTTCTCATAACTAATTGCAAGTTTGATGCAAACCTATTAATTAGACTAGGTTTTGAGGTTAAAAGATGTTTGTATAGTTCTCATCTAACTTAGAATCATTTTTTGAAAATTTCTAGCGTGATATAATATATGAACAAAAGGAGAAGAGAGTGATTATTTGTAATCAGAAGGTTATAGGTTTGAATCATAGAAATATCCTTTTGTAAAAAATACAGTCTACGTATATCAATGACCTTCCCTAAACTCTTGTAAAGTGGAAAACTTTGTGTACTGGGTAGGTTGACTTCATATAATATATGAACAAAAGGAAATGTAGTAAAGAAATGAAAGACTAAAGTGAGTCCTCTTTCTCTTCTTTTATCCATAAAAGGAGAAGAGAGAGATCTTTTTTTAGCAAAAGAAGGAATCATAATTTTTTATTTTTATTTGATTATCTTTTTATTTACAATAATAAGGTTATAAAATTCTTTTGTATTTAATTTTCTTTTTATTTACAATGATAAGGGTACATATTGCAACTTATATATTTTTATTTTTGTTAAATAAATCTTGCTATATAAAGAGAGAATTTTTATTAATTTTCTTAAATTTTAGAAGACAATTTATACCAACACTTTCCCTCAATTTAGTTGCATGTATATCTATCATGCCCAACTTGCTAAGTGGACAATAAAAAATTTTACTACACATAGCTTTAGTTAGGATATCTATCAGCTAGTCCTCAGATTTCATAAAGTTGGTTTCGAGATTAACTTTGATAAGAAGTTAATCAACTTCTACGTGTTTATCTGATCATATTAGACTGGGTTATATGAAATGTCAATCGTTGCTTTATTGTCACAAATTGGAAATAGTCTCTCTACTAGTTAGGGGTATAAGGTTGTGTATTATTAGACCTTCCCAGATCTCGAGTATCAGTGAAATCCTTACTAGTTGTTGTTGTTGTTGCTTTACTTTTCATAAAATAGGTTCAACTTACAATTAGAAGGAAACTCAATCTCAGAGAGAAGTATTTTAGTCCAAAGAAGTTTGTATAACCATTTAACTATTTCTTAAATTTTTGCTTTTGTGTTTGATAACGTCATTAAATTCTACTTCTTACCTCTCCAAATAAGTATATTTCCCCACAACAAATGTAAAATAATGTTGAATCAGATTTTATGTATAATATATTTCTTACCTAATCAACATCAATATCCTTCAATATTTAGATGACCATTTTTGAAAAATAGAATCCTCTAATTTGGCAGAATTTCAAGTAATGAAGGATTTGCATTACAACATTCGTGTGATCTTTACTTGGATAATGCATAAACTAGCTAAGCCCTCTTACTGCTTAATTGATGTTAGATCATATATGAAATAGATAAATCAGTTTGCCAATAAGTCTCTAATGTCTACCTTTGTCTATTGGAAGTTCATTTGGATACTCTCAAAGTCGATGATTTAAATGATTTTGAATTGTTAAATCATCAACAAATTTACAATCTAGTAACCTGACTTTAGCTAACACATCTCAAATATATTTCTACTAACAAAGGAATATCCCTTGATTAGAAATTGAAACTTCGATTCCTAAGAAATACTTTAGTCCTCTCAGTTTTTTATTTCGAATTCAGATGTCAACTATTCTTATGGTCTTGTAATCTCCTCTATATCATCTCCTGTAATAATCATATTATCAATATAGATAATTAAAGCTATAATTTTGCCTAGTTGATGTTTCAAAGATAAAGTATGATCATAGTTGCTCTGCTGGAAACCATACTTCTTTATCTCCAGCCTGAGTCTTCTGAACCATACCTGAGAAGATTTTTTATTTCATATGTTATATTTTATAACTTATAAACAACCTGACCTTTAGAATTCTCCATATATTCTAGTGGAATATCCATGTAAATTTTCTCTTCGAGATCACTATGGTGAAATATATTTTTTATGTTGAACTGATATAATGACTAATTAAGATTTGTTGTAAGAGAAAAAAAACTTTAACTATGATTAATTTAGCCATTAGTGATAAGGTTTCCTAATAATCAGCTATATAGGTTTGAATATATCATTTAGCCACTAATCTTATTTGTTGTAAGAGAAAAAAAACTTTAACTATGATTAATTTAGCCATTAGTGATAAGGTTTCCTAATAATCAGCTAT
>JANIJH010000005.1:18364025-18397899 GCA_024520975.1 Erythroxylum areolatum | reverse complement strand
GAACCAGCAGGTCAACCCAAAAAGAAGCGCCCAATCCTGGTCGTGCACCCGCCGATGTTGGTGGAGGTTGGCGAGCAGCCAGGCACTATGGGGGAGGGCGAAGGTAGGCGAGGTGACGATGTCTGGCAGGATGGCTGTCCACAGTCGCCGCGCGATCAAGCAGTCCCGAACAACATGGAGGGACGATTCCTCCTGGAAACAGTGGGGGCAGGTACCGTCAGTGGTGAGGTGTCGGCGCACCCATTGCTGATTACTGAGCAAGCGGTCCTTTGCGAGCAACCATAAAAAAGAGCGCACCCGTTGGGACCCCGACCATTGCCAAATGTCCCGCCAAACCCCATGCGGATCGGTGTCCGAATGGCCCAAAAGCAAGGAGTAAGTAGAGGCAACGGAAAAGTGGCCATGTTCGGTGGCTCCCCAGCTAATCCGGTCGGGACTCAGAAACTCAGAAGGGGGGAACATGCCCGCTAAAGTACAGCAAAGCGAAGGCGAGAGGTACGCTTGGATGGCTGCCAGGTTCCAACTGCTGGAGGAGTCAATGAAATCCCTGACGCTAAGGCTAAGAAGACGGTCCGGGATGGGCTGAGTAGAGTGGGAGAGAAGTGGCCCGACTCCCGTGACCCTTGTCGAGCCAGAAGCGGGTCGTCAACCCATTACCGACCCACCACTGTAGGCCTTGCTGCACGATATGCCATGTCGCCTTAATGCTCTTCCACACCATCGATCCCCCAGAGGAAGGAAAGGAGGATGGAAGGCGGGTGACATCAAAAGCGTATTTAGCAGCTAGCACCTTGACCCACAAGGTAGTAGGATTGACTATCAAGGCCCAACCGAGCTTGGCCAGGAAAGCGTCGTTCAGTTCCCTAATCCTGTGAATACCGAAGCCCCCCATGGCTTTAGACATACAAACTTCCTCCCAACTGATAAGGGAAATCTTCATACGGTCGCGTGACGATCCCCACAAAAATTGCCGCATAGCTTGTTCGAGGGCGTCACATAACCCACGTGGCAGTCGAACAGTCTGCATCGTATAACTCGGAATAGCCGCCAAAACCGATTGCATCAAGGTAACCCAACCAGCAAAAGACAACGTGAATGGGGCCCAGTTAGACAGGCGGTGATGAATTTTATCGAGTATGTGTTGATAAGTATGCCTACCGACCCGTTGATGCAGATATTCTCCTCATTATAAAAAGCAGCAAATGATTACAGGTCAAGAGTTGGTCCACTAAACCTCACCTAATTAGTCTTAGAAATGGTGGAAATCAAGGGAAAGAACAAAGAAGGGGGAGTGTGGGTGCCCACACCTAATTAATTTTCCATTTTCAATTTTCTTTTAGTGGACTTCTTTATTTCTTTTTATAAAAAAAAGAAGAAATAAAAAACGCTACTTTTTTATTTTATTTTTAATTATTATTATTTTAATATGTGTATGACTGGTGCGTTTCTTGCTAAATTATTGTGGTCCCTTCGTTCTCTTTTTCCATTGCCGCAGCTAAACCAATCATATCAAACCAATAAAACTGGTCATCCTCACAGGCTTCGAAAAAGCTATGGGCAAACACAATTATCATCTCTCGCCATCTTTCATCCACAACTCGATCCTGATCTCAACATGTTCTTGCTCAAACCCGACAACCTCAGGTATCTCCAAACCCTCTTAATGTTCCACGTCATTCCGACAAAAGTTAGTTCGAGCAACTGGCTAGCCAACAAATCAAAACCAACAAGCTCCACTCTTTACACTGATCATGTTCACTTTTCACAGCCTGAGATAGCCCAACCCGATGACAAGACCCGACTCAATGGAGAATTCCACTTAATTGAACACCTCTTACTCCCACAATCAGTCTAAGAAGGCTTCGACTGTGGAAAAAGCCCATAATAACGGAGTTAATAATAATTAATATAATTTATAAATTTATTTAATATTAAATATAATTTACTCTTCAGTTTCAGTTACGAGTTCTAACCTCTAAGTTCCAAGCTTGCACCTGCAATCGAAGCGAAGTTGACTGTTGGGCCTGGTTGGCCCAGTATAGTCCAATCACCAATTTGTAAAAATAATAATTTTAAAACATTAATCTAATCTATAATGAATAGTCCGTTTTCTATTTCTTCCGAGTCTCAGACATGTCTTGGGTCACTGGCACCAATTCAGCGGCTGCTCTCTGCTACGTATCCCAACACCTCTTCAAATTCAAAACCCAACATTTTTGTTCAAAAAAATGCTTTCTTTCCAGTTTCACTTCCTCTAGTTTGCCTTCTCTCTCAATTTCCAGCTGTAAATTAACCGTTGTGGGCTCTTCCAAGAGATACAGTCGCCTCTCATGCAATAGCAGCATTTCAACTGCCACCACGAATACAAACTACGAGGTTCCCACTTCTAACTCTCTATTAATTTGTCATTTTTCATGTGTTTACTTGATTTAAGAGAAAATTTTAATGAAAATATACCAACTTTATGGGTACTTTTCTTGATGGAAGGCTCAAATTTGCAATTTTTTTTGTGACAATCGCTTCAGTTGTTTTAGTTGCGAGAAAAAGATGCTTCAGCGTGTTATCTATCTCCAAGCAATTTAAATGGCAATATAGCTTATCCATTATTGAGAAAGTGAGATTGGGGAAGGGAAGTGATCGCAAGTGATGGAAGTGTGTAAGAGTGTACTTTGGGATAGTAATTTGGTGGATGCAAGTGCTGCTGATGTTAAAAAAAAATGAATGCGAATGATAAGTAGTTGCTGTAAAGATCAGCATTGTCTTGAAATTTGTATCACTGTTTTTCAAGAACTAGGAACAATCAGAGATCTGTCAGTTGTAATTCTGAATTAGCTAGGTTTTAGTTCTTAAGTTTTTGTTAGTAAATTTTTAAATTTGACCACTGTGATTCTATTACCATATTTTTGGTTTGGCTAATTTCATGATAAAGATGTAAACCCTATGCAGTTTTATGATGGTCCGTCAGATGTTGAATTGAGATTACCACTCGGTAACCAAGATATTCAAACTGCCAGAAATGTATCTGTGGATGCAGATGGGGCCTCCTTAACAGTCAGAGTGCAACGTGATGGATCATTCAACACGCTAATAGAAACAAATAATCTTTTTGAGAAAATAAAGCCTTCGGAAACCATATGGTTTGTGAGAGTTAATGCGTATATTACACTGTGGTAGCTATTTGGAGTCGTAAATATTTGATGTGAGAGTTAATGTTATGAGCAGGTATATTGATGACGACGAACTTGTTATCAACTTAAAGAAGGAGGATCCAGATTTGAAATGGCCTGACATTGTAGAGTCATGGGAATCCCTAACAGCCGGATCAATGCAACTTCTGAAAGGAACATCAATCTATATTGTTGGTGATTCAACTGAAATTAACGAAAAAGTTGCTCGAGAACTTGCAGTTGGTCTTGGGTATGAAATCTTGTTTTCTATGTTATAATATGATGAAAGGACTTTACCATTATCCCTATATTTTAATATTTTCTTGTTGTTTGCATGGTTTCTTGATTCTGCCTCATCTGTTCTTATTATGTTTCAAAACTGTTCATGTTCTATTCTTCCTAAGCGACAAAAGTTTCTGGTTGAATTGATCTTGCAATAAGACAACCAAAGCTTTGTTTTTTGGTAGCTGTGGTTCATATGAACCAGTTGAGCCCTGCATGAATGCATTGTATATTGTGCTTCGGTTGCTTTATTTTGAGGTTTAATTAAAAGCCAATTTATGCGTTACTGGTTCATATTTTGGTTAGGCAATTCATAGTAGCACAAATTCTTTATACAAGGTAGCATATACTACAGGCATGTGTTTCTCAAAAAAAATGCCTTATTGGATGTATCTAAGATGCAGGTATACTCCCCTTGACACCCAGGAGTTGCTAGAAACATTTGCCAAGCAGAAAATCGATTCATGTGAGTGCAGTATGTATTATAATTCTAGACAAGGTCACATGTCTAGTTTACAGCTCAGCTGGAGATGTGCATAACTATAATGTGATAGTGCCCTTTAATTCTATGTTAGGAGCATAAAGGACTGCATTCTCTGGAGATTTTTGTTTTGGGTGTACAAAATAATTGGCTTGAAAATCCATCAAAAACTGTTACTTTGACTCATCTTTTGTTATAAAGTTTTCCACTCAACTATGGCGCAAATCTTTCTGATAGAATCTATCCTAGAATATTTGTTTATAAAGAAATATGGTAACCAAAATCATATTGTTAATTGTTCGTTATAATTGTTACTGCAATCTTTGCTAGCTGCTTCTTGGCAAGTCTTGGTTTCAGGCCCATCTTTTGTTTAATGGAACTAGGATGGGATAAGAGTATCATATATCTCACTTTCTAACTAGTCAAATGACTAATTAACCTTTTAGCAAATGCCTTAAGCGAATATGATAACCCTTTTGCAGTGTATTAACAAGTGCATTTAATTCCAGGGGTACTAGAGGAAGGCTTTGATTCTGTCGCTGAAGCAGAAAGTTCTGTATTGGAAAGCCTAAGCAGGTATGGTACTTTACTTCGTATGATTTTCGTGGCAATGTTTTTGCTGTGATGTTCTACGTTATTACACTTCCTTAGCTTGGTTGGTTTTGCAGTCATGCTCGTGCTGTTGTTTCTACTCTAGGAGGGAAGCATGGAGCTGCTGGAAGGTCTGATAAATGGCAGCATCTATATGCAGGACTTACTGTCTGGCTATCACAGACTGAGGCCAGAGGTTACTCTGCATAATAGTTGTTTAATTTTAGATTTCATATATCAATTTCCATTTTGTGTCTGTCTCATAGTCTACAGAATCAATTTACATTTCTCAATCTAAATTTAGGACGTAGTACTTGAACAAGTTCATATACTTTTGAAATGTCGAGCTGAATCCTTAACCTTGGAGGATACTACCTCATACACAGTGTAACCTTAGACACAAGTCACCCAATATTCTTTTCGTTGGGATGTATATGAGAATTCAATAGTTGAGGAATTCAGTTAATTACTTTTTAGTTTTCCTATGCACATTGAAAGAATCCAGACAACTCAAAAATCTTTTTATCTAGATGAGGATTCTGCAAAGGAGGAGGCTAGAAGGCATGTTCAAGATGGCAACGTAGCTTACTCAAATGCAGATGTGGTTGTAAAGCTCCAAGGTTGGGATGCTGATTATGCCAAAAGTGTAGCACAGGCATCCTTGAGTGCGCTGAAACAGTTGATTCTGTCGGACAAAAAACTTCCAGGTAAACTATCTATGATATTTAGTAGTTCTTTTTTTTTTGTTACAATGGACAAAACAAAAACACAAAAGGGAAGCTAACGCAGCGATCTGCGGTACACGGCTTCGTGTTGATCTTGGTGGATGAGCTCCATGATCGACATCGGTGACTCCTGTAGATAATGCAACCCTAAGTCTGTAAAGACAGCAAGAGCAGCTAGGTAGTCTGCACATTGGTTTCTTTCTCGATGCAGATGCTGAATTTTGACCTCCCAATCTTGTTGGAGCAGCGCTCGAGTGCCTGTCAACAAAACAAAATTTACAGAATTCACAGTACTTGAAGTGGAGAGACGATTAATAACCTCTAAGGAATCCACTTCGAGGATGACACAGCAGCACCCAAGCGACCAAGCCAGTTGGAGCCCTGAGTGGATACTCCAGAGCTTAACCTCAAGCGGAGATATTCTCCCGATGTGCTGCAGAAACCCACCACATCACTGACCGCACCAGTCTCGAAGTAAACCCCCAGCTGTAGCAGAGGAGGATTCTTGTGAAACCGAACCGTCGGTATTGAGTTTAACCCAGTCTGTCAACAGTTTGGACCAACCCACTAGGCTCCCCACTGGTAGGCCCTGAGCCAGAAGCACACAGCTCTCGACCACCCTTGCTCGGATAATCCATTCCACGTACTCCAGAATTGCACACGTACTGTCTTCCGACCAGGCGAAGTCGGCGTCAGATAGACTTTTGTTACGCCAATTCTAAAACATACAGCATGCTACTCCAAAGATGGTAGTCCAATGCTGTTACGCCACTTGGTGATGTTTCAGAAGGTTGGATTGCACCCACCCCTCTTCATCCTGCTGATAGAAGGCTGTGTCCACTATGCTCGAGGGAAACTTTTGCCAGATAGCCTGAACTCGCAGGCAATCACGAAGGACATGGAGAATGGTCTCCTCTTGTCCACAAGCATGGCAGGAACTGTCCGTTGCGATATGACGTATGACTCTCTGACTGTTAGTCAGGAGCTTTTTCTTGCTCAGTAACCAAAGAAAAGCTCTGATTCGCTGAGGCTTCGCCTATTTTCAAATTAGGGTCCTCAGGCTAGCGGTATTCTCCAGGGAGTTCCCTTCAATCAGGTCGTAAGTTGACGCCACAGTAAACCGACCATTAGCCGTTGGACCCTACTGAATTTTATCTTCAGCAGTGCCTTCAACAGGAAAAGTTATGTTAGCGATATCCAGACATACTGGGGAAGGGAGGTAGGGTTGGATTAAGTTCCACTGCCAGTAGCCTTGTACCGTTATCAAGTTCGCTATTATCAAGTGCAGATACGACTCAAGAATTGGCGATGTAACCACTCCTAAAAGGGGCCCCACTCCTTCACCCAGTTATCCAACTAAAAGGAGATATGTCGGCCATTGCCTAGTCGCCATTTAACCCCTTGTTGAACATATTGCCAAACAGCTGAGATACCTTTCCAAGTGCGCAACGCTCCGCTCCTATCAATGCTGGGAGAGATATAGTGTGGGTTCATACGATATTTAGCCCGAACGATCCTGACCTAGAAGGTTGATGGTTGGGTGATCAGAGCCCAGCCCAACTTAGTTAAAAGTGCATCGTTCAAAGATCGAATCCGTTTTAGGCCCAGACCTCCCGCCTTCTTGGACTGGCAGACAGTATCTCACTTAACGAGATGTGTTTTTTGTCGGTCTCCCAAGGAACCTCATATAAACGAATGCATAATTTTCTCCAATTCGTCACAGAGACGTCTAGGTAAACGCACAGTTTGCATCGTGAAAATGGATAATGCCTAAATCACCGATTGCGTTAAGGTGACTCGGCTTGCTAAAGACAGCTGCTTTGCATGCCACCCGGCTAGACATCTGTGTACGTTGTCCAGAATGTGTTGATATGTATGTCTCGTTTTACGCTCATGAAGCAACAGAACTCCTAGATATCTACCCAGATTATTCGTACTCTGAAGACTTAGGGTTCCACGGATTCGGAGGATAGTTCCCCGAGGAACGTTCTTGGAGAAGATCTGAGTTTTATGTGTATTAACTTTTTGCCCAGAAGCTTGGCAAAAGGCCTCGAGAGTACTGGCGACAATGTGCGTCTGGGAATCCGTAGCCTCGGCGAAGAGGATCAGGTCATCTGCAAAGAAAAGGTGGGAGATAGGGGGACCAGAGGGGCTAAGCTTAAGAGGACGCCATTGACCTTGTCCCACTTTTTCCGAGATAAAACGGCCTAGTCGTTCCATGCAAAGGACAAAAAGGTAAGTGGATATTGGGTCGCCTTGGTGAATACCACGTGAAGGCTTAAAGGGCTCTGTAGGTGAGCCTTCCCAATCTACTTGCATGGTCACTGTCGCCACAGATTGCATGATGACCCATATGAGGTTTTCCGGTAGCCCTATTTCCTTCAGCGTATAGATTGCTTCTTTAGTTACATGTCTTGGTTGCTTCTTTAGTTGCTAGAAAATAAAACAAGTGATATGCTCATTTTTTTCTGGATATCTGATGATGAGTTCGAGCTGTCAATATCCAAATGTTTTTCTAATTATGGATCTTAGCAAGATGAAAGACAAATCAGATTCCAGATTCTCCATCGTAATGAAAAGTGATAATCAAGAGTACCTAATTAACGAGTTTCTTAACGGAAAATGTAGTTGACTGCTTAAAATGAACCACATATTCTCCTCCCATCTTTCCTCTGCATTTTTCAGATAGAAAGAGCCTTTATATAAGGTTAGGATGCCGTGGTGATTGGCCAAACATCAAGCCTCCTGGATGGAATCCAGCAGCTGAAATGGAGCGGATTTGACCTTCTAGCACCTTGCAGATCTGATCACCTATATAATCGGATGATCAATCAGTACAGGGTATTATTCGTCAAATGCTAATAAGTAAACAGTTCTTCAGGTTTTGTCCAATCTCGTGCTTACCATTTTGGTGCCTATTTGTGTATGCCAGCCCAAAAGAAGATTTGGAATTGCTTCAGGGACAAGAGAAAGAGATCAAATTAAAATATTTTTAAGTATATTGTTAAATAACAATACAACTGATTAATTATGATCAACATTACTTGCCAATTATGGCAAAAAGGCTTTAAACTATTATGTTCTAATCTGTTTTTAGTATACTAAACCTCGAAATACTTTTGAACCTTGTCGGTCATGCTTGTATCTTGATAAATGGGAAAATGCTCTTATTTCTCTTGTCACCAGATTAAACCCTGATAGTTTTGTGATGAAATACAGAATAATGATTAGTAAGTTAATTCTTTTGTTACCAATTACTTGGATTTTGTTGAATCCACAAGGGCACCGAAGACATGAATTCTGTAGTGGTTTTAAATTCAACATATTTGTTGCAAGTTACTACTTCAGACTGCTCCTTCATACCTTTGGTGACGCATGTTATCCAGCTGTTTTTGGCGTGGCCATGGGATGGGAAGCCTTTGTTTATCAGCCAAATTTATCCCTAGAATTCTTACTTATCAATTCAGTATTTTATTTACAAAGTGAAATGGTAAATTCCATTACCCATTTTTGTTGCGTAGACACTCTTTCAAAGCTTATCAGGCTACTTCCAAGTTCAAACGTACTATCCTGACCAGTGGCCAATAGCACCTCAGGGTTACTTGTCGCCCTGAAGTTTCCCCAAGACTTCTGGCCTCGGCTATAGAGGTTTAAATCTCACCAAACGGGCATGTTTAAAACAATAATTAACAAGCCTCTATCATTGTCTACCGTTATCTGACAAGGGATGATGCCAGATTGTAGTCCACCAAATACAGTGCTCACAAGTTTTAGCTTTTGTAGCTAAGAATAAGGGTCAATCACAAGTTCTTCTGTTTGGGTTTTGCCCAAATCTAAGTTGACACTAAAGATAAGGATGGTGATGGGGGAAACAAATAGCTAGGCTAAGGAAGATGTTTTGTTTTGCATTTAAAATAAAAGTTTATATTAATAACATGACACCTGAATAAGGCTCCTAATCAAATGAAGAAAGGTCGACTTAGCCAGGAAAAAAACGCTAGTGTTGAGAGCAACTAGTTAACGCTTTCCGGGGATTATTATCAATCGTTGATCCCGTACGAATATTCAAAGACTCTTCGTCCCTCTTGTCAATCTCCCTTCAAGTGTTACTGCTTCAAAAACCAAATTCCTAAACAAGCCATCCAGATATTTTCTATTCTTTCATTGGATGTTCCGTAGAAGAGGGGCGGCATATGGAGCACCGTGGTTATGTATATGTTCAATTTGCCCATGCCTTCGGGAATTGTAGGCTTGTCTATCGTTTCCTACATCTTTCAGCAACTTGTTCTTGATCCAGAGATAGAAGTATTTATGCCTTTGTATAATCTTGAACAAGTCACAAAAGGGAATCAGGTTGTTGAATTTGATGCCATTGGCAGCATTGTTTGTTGGTGAATTGGATGGCAACTATATACAATAGCTTTACTCTTATCATCGCCATGAGATTGTCCGTACAAGATGCTCTGTGCCAACTCTGTGTCAGAAGATCTGGTCCACACATTTTATTTTACTCTTATAATCTGGATGAGATCATTCATACTAGATGTTCTGTGCCAACCTTGTGTCAAAGAATGTGGTCTACACATCCCTTTAAATGTGTAAATCAGATGTTCTAACACAGAATTGGCACAGAATATTTGGTACAGACAATTTTATCCACTTATCATTGGCCAATGTAGCGATCATTGGCACAATTGTTGTCGTTGAGGGAGGTGACAACAGCTGGTGATAGTGAGATACACAGGTTGTGACTTATTGAGGACAGTGGCAAAGTATGAAATTATTGGAAATCAACCTTGATCGAATCACGGTCAGTAGGAAATGAGCATTTTAAAGGTTTCCATTCCAATCCTGATAATTAAATAACTTGAAGAATAAAAACACAAATCGTAAAATAAAAATCGTACTTGATTCAATTTTCCTGTTGAAATCTTTTGAAAGATTTTCGACTTGTCAACCACAAATTGTTCACTTGTCAAGCCTCTAACGATATCCATAGAGCAGCTTCTCAACTCTTGAAAGGAATTAAGCATAAGTGCTAACTCTCTGATACTTATTCATATTTATTTTTTTAAAAAACATGGTTTTTAAATTTTTATTAAAATTAAATACCTTAATTAAAGTTTTAATTTTAATAAAATCAAATATCTTATATTTGATCCCTAAAGTTTCTTAAACTTTATAATTAAGTTCAACTTAACTAAAATTGATTTTTTTTCTTCACAAACCACTCTTTAATGTGTGACCTATAAGGTTCCTAATATATTAGTAATGATCATAAATTTTAATTCTAATTCTAACTCATAATTAGAATCAGATAAATTAAAACTCCTTTTAATTTTATCTTTAATTCTCTAATTAAATAATTTATAATCATAAATCAAGATTAATGTCTAACAACATCTTATGATCATCCAAATATTAAGATTGTCAAAGTGGTTTGACTTAACCTGTCCATGCATGGTTACGATATATAATTTAATCCTTTCGTCATTCAATATTCCAAGTAGACAAAGTATGGATAATGCGTTTACTCTTTTTTATCCAATCATGTTCGTTCTATAACATGTAACAGAAGCCTTATTTACATATCTCGGATCAAACGTGTAAGGGAAATAATGAAGAAATGTAGAAATACCTAATTTCAGTTTCATAACTTTCCAATTAGCTTTCCGAAGTCGTAATGAGGGGAATCTATTTAGACCTTCACAATAGTTGCTCACCGCAGCATGTTAAAGCCTTTCTGTAGCTTTTTGTATATGTGAACCTCTGAATAGGCCAGAGTATTCGTACGTTCACAATTTGTTATAGCTACAAGAGACCTTAACCTTCTATATATAACATTCATTTTAGGTCTCCCCATCATAGGCTCAATATGGGTCTGGTCTACACTGACTAGGGTTCATTTTTCTCACTGGACTTCAACCCATTAACAATCCTTTATTGGGTCACTTTATTATCTTTATCCGAATCAAATTTACGTAACTTAACATATAAGTTATTGAAAATAGATAAAATGCAATTAATTATTGTCCACCTTATAGGAAAATATCTAGCATTCTCCTCCTTGGATAGTAATAAATTGTGGTAATTGACATAATGTTAAAATCAGTTAAAAAATATGGTTAAGCCACATTCCTTTATTGGTACCAAGTTTAAAACAAAACATTTGATTGAAAAATATTTAAAGTTCATTATTCCATCCCGCAAGGCATTTGATATTAAAAATATCAAACACAGGTGTCATACATGGCACAGGTTCAATATAATCACGCATATCTAATATCTCACTAACATAAATGAGAAAATAAAGTGTGACAAACTAAGATGATACCAGTGTGATTTAGAAATGTTTCATCTTTTAGTTTGTAAGTCTCAATTTCTCTAAACTTTATGTCAAACTGAATATACAAAACTGCACCAGAGAAATATCTTTGTTCCCTTTTTTAACTAATAATATAGTTGTTTAAGGAATTGTTGAGCTTGACCTCTATAGTTTGTATTGGACATTAAGAAAGGAGTGATGACTTCAGCTTCTACTTCTGATGATTAAACAAGGGTTAGTCCTTTGGTGAGTTTTGGGTCTAGGAGTAAAGAAAATGTTTATAGATTACAAATAGGTTTTTGGAACATTAGCACCCTTATAGGGAAGTTTTTGGAATTATTGGAGATTTTAGATAAACGTAAGCTTCATATAGCGTGTATCTAGGAGACAAAGTGGGTGGAGGATAAAGCGAAAGAGATTAATAGGTTCAAACATTGGTATTTAGGGAGTTCGAGAAGACATAATGGGGTAAGTACCTTGGTAGTCAAAGAACTCATACATCATATTGTAGGGGTAAAGAAAACTAATAATAGGATTAGTCCCTTAAAGATTATGGTGAGAGGTGTTGTTTTCAAGGTGATGTGTGCTTATTCACCTCAAGTAGGATTGAATGAACAACTTAAGCATTAATTTTGAGAAGAGCAAGATGAGGTGATTCAGTAGATCCCTCCTAACGGGGGAGTTATACTATGAGGAGATTTTAATGGTCATATGGGGGTAATCTTAGACTGATATTAATGGTCATATAAGAAAGACGAGAGAGTTATACTATATAAGGCAGAGCGATAGGCGGAGCGATCGACCTGCAAAGTGATACCTAACACTTGTTTGTCAACTCAGCATAGATTGTTAGTTTTTTATCTTATAACTAAAAATTTGAGGAAGTAGAGAAGTCCTAAAAAGTGTATTAGAGTCAGATAGTGGAATTTGAAAGAGGATAAGGTGAAACAACTTAAGAATAAAGTAATATATAAAGAAGAATGAAAATTGAAAAAAGATATTAACAAAATGTGGGAGAGAGTAATAACTCTTTTAAGAACTACAACTAAAGAAATATTGGGAGTTTCTAAAGGGCCTAGAGATAGTAAGATAGAGTCTTGGTGGTAGAATGACGATGTGCAAGAAAATATTAAGATCAAGAAGGGTGGCTATAAAGCTCTATTGGATAGCACTATAAAGGTAGAGAAGGTAGCTAACAGAGAAAACTATAAACTGACAAAGAAAGAAGTAAAAAGGTAAATCTCATAAGCTAAAATTATAGCTTACAAGAAATTATACCAACGATTGGAAATTAAAAATGGTAAAAAGGATATTTTTAAGATGGAGAGAGCTAGAGAATAGAAAGAGAAAGACTTAGATCAAGTTTGTTGTATAAAAGATAAAGCAAGGATGGTGATTCTAGTTGAAGGCGACATCAAAATAAGAATGAGGACATAGAGGGCAACATCACTTTAGGAAATCTTAGCACATCCAAGAGATATCATAACTTTACTTGTTAGCAAATTACAAAGGAAGATATTAAAAGGGCTTTAAGGGATATGAAGAATGAAACGATAGTAGGGCCTGATGAGATACCGATAGAGGTGTGAAAGAGTCTAGGCAAAGAAAGTCTTACTCGGCTAGTCAAGTTTTTTAATTTGATCTTTAAGTCTGCCAAAATGTCTGGATGAGTGGAGACTTAGTATGCTAATTCCTCTGTACAAGAACAAAGGGACATCCAAAGCTATAACAACTATACAGGAATCAAACTATATAGTTACATCATGAATTTATGGGAGAAGGTGATTGAGAAGAGAGTGAGAAAGAATGTTCTATCTCAGAGAACCAGTTTGGCTTCATGCCAAGAAGGTCTATGACAGAAACCTTACATCTTCTTAAAAGAGTAATGAAATATTATAGGGAAAGACAATGTAACCTATACATGGTTTTTATTGATTCAGAGAAAGCATATGATAGGGTACATAGAGAAATCATATGTAGGTGTTTAGAAGTTAAAGGAGTTCCTATGACCTATATATGGATAATTAAGGATATGTATAAAAGAGTAAATATTAGAGTGATAGGAAGAGATACATAACATTTTTCTATCAATATTAGACTACACCAAGGCTCCTCGTTAAGCCCTTTTTTTATTTGTAGTAATGGTGGATGAGATCACCAAGAATATCCAAGGGAATGTGCCTTAATGTATATTATTTGCTGATGACATTGTTTTAGTAAATGAGACAAAAGAGGGTGTCAATATCAAGCTAGAACTTTAGAGGGATTCGTCAAAGTTAAAGGGCTTTAAACTAAGTAGGGCTAAGACTAAGCATTTATAGTGTAACTTTTCGGGCAATAAGATGGCTTCCAATATGGAGGTAAAAATTGGTTCAGAAGTTATACCATATAAAGAGTGTTTTGAGTATCTAGGATCTATCATCTAAAGCAATTGAGAGATCGACAAAGACATAGTTCACCACGTTAGATCATGGTGATTTAAATGGAAAAGTTCACCAAAATTTTTACGTGATAAGAAGATACTACTCAAGCTTAAAGGTAAATTATATCGTTTAGCGATTAGGCCAAACATTTTCTATGGGGCAAAGTATTGGCCTGCATAGTCATAAGCTAATGGTGGCGGAGATAAGAATGCTCCGTTAAATGTAAAAACCTTATTAGAAAAGATAAGGTCAGAAATGTAATAGTAAAAAACAAATTAAAGATGACTAATATTAATGAAAATTTAAGAAAGACAAGGATTAGGTAGTTCAAACATGTTAAGAGGAGATACTCTGATGCTCCAATGAGAAGATGCAAGAAGATTGTACTTAAAGACTGTAAGAGAAAAAAATAAAGGCCTAAGAAAAACTGGAGAGAGGTAATAAAAAAGATATGACTCTATTGGAACTACAAAAAACATGGCCCACAGTAGAAAACTTCGGTGTACTAGAACATGAATAAAGGATCTCACATAGAGAGGTTCTTTTCGTTCCCATAAGTTTTTGAAATATTTTTCTTTGAATCTTATATCTTATATTTAGCCTAAATATTTAATATATAGTATTTTCCTCTTAGTTAATAAGCCTAAATATTTCTCTACTTATCTTAAATAGTTTCTTGTAATAGCTTGTTGAATTTATTTATTAACTGGTCTTCTTTCCTATTTATGTATTTATTTATTTTATCTTTTATTTTGACTATTTACCTTCTTCTATATTTATTGTATTATTTATTTTATTATCATTATTATGGTGATGATGATAATGATGATGATCTTTTATATATATATATATATAACTAAAAAAGATGTTGTTCCCATAGACCACATGATGTATATATATACGTGTGGTCTATGGGAACAACTTCTTTTTTAGTTAGGAATAAAGTTGCATACTGCAAAACTTCTTCACACCTTGCGTATTAGCAGGAATTTTATTGAATGTTGTTGATGTTTAACATATAACTCCATTTGATCACCAGTGAAAATTTTCATAAGCCGATAAGGAAAATTTACCCATATATAGCTCTATTCCACTTCCCTTTATTAGTACAGATAAAATGTAGACACATCTTTTGTAGCACCTCACTCCCGCAAGACCTAAACCTGACATCAACGGGTGATATCCGAGTCCGTGTCTCGTAAGAGTGGCGTGCTAAAATACTCAATCAGTCAAAACTCGGTATAATTTTTTTTAAAAAATATCAACATATGCCGAAATCAATCATCACATAGGCCCACTTTCATTTCATAAACATTTTTCAAATCAACACATTACAATCAGAACACAACTCATCCGAGATTCACTAATCATTTGGGGCCCATTACAAATACAAAACATTTCTAATTCCAAAGTAATTACATATCGCAATATTCAATTACCAAAGATACAAAAATTTGCAGAATATACAATTCAATACGAAAATAAAAAAATACAATATAGACGCAAACTGATCCCAGCCTCTATCTTTCCTTTGCATGTAGTAAGGATACTCCCGTTTTTTTAACGGGGTATTCTTCTGAGTCCTGAAAAATATTTACAAATTTTGGGTAAGTTTTGCGGACTCAATAAGTGACCATCATCGATGGCTCACCCAATCACGTAACACATAAATCACATTATTACACATTTCACACTTCATATTTAATACAATTTGATCACTCATATTATGCATATGCAGTGCACATAAGACCCACTTTTTATTTGTTACTTTATTGTGACCGAGTGCCTAAACTGTCCCATTTATGGCTCATTGATAACTGTCTTATATAGGGCTCATTAAGCGTTGAGCCTGAGGCTCTGAATCACCTTTGAGCTCAAGGCTCTTTTTCACTCATTGAGCTTTAAGCTCTTATCGGTAGCTACTCTGGTCACAACTGTCGTTATGTTTCATGCATTCATGAAATGAAATGCTTCAATCACATATGATCACTTATTCACTTTCACATATCGTCAGACTTTAGTCCGGTATTCAATATTTATATTGAGAAACACTTTGTGATCATGCATTCATGTCATAAAGCATTTAGTTTATCACATTCACATACAATTAGCACTTCAATATTACATTCAAGCATCAGAAATCTTGGACCTTCATTGCCCGAAATCACACATTCAATTCACATATCATTCATAATCACTCAAGTCATAACATAAATGAAATAAACAATAAAATAAGACCATCTAGGTCTACTCATAGTACTCTCCAGATTAGCATTTGCTTCCAAATTCTGAAAACGCTTGAATGCTAACATTTAACTCGTTGAAAATTTCTAAAAGCTCCAACTATTTTCAAGCGCCTACTCTATCCAAAACTCATGTTCCACTATGAACACTAACCAACCTCTGGTTTCCTTTTTTTGCTTAAGGAAGAAGAAACACTTAGCAGTAGGACAGGGGAAGGAAAAGCAAAGAAATCTTTCAAAGGAATTTTGATGGAAAAACTTTGTGTTTTAAGAAAATTCAAAGGAGGTGATAACAAGGAAAGAAACTTAAGAAATACCAAACCCCTTTTTGAAATCTCGGATATCAATACTTACTTTTAACAAAAGTACAAAAAGCAACTTAACACTTGTCACTTTCCTATGGTCTAATATCTAACTTAGTTTCTTTTGAAACTAACTCCATTTAGCTCTCCTCTTTACAACACAACTATCATCTTTATAATCCAATTATCCCCAATATTCTTTTGATTCCTTTTCCTATTTTAATTTTTTCTATTATCCATAAAATTTTCAAAATTATCCCTAAATTCACCAAAATTCACCAAAATTCAAAAATAATACAATTCTAATAACCTGAAAAATTTTCAATGTAAAAACATTCATAATTCTAAAAAATTCACAAATCAATTTAATTATACCCGGAATTATTCAAGAATGCATGTACACTTATTTTTATGTGCAGATAAATTCACTATTCATGTATATGTATATGACATATTATGCATGAGCATGAAATGTGTTTCTTACTTTCTCAGCAATTTCTCTCATTTATTATTTTTTTCCTTAACATGGATAGCGGGATGTTACATCCTTTTTGTTGTTTAGAACTTAGAAATCATTCTCTCTACTTTTGTTTTCTCACTTCTTTTGCTTTTACCTTTATGCCCTTGCTTGATACCCGTTCTGACTTTCCATCTGCTGATGAGATTCGTCTTTTCTAGAGGGAGCACGGGAAGCAAGGCGGTAACTCACCACCATAGGTGAACTGTCTTTGTCATCAGCTTCCTTTCCTCCTTTAACCAGAGAGCAGTTCATTAGGCTTCGAGCAGTTGAAAGATCGAAGGATACCGGCGAAGTTCAAATGAAGAAGGTAATGGGAGGTGGTGCCTGGAGAGACAAGATTGGCGTACAACACAACAAAGGTAAGCTCCAATACTATCAGAATGTGTTACAAGAAGGTATAGTTTCTCCCCCATTAAAGTTGTTACAAGCTGGTGCACGAGCATGGTTCAATGCTCTGATAGGCCTTTTTTTTTGCAAAAGAATGGCTTTCCCAGTTGTTAATGCGTGGGCAAAGGCCAGATCGAGTAAGAATGGATTTGAAAAAGCTATGCTTATGGAGGATGGGTCAATATTGTTTAAGTTCTCTCCGAACTCACATATCGGTGAGATAATCGAGCAAGGACCATGGCACAGAAGAGACCAGCCCTTGTTTTTACGACAATGGAAATCGAGGTTAGGTTTAGATAGGGGTTCAATAGAGGTGATGCCATTATAGGTCCAATTTCACGGTCTTCCGATGGAGTATTGGATGGTGGAGGGGCTGAACCATTTGGCTAGTGTTTTAGGCAAACCAATCTGCATGGATTCTCATACGGCAGCTATGGATAGAATAGGTTATGCTAAGATTTGTATTGAAGTGCTGAAGGATGTAGTTTTGCCTGAAACATTGTCAATGATGCAACTTGGAGAGGCAGGGGAGATGGTCAATAGATTTCATCACAGTTACTTATCCTTGGAAGTCAAGTGTGGTAGGGAAAAAGTGGGTAGCTACTGGGTGAATTTTCCAGTCTGGTTAGCATAAGGATTTAGTGAATGTGGTACTTAGTACTGAGGAGCAGGGAAGGCAGATAGAACAGAGGATGCATCAGAAGGAGAAGGGGAATGTGGTTGTTGTGGTTGAGACATTGTGTGAAGGTAGAAATGGTCAGATCCAGGGGAGTAAAGCTACTGCAGGGAATGTTATGGAGAAAGGGATATCTTTGACAAGGACCACGCACACGGATCAAGAGATGAATGTTAATCAGGTAGGGGAAATTCAAAATCAAGAAGGGAAGGAAACTAACAGTGAGAATGATGCTACTAGGGATTCCATATATCCCCGCATTCCTAGAAATTGTGATAAGGTAATAACAAAAGCGATGTCACTTAATAGTGGAACATCGAATGGATTAATGGAATAATTGAAGCAGAAGGCTAGGGAGGCTAATGAAGACACAGAACCTAGTACCAGTAATGGGCAAGAAGCAGGTTCAGACAATAAAGTGGGGGAGACGATTTAGGTTTCGGTGGGGCTAGCTAAAAGAACTATGGGAAGGAAGAAAATGAAGAAAAAAAAAGCACAAAGGGGCGATGTCCCCTAAGTGTCTTTTTTAAGATGTCGTTATTAGTTTGAAACACGAGGGGGCTGAATGACCTCCTTAAAAAGATGATAATTAAGAAATTAGTAGCGGATAAAAACCCTATTTTAGTAGGACTTCTCGAAACAAAAATAAAGGCCAATGCTAATCGGAAGGGATTGGCCTTTTTAGGGACTAAATAGAGTTTCTTTTCAAACCATGTTCATCATTATAATGGTAGGATAATATATTGGTATAATTCAGATAAAGTGGAGGTTCAAGTGCTCAAAATGAGGGATCAATTCATGCATTTGTAGTGTGAGATAATTGGGAAGTTTTAGTTTGTGGTTACATTAATATATGCTTCAAATTTTGCTTTCCAATGAGCTAATTTATAGAAGGAGCTGCTGGAGATACATGTTGGAATGCAAGGGTTGTGGATGGTAGTAGGAGATTTCAATTGCTGCCATAATTCTGCTAAAGTTGAGGGAGGTGTGCGATTTCATAGAGGAGCAGGAGTTGAACTCAATCAGTTATTTAACAACACTGATCTAATGGATCTTCGAGGAAGTGGCAGATGGTTCACCTAGGAAAATAAACAAAAAGGGAATATGTTTATTAGGTAGAAGCTTGACAAAGCGTTGGTAAATCAACAGTGGCTCAGCTCTTTCTCACTTGCTTCAGCTATGTTTGGAGAACCAGAATTTTCTGATCATGCATCCATTCTAATTCAACAGCCAAGTGATGGAAATAGGAACAGGGAACCATTTAGTTTTTTTAATGGATTACTTCAGGTAAAGGATTTTATATAGGTGATTTCACATATTTGGAGGATTGATGTACAAGGATATAAAGCTTTTCAGTTGATACAGAAATTGAAGCTGGCAAAACGTGTGATCAAAGAGTTTAATAAGCATAGAACTCGAAATATCCAAGAAATGGATACCAATTTAGCTGAGATACAAAAGCAATGTTATAGGGACCCCTTTAATAATCTTTAAGAGTGCTTAAGGCTGATTGGATGCATAAATACCAGAAGGATTTGAAATTGAATGATTCAATTGTTAAACAAAAAGCGAGACAAACTTAGCTTAAGGAAGGTGACATCAACACAAAGTATTTTCAAGCGGCTATCCTAGTAAGGCGTAATGACGGATGCGGGGGGTAATGTACTGCGCGGTCAACTAGATATTACTGAACACATCTGGGATTTTTTGTCCAACTTATGGGAAATTCTAAAGCTGCAGGGAATGGATTTAGGGTTAAGGATGTGTTAGAGTTCACTCCAAGTCAACATAGACTGGGAATGTTAAATGCTCCTTTTTAAGCTCAACAAGTGAAGGAGGCCTTGTTTCAGTTAAATGGTTCGAAAGTGCCCAATCCTAATGGATACTCGGCTGGTTTTTTTCAACAGACTAGGAATATTACAGGTCAGCTGTTAACGGAAGCGGTGCTAGAGTTTTTTTCGTTCGGAAAACTTCTGAAGGAGATCAATCATACTTAAATTCCCAAGAAGGAGCGACCATAAAGGATTACGGACTATCGTCCAATTTCGTGTTGCACAACAGTGTATAAAATAATAGCTTCTCTTTTAGAGGAACGTTTGAAGGGTGTATTGGCTGAAGTGGTTAGCAAAGCTCAAAGGGCTTTTCTTCCTTCAAGAAGTATTGGGGATAACATATTGTTGCTGCAAGAATTGTTGGGAGATTGTCATATAGGCAAAAAGGTTAACAGTTGTGCCTTAAAGATTGATCTTTATAAAGCTTATGATACGATTAGATGGGGATATCTAAAGGACTGCTTGGAAGGGATTAGATTGCCTACACAATTTTGTCACTGGATACTTTAATGTATTTGAACTACTTCTATGAGTGTGTTAATTAATGGAATTCCCACAAAGCCATTTATGATCACTAGAGGGATAAGGCAAGGGAACCCTCTCTCCCCTTACATATTCACTCTAGCGATGGAGGGTTTATAAAGATTATTGAATAAAATGGTGTAGTGTAATGGGTTATATCTGTACCAATATAAATGTAGGGAAATGAAACTGTCACATTTGCTGTATGCTGATGATGTGATATTACTACGTAAGGCTAAACCACATATGATAGGGATGATGTTGAATATGATGAACATTTTTTTTCTAAATGCTCGGGGATGAAAACAAATGTACAGAAGAGTGGAATTTTTATATCTTCAGATGTTCGTAATCAGGAGTGGATCAGTAGGTTGGTGGGGTTGCCTCTCTAAGAAACACCGTTCAGGTATCTAGGAGTACCGATCACTTCGGGTAAGCCAAGATATTCTGATTTCTTGCCATTGTTGGAAAAATTGAAAAGTTGTATTAATGCATCGCAGAATCGTTTCCTATCATTTGCTGCTAGAGTTACTCTAATTGTTTCAGTGTTGAATAACATGCATGTACACTAGGCTGCTCACATGGTAATTCCAAAGAGAGTTATAAAGGAAATGAAGAGGATATTGAAATCTTTCTTATGGATTGGTAAGCATGACAATTGTAAGGGAGCTAAAGTCAAATAGAGCGATATTGTAGTGCCAAGAAAACAAGGGGGTTTGGGCATTATTTCGATCACACAAATGCAAAGGGTCTTGCTTATGAAGAGAATTTGGAGGTTATTTATGGATAAAGAAGCAATATGGGTCAATTGGTGCAAATTTATCGTCTTAATGGGCAAAGTTTTTGACAAATTCAATCGAGGTATGAACATTCTTGGATTTTTAAAAGTTTGTTGCAGATACGAGACTTGATTTATCCTACGATTAAAAGTAGAGTTGGGAATAAAGAGGATACAAGTTTCTGGTTTGATAATTGGAATGAACTCAGCCCACTTTGGTTGAGGAACGATTTATCTGTATTTAGAAATAGAATCTCTAAGGAAGCATCGGTGGCATGGGTAGTTCGAGAGAGGGCACAACTGAATAGTTGCAGATATGGCCAAATACTTGACCAGTATATGAATGGTGTGCTACTTAAAAATAAGACAGACAAGAGGATTTAGGCAGCAAATCAAGCTGGAGAATTCACGACCAAATCAGTACATGTTTTAGGGAGAGAGCTACAGGAAGAGGTACCATAAGCTACTTTGGTATGGAAGCAAGTATTAAGTCCCAAATCTGCTTTTTCTTTGTGGTTAGCTATTAAAAATAGATTGAGAACTAAGGACCAATGGTTTGGTAGCTATGATCCCATTTGCGTGTTGTATAAACATGTTAATGAGAGTAGAAATAACTTTTTTTAAGTGAATATACCAAAGCGATGTGGAGCAAAATTTTGCATATGATAAGGATTCAGAATTTCAGCTATTAATGAAATGAGGTGTTGAATGATGTTATCAGGTACACAAGACCTGGGAGACAGGATGGTCTCATCATCAGGGCCTCATTTCAGATGGTGCTATATCACTTATGAAGGGAGAGAAATAGACAGAGTATTTAAACAAGTGGAATAACATAAGTATGAGCTCAATGCTAGTATAGTTAACTAGATTAGAGAGGTAATTATAGTGAATGGGACGCAGGACATCATTAGACAGGAGCTTAGAAGGGTTTAGTATATTTAGATGATTTATGTGGTTTGGGTGGAATGATTGTAGTAGAATAGTTGTGATTGTAGTATTTTTGTAATTATCCTTATAGTAGGATTGAAAATTCTAGTTTTCAGATTTGGTAATATAATTTCTTTTAATTTTCAAAAAATATAGACACATCATTTTGGGATCACAAATGCATGTGCAATATAAATTGATGTTTGGAAAGCAAGTTGTTTAGTATGAAGACTCATGGTGGAATCATAATATGCATCGTCCATTTCTGTCCTGTCCATTGGTGAGTGGCATACACCAATCCTGCGTTTGGTTAACGTCTTCAACATGCAGAGACAGAACGAAACGAAAATCTGGAGACGAAACAGAACAAGAATTGGAGACAGTGAGGTGTTTGGTTGTGGTGGACATAAAAAAAATTGTCTCCGCCCCGAGGACAAAAATATGTTTGGTTGCCATGGACAGAACAAAAACAGTATTAATGACAAAAATACCCCTGCAGTATAATATATTGGAAAGATATAATTCATTGATTATTTTATAATTGTATCAATATTTATTTGAAGTGTATGTGTAATTTCTTAATTACGATGAAATAAAATAAGAAATTAGGCATATTTATTGAAATACAAAAACCTAAAAATTAACTATCTTACAAGTTAATTAACTTATTATTAACTTGTAGTTGAAATAAAATAAATTATCTTATTATTATTATTATTATTATTATTATTAGGGACGTGTTAGATTTCTTATGTAATTCAGAAGGTTGTTATTATTACTATTATTATTATTATTATTATTATTATTACTATTATTATTATTATTATTATTATTATTATTATTAATTTTTATTATTATTGTTATTGTTATTATTATTATTATTATTAATTTATTATTATTATTATTATTATTATTATTGCAAGGGGCATGTTAGGTTTCATATATAATTCAGAAGGTTATTTTTTATATTTCCAGTTCTTGTCCGTAGGACAAGAATTTTTGTACCTCAGTTTTGGAAGGAACAAAAATTTCTATCCTTGTCCTCTGCAGATGGAACAAAAATGACTGAGGACAGCAAGCAAACAGTCCGAAGGATAAAACTTTTATGTCCCTATCTACTGTCCTCACCTACGAGGATAGCAACCAAATGCAGGGCAAGTCTTTGTGCAAAAAAAATATTTTACAAAAACAACCATGAAAGTGAGGAGAGAAAACAATGGAAGAAACAAAGAACGATGGAGAAGCTGGGAAGAAGAAAAAATTTTACACCTGGGGAAAGCAAAATTCAGAAGAATCATCATATACAAAAACAATAATACGAATAAACCAATTTATAATGAATTCATATACAAAAATTTATCTATTTTAGAGAGAGAGAGGACATATCAAAAACAAGAAATCATCCAAATCAAACGAACTTTTTGTTTTTTTTTTTATCAACTTTAATTTCACCTGAAATTTTGGTAGACAAAATTGCATAATTTAAATTAATTAAATATAATATTAGAAATTAAATCAATCACATTTTTATTAATAATTAATATATTAAATATTTATATATATGTATTCAAAAAATTATTTATTTTTACTGTTTATTATTATGGAATTTTAAAAAAATAATAAAGGATAAAAATATTTTTTATGGTTTGTTTGTTTCTATTCACATTTTAAAATATATTAAAAAAGATTTGGTTTTAAATTTTTATTTTTAGTTTTCGTTTCTTTCGATTTTTAAAATTAAAGAAAACTTTTCTATTTCTATTCCTTTTATAAACAAACAAACCCCAAAAAACATGTTTTCATCCTTAGTATTTATTTTTTAAAAAGCCGTAGTTTTTATTTTTTTTTAATAAACAGCAAAAAACAAATAAATCCAAACAGCCCCTTAGCTATCTCTTCACTTCAACCTTAGGGAGGACCTATGCATATAGTCGTCCAAAAGCATAGTTTATTAAGTCAAAAACTCGTACAGCAAGAAGCCGGATATATGATGGGCATGGAGACAAACATGCAAAAGTATCATTGGACAACCCTCGTTGAGTAGTTCCATTAATCTACCATATTATGTTTCAATTCAACAAGTAACAAAGTAACCCTGCAAGCCTTGACAGACTCGCAACAATATCTCCAGATAACCATAAGATATTCACAGCTTCATGTCGACACATTCTAGCACACAAACATCAGACAAACTTCTACAATTCCAACAAACAGTAGATGATGTCCCAACAGGTGCTTTTGTCATTCAAAGGAACAATAGGCTCAAGTTTTTGCATGTAACACAGGTACCTGCAGAAGAGCCGAAATTGTCAGGACAACACAATTATAAACATCAGCAATGTACAAAACGAGGAAGAAATTTTGCAAGCACTTCATCATACATTAGTGAATAGTGAATGATGCAACAACATTCGCCAAACACTATTATAGTTTACATATTGTCACTAACAGGAAAGTTTCTGTGTTGGGTAAATTAGCGGCAAGCTCATGGCTACTAGCCAATATAGAAGGGGATTCATCTACAAACACAACGTTATTTATCAGCCGCTCAATTAAAGCTCACTCTGGTCTTCGCAATTTAAAAAGTTACCAAGCAAATGAGCCACCATGTTATTCACATACTACCAATCCAGTGCCAAGATTTAGATACCACGACTTAACCAGACCTCATCCAAATCACATATTAAATGAATATCAGGAACCATAGAATTTCTCAAACTTTTTAGGCTCAAAAACCAAATAATAAATGAAGAGAACAAAGAAAAGATAACGTCTCTGTACTAGATCACACAGAAACAAGTTAACTACTATGTGATCAACTGGGCACCCTTAGCTGTATTAGCGTAATCGATCATAACAGGTGCCCAGATAGCTGTTTTGTATGGATACATGCAGGAATTGTTTATCTCTCAAGTTTGGCAAAATGCATATTCCTAGGAGATAACCACGTGGTCCATATTACATATCAAAATTAGGCCATACCTTGGATTGAAGACTGGTAATTGTTGATTTCAGTAAAGCATCTCCAACTATCAATCTCAATCTTCGCACAAAATCTTCCCTGCTTATCTTTTTAGCCTAATTAAACATTCAAAAGGAATCCATCGAAATCATTACAGATTTATTCGATCAAATAAACAGGAAACAAAAGTGTTGTGCTGCATACCCTGAATTGCTCATAATGATCGGTTACTTTTTCCATATCTTCACTAGGAACCTTATTGGAGATTGCCGCAAACAACATGGGGAAAGGCATCCATGGGGATCTCGGCATTCTTATACTGCTTGAACCCAAGCTTGGGGCTTTTCCCTGAGAAACTCCGGATTCTGATACCACTCTACTTTCACTTAGCTATAGGGAAAACAGCACATCAAACAGTCAAGCAAGTATGACACAATCACAAAGATAGTATGATTACATAACTGTCAGCTGGATGGTTGTCTGTTTGATCCTAGCTTTACAACATTGAAGTCGCAATTTAAAACAAAATCCATCCTTTTGTAGTGTCATTAGATACCAGATATATGTATTAAAACCTTTTCATTCAGGATTTTCAATCTTCAAGATGAGAATACTGAAATCGTGAGAAATAAGAAATAGAAGAGAGTTCACATAAGGGCAGAGACCAGAGATAATTATGAAAAAGTAAAACTGCAAGACACAACAGACTACTTCAATCAAGCAAAATTTGTCTATCTGCACGTCCAAGCCTCAATCTCACATTGTTAATAAGAACATAAAACTGGGAATATGTATCATGAAAACAACAATCAACCTAATGTTATGATCAACAAGTCCTGTACAGAACATAGCTGGTAAATTCTCCGTGCTAACAGAATCAACTGAGCACATGACACAAACTATTACACTCATGCTTCTTGTATAACTTTTGACTAGTCTTATGCACATGGAGCAACTAAGCATGCATCCCCTCTAAAAACTACAAAACCTGAAGTTAATGAGACACTTGTCCTTCATAACATACTGTCCATGGCATACATATCTGCTTTGTTATATGCCAGAAATTAAGAGAAGCGGTGACGCCTAAAAGAGGATAAACCATGCATAATAGCCACCTACTGCTTCATCAACAACCATCCACAATGATAAGAAAAATCGAACAAATAAATCAGCTTAAATACCATAAGTTATTTTCTGCTGCTCCATGTTAAGTTTCACAAGTGAAACTGTTAAGTCATAAAGCTTAACAGGGATCCAATCAGAGTGGTACACAACCATTGCACTTACCATATCAGCTGCATGACACTGAACAGGTAAATTCAAATCAACAGCTGTAGATTCTATTGGTCTATTTAAATCAACTGCAGGGGATTCCTTTCGCAAACTTCCTTGAGCACCAAGAACACATGCGGTGACGCCTGAAACAGCATAGTTACTCTCACTCCCAACATCCAAACCTGTAAGAACAGCAACAAATTCTAGTGCTCAAGTACTAACAAGGCCCCAAAAAAAAATTTATGATGATCATTAGGCATCTGCAGCCTGCAGGTATTGACCACTGACGACCAATTGTGGAATGGCGATTGATGTCTTGAATTAACCCACATGAATGCAGAGCATACTCAGAGCTTTGTTTCTAAAATAATGGCTTTTCAACTTTCAAAGTCAAAGGAGAGGAAGCTCAAGTTGAAAGCGATGACCATCAAAATTCAAGTTGCACAAGTTCCATCCAACAAATACCAGCTTGAATCCATAAAAGGATGTACAAGATACAATCTATTGTTGGCTAAAAATGATCGAACAATACATGTATTTAGTTTTTCATTCAACTATTAACAAAAAGCTCTAAATGGAGTAGCATATCACCTGCAGCATTAGAAGGGAGTTTGAAGCTAACGACAAATTCTGGATAAATATGTGTGTTCATATTCATACTCCAAATCATATACTGCCTTGGATTTTGAAGATCATCAACTCCACTGTCGAAGTCCAGACAACTCGGTTGATGCTGTCGAGTCCCAGGATGCAAAATTTCCATCTTCCCCAATATTACACGACATAATACCATATGTTGTACCCCATTTTCGTCAACATCACAAAAATTTGCACTGTCAAGAAAGCCCAGTTAAAGCCTCTTTAACATCATCTAAAAGACAGAAAGAAATAAACAATGACATGTGGACTGAACAAGACTAGTTTAAATGGATCAATCAGATGCTTCTACAAGCCAACAACTATAACTTAACACTGAATCCAACGAGCTGATCAAGAACAATAAAACGATAATTTACATTTTGGGCAAACAAAATAAATCATATGAAACCTTGCTATTCACCAACTCAAGATATAATTATTTAGTATAAATTATGGAGTACCTAAAAGAAGGAGTGTGTTCTATAAGGCTGGCTACAACCAACAAGAACACATCCTTTCTCTAGTGTGACTTGCAAAATTTTAGATTAACAAATAGCAAAAGTTTTACCTCAAGCAGATGAAGCTAGTTAGAAAATAAGTTAGCTAGATAGAGTAGAAATAAACCCTTTCTCTTAAATTTATCATGACCACAAGAAAATGACGAAATGTTAGTAAATTTTACTACCTGGTATAACTGCAGTTTGCTGCAGAAAGATGAACACCAATGCTGGACTTAGCTGTAGATGGCCCACAATGGCCAAGACCATACGACAAAATTGTAGGGAGTGCATTCTTAGATGAAGCAAGCCAACCATATTGAACATTTGCATCACCACGTTGCCATTTAACAAATTCAACATGCTTCTCAAAAAGCTCCAGCCGAGCTGGCAATGAAATACTAGAGCAACGGTGAATATCAATTATGTCAGCACCACCAATGAAACTCATGCCCATAAGAAAAATTTTACGCACAGTATCCGCATTCAATTTTCCATAGTCAGACTCAACCCCCTTGACTAAATTTTCTTTAATCTGTTGATTGTCTTTTATAGCTTCATCAGCTTTTTCATCATAAATTTGATTGCAACTACCCTCAAATTCTACAGTGCACAGTTCTTTCATAGGTTTTCCAGCAACCTGGATCTGCTCAAGGAGAGCATCTGACTCTTCACTACAATCCTTCAACTTAGATTGATCAACTCCATTTATGTCAATCTCAAGCTGCAACTTGATCTCCGGAGGTCCATAAGTCTCCTCAAATTTAGGGCCCTGATTTTTTCCACAAACATGTTGGCAATACTCGTATGATTCATTGTCATCAATGTAAATTTCAGGAAAAAAGCAGCTACCTCGGTCATCAATCCAAGCCATTGGTTGATGTGAACCTGTCTTCATGTCCACCCGAAGCATATGCAGGAAATCTAGCATGAAGTGATCACCCTTGAAATCAGTCTCAACAACACCCTTCTTCACTTTAAAGTCTTCCCTAACTAAGTTCAGAAGATCTTGAGAAGAATCAATCCATTCTCCATTCTGATAAAACAGAAGACGCTTTGGCTCTCCAGTTCTCGCAAAATTGGAATAACACCTCAACAATGACCTTTTCAAATGATACCTACAGCTCTGCAGTCCACTTTGGCTTGCATTTACTTTTCTTCGCTTCCCTAGCTTAACCCAGGGGAAAGCTCCAGCAAGACGTGCTGCATGACGGGATACTCGCTTTCTCTTCAAGCTGGGCAAACCTCTCCGACTACTATCCAACACCTTCACGATCTTGGCTTCCATTTCTATCTATTACACTAATCTCTATCAACAAGTCTTGAGCCCAAAGTTTGAACGAAAACAGAAACGATAACGCTAACAAAAACAGAAACGATAATGCTAGCCTTCCGCCAATATTAAAGATACAATGTCATTGAAGGTGATAGACATGCCCTGGATATAAATTACTTGTCAGGATACGGAAGAGAAAAACAAATTCATGCCTTATCCATCACATAACTTCAAAACAAATATCCACCTACAAGGGTTTGCAACCAATTGAGTGATAGCAGACCACAGAAAAAGAGGATCTATTGGGTTGGTGTCTTTGCTTTCATTTTGGGAATGATATAAAGAATCTGGTCTAGTATAAACAAACGCCTATGTAGAATTGATGTCAAAAATTGTACCCGACTAGTACATAAAGACAATAGTAAAAAGGCTGATGAAACTTATAGAAATGCTACTTGAGACAAGGATGTTACAGAGTATTACACTGTTAGAACCGAAGAAATGGAATGATTTAGAAGCAAAAGGCTAGTTAAGCACAGTAGGGTTTCATTCCCTCTTAACATGATCAGTTGCTAAACCCTTAGTAGCAAGAAAAAAGGAGTATTCCCTAGAGAAAGGAAACATTCTCTATGCCTGGGGAAAACTCTTCACTATTTGGGAGATGTTGAATATAATAAAGTATCTACGACGACACATGTTCCACTCTATTTAACATGAAAACATATGAAATCATAAAATGTTAAATACTAAGCAATATGCAAGAATAACATGTAACAATCGCTTTGCAGTAGAGCACAAGTACTAGCAAACCCACTTCGATATTTAGTTAAATAAGATAAATAATTGTCAAGCTTGAGGAAAAATCATAAACATTAAGAAGCACTTAAGCAGCCAAAGATATAACTACCTAGTAGTTTTGTTAGTCTTCATAATGTACATGCTCCTCTTGTATCAAAACCGTCAGACGAATCACAGAAATATAGCCACTTCCTAATTTAGCTTCCAGGATTGAGCAGATTTTCTCCTATAGCATCCAAGAGCAGCAGAAATGACTTTCATACTCGAAAAGCAGGAGCAAATCTGATTTCAAACAAAGGAGGCATAATTGCCACCATGCCATCTTAATCCACAATCAACACTCTGATATCAAGAATACTAATATAGTAATTAAGGAAGATGAAAAGGGAGCAATAAGTAGCATAAAGGCCCAGTTATTCAATTACTGATAAGACTTTAATCTAACATATTTAATGATAATCAACATGGAGCTCAGTTTGGTAAATAATAGCATCACCCCCCTTCCATGCTCTCTCTTCCAAATTAACATGAATCTATTGAATTGTTTGGTCAACAGATGTTAAAAATTAAAGCATAAAACAAAAAGAAGCACTATGTCAAATTTCATTTTATGAGTAACATGTTTATTTACATTCAGCACATGATTGCAGTATCCCGAGTTTGTAGATGCAAGTTTAAAAATTCAGATAAAGTATCCGGTTGCCCCAGTCTAGTATGTGCATCTCAATTTTATAAATGATAACATATAATGATAAGACAAACTTCAGATGATCCTAAGAAGAGGTTACATTACTAGGCGACTTGGGTAATATTTTGTTTGACTTTTCTTTTGCATAGACAAGAGTAATCCATTAAGTTGTTGCATTCATGTAAACTTTTCAGATCGCCCAAAAATGGTTTCACCATAAGACAACTGATTAAACAAAATTAATGGAAATCTCTTATGTACCAAAGAGATCATAACTAATAAAGGATTGAATCCATATGGATATGTTATGTTGTCATATACCCATTAGGATAAGGATTTGTTATGTTATCCTATATCCATTAGGATCTGGACAACCCAAAGGGCATGACTAGCCATTCATACAACCCCTATTTCGTTTTAAATGCGGTCTTCCACTCATCCCCAAGTCTAATCCGTATTTGGTGATAACCACTTTTCAAATCAAGTTTAGAGAATACCTGTGAATCGCAGAGTTAATCAAGCATGTCATTCAATCTGGGAATAGGAAATCGATATCTCAAGGTGATTTGGTTGATGGCTCTACTGTCAACACACATTCTCCACGATCCATCCTTTGTGGATATCAAAAGTGCAGGAACAACACAAGAACTCATGCTTTCTCGAATCAGGCCCTTTTTCATCAATTCTTTCACTTGTTCTCTTAGAATATCAGCTTCTTTAGGGTTTATTCTATAATGGGGCAAATTAGGAAGCTTAGCTCCAAGTACTAGATCAATGTGATATTGAATATCTCTCATAGAAGGCAATTCATTAGGTAATTCGGACTGAACCAGATCTGAAAATTCCTCCAAAAGTAGCTGGACCAGATCTGAATTAGCTCCATTCTTCTCCTCTTTCCCCTCCAATAACTGGTTCTTTACCACCAAGACATGAACCTCTCAGGTCTCCTTAACTTCCTTCTCAAAGTCTTGCCCACTAAGGGTCAGCAATGTCTTTCCCCCCTCTCTAAAAGTCTTTGGCCTATCAAAGGCTGCATTTGTGGGTAGCATGGTCACTTTCTTGCCTTTCCATTGGAATGAGACGGTATTATCTCTTCCTCTATAAGTAATATCCATGTCAAATTGCCATGGCCTTCCTAGGAGTATGTGGCTTGCATTCAAGCCCACCACATCACAGTAAACAGTAGCCTTGTAAGAGTTTCCTATGGAAATAGGAACTTGACAAACTTCAGTTCCTCTCAACGCTGGCCCATCAGTAAGCCAACCGATGGTATAGGGATGAAGATGTTTCTCAGTAGGAATCTTCATATGATGCACCATCTTTCTTGCCACTAAATTCTCATCACTGCAATTATCTACAATCAAGTTGCACACCTTACCATTAACAGTGGAGAAGGATCTAAAAATGATTCTCCTTTGTTGTGGCTCCTCGGTTTTAGATGATCAAAGTATCTTCTGTACCACTAGAATAACTTTGTCCTCAGCAAATTCTTCAGCAAACTCCTCTTCTTCTTCTTCTCCTCCCTCTTCTTGAAGTTCTTCCAAATCTTCTTCACCTCCATTAAGGTAGTCTCCTTTTTCAGCAACGTTGACCATCTTTCTCTCAAGACAATTACTAAAGATATGTCCAGTTTTCCGGCATTTATAACACATGTCTATTTTTGGTGGTACATATGGGTTGGAACCCTTGGGAACTGTTCTACTACTACTGCCACCTCCTTCAAAAGGCTTCCTTTTGTCCATTCTTAAAATTTTAGGGGCATTATCAATTTTCAATGTTTCAACTAATGCTTTCCACTTTCCTGCCACTTCATTTGGATTTGGATGAGTTGATCTCCTAGGGTATTCAAACCTCTTAGGTGCCTTTTCCATCTTTTCAACTTTCAAGGCTAATTGGTAGGCCTCCTCTATGTTCCAAATAGTGTGCATTCCAAGCCTTTCACTTATAGATGATCTTAATCCCCTAAGATACCTTGGAACTTGCTGAATGTCGGATTCTTCAAGATAATTGCGTGCTGCCAGCCTCAAGAACTCAGAATGATACTCCTCCACACTCCTAGAACCTTGGACGCAACTTTGGTAAAGATCAAATAAGTGCAGCTCATAATCAAGGGGTAAAAATCTAAGAAAAAGGGCTTGTTTCAATTTCCTCCAAGATCTGATTGGTGGTTTTCCTTTCCTCTCCCAATTCTTTTGAAGATTACTCCACCAAACTTTAGCACCACTTTTTAATTTATAGCCCACAGTTATCACTAATTTATCATCTGTAACTTCCATCATCTCTTGAAAACTTTCCACCTTATCAATCCAATCAAGAAAGCCTTCAATGCTTAGATTTCCACTAAAGTAAGGGACTTCAACTTTAATCTTGTAATCATCTTTACCCCTTTGACCTCTTCTTGGTTGGTCTTGGTCTAGAATGTCTTCATCCGAACTATCTTCCATAAGAAGCATTAGATTCTGACCGTGAGCTCTCCTATTTTTTGCATTCCTTGGAAGATCAGGTCTGCCAATAGGTTGGGGTTGAGGTAAACCTCTGCCTTGAGCCCCCTTAAGTGGTATTCCTCCATTATTAGCTTGATTAAGCCCCATAATGGTTAGAAGTTGATCCATACGAGTCGCTAATCCATTAATAGCCTCCAAAACTTCGTTTACTAGTCTTGAAGAAAGGTTCCACTTGCCTCAATTGAAGAAAGATGTTAGGAACTTTGTGACAAGGTGCTATGTTTGCCAAACTGCTAAAGGAAGATCCCATAATAAGGGGTTGTATATGCCACTCCCTATCCCGGAAGATATTTGGGAGGACTTGTCTATGGACTTTGTCCTTCGACTACCTAGAACACAAAGGGGAGTTGATTCTATTTTTGTAGTAGTTGATAGATTTTCCAAAATGGCACATTTCATTGCATGTAGGAAGACTGTCGATGCATGGCTAGACTATTCTTTAAAGAAGTGGTAAGGTTGCATAGAATTCCTAAATCCATTGCATCTGACAAAGATTCGAAGTTTCTTAGTCAATTTTGGAGCACTTTGTAGAGGATGTTTGATACTTCTTTAAACTTTAGTAGCACTGCTCATCCACAAACAGATGGTCAGACTGAGTCACTTAATAGGACTCTTTGAGTATTTGTGGAGACAAACCTAAGCAATGGGATTTAGCTCTATCTCAAGCTCAGTTTGCCTACAATAATGTTGTCCATAGTGCTATTGGTAGATCACCATTTTCCTTAGTATACTTGAAAGTTCCAAAGAGTACTGTTGATCTAATAAAACTTCCGAAGTTACCAAAATTAACCATAATAGCTGAAAATATAGCCAAACAAGTGAAGAATGTGCAAGAGGAGGTTTGAGAAAGACTTGAACGGACTAATGCTAAATATAAAGAACAAGCCGAGAAACAAAGGAAGTTTAAAACTTTCCAAGAAGGTGACAAAGTAGTGATTTTCTCAAGGAAACAAAGATTTTCTATTGGAACCTACAATAAATTGAAGCCGAAGAAATATGGTCCTTATGAGATACTACATAAAATCAACGACAATGCTTATGTTATCAATCT
>JANIJH010000005.1:18342261-18363845 GCA_024520975.1 Erythroxylum areolatum | reverse complement strand
TTTGTTATGTTATCCTATATCCATTAGGATTTGTTTCTGTTTTATTTTATTTTAAGTTTCCTAGTTAGGAAGGTTTTTTTGTCCAGCAAGAAAAAGAAAATAAGTTAGCTTTAGAAAAGGATTTCAATCAATCCTTTTCATACTAGGATTAGGACTCTTATATACCATATCACGTTAGGGATATAAAAAGGAGGGTTAACATAAGTTTTAGGGAACCCCCAAAACATTATTATTCTAATAAAGATTCTGCAGTAAATTCTCTTGAGAGAGTGTCTTTCTCTTATTGATTAATCCCTAAGTTTTATGCTTAGATTTGGTTCCAAGATTATCCTAAAATCTCTACCTAATTACTTCCACTGTGTCAGTAACCAAAGAACCTCAATAAAAACTAGAACAACTTCAAAAACATTAAATAGTGTCTAGTAGGCATGCCAAAAGTACATAACAAACAAAAAGAACATAACAAACCTTTCTCATCAATTTTACAAACCAAAGTAATTCTGACGAATAGAAAAAGATCTCTACCGATAAAGAGATTAAGATGATACCTATCTCCGAACAATACTATCTTTATGAAAATTTTCCATCCAGAATAATTAACGAAACCCAAATGGGAAAAAATCATATAAATTTGTACCGATTATAAAACCAACTGAGAAATTAGTAGCAGTCAAAATCTAACCCGATCTGTTCAATTCTCTCCCCAAACTAAAATATTTTTTAATTGCAAAGAGAAAAGGTTTACGCCTCAAGATTAGAACTTGTTACACTGGGGAAAACACAAATAATCAGGCACAAGAAAAACAGTCTAAACAACAAAGAACAACACTACCTCTGTAATATTGATTCAAAAGGAAAATCGACTAGCGTGAGGGTTTCGATTCTCTTCCGTACGAGTAAGCGAGCGGGGGGGTGGGGGAAGACACCAGACGACGCCGTTGGAGGAAAGAGATTTACGTCATTTTTGTATATATACAAAACAAAAGAAACAAAGAGCGTTGACGGTGGAGAGGGGTAAGTCGGCGGTCCTGTGTTATGTGTGGGTCTTTTTGTTATCGTAATTATTTTATTTTGCTTGGGCGAAAAGCAAAATATATAAAGTGCCGGCAAGTTTCTATCGTATGTGTGAAGGCATGGGTTGGGTTGATTGGGCTTTGTTTGGGAACGAAAAAGTCAAAATGATATAAGATGTGATCGGTGGGTGAGGGAAAACAGGTTGTTTGGTTTGGCGTGCTAAGTGGACCCACCAGACAAAGCCTTTGAACCTGGTTCCATCTTAATCCTTCCGACCCACCAGACAAAGCCTTTGAACCTGGTCCCACCTTAATCCTTCCCTACATCTCCTAAATTTACAATAAACCCAAAAGGACTGAATCTCAGTTTATAACTATATAGAAAATTTGAAACTCCGTTTGCACACACTTATTTTTGAATGGGGTTGGGTTGCACCCTCACAATCTCCCAATTTGTCTCCCCATTCCCTTCAACTCTTGAATTCTGGCTCTTCAAGTTTCTTATCGTCCATTTTTTCCATACATATGTATACCTCATCTGTCATCCATATTTTGGCAAACTTTGATTGTTTCTTTGAGACAAATTATTACAAATAAATCAGAAGATTGTCTCAATTATGTAATTCTAATTTGAAGTTAAAAAAAAGGATGCTAAAGTTTTCAATTTGTTTTCAATATAATTGAATGTTAATATTCTTAACGAGGCACGTTACGTCGGCTTTTTGAGTATGCTACAATCTAGACAAATATTTAAGATTATTTAATGAGTTGTCATAGAAGATTTGGACATCAGTTACCAAAAGGTTAATTGAAGAGTAAAGCAATTGGCGGTAGGGTGTTAATGTTGCCAGAGTCGATAATTGCCCCAGATGTTGAAAACATTGATGAGGAAATTGCCAATTTGCAACTTCTGACATTGATTTTGGTGAAGTTAACTTGTAAAAGTAAGACATGATCACACAGCAGAGATGGTGGATAATAAAGTGAATTTAACATATGATGATGATGAGCTGCCAAAGGTTTAGGCCAAACATTCTTCTAAACATTTGTTCTTTTATGTTTTAAGTTTCTATTGACACCAATTTTATATAATTTGGTTCAGTATTTTGAAACTTATCCTCAAATGACTACAAACTGTTCACAAATAGTGACAAATTCTAGATACTCAACTTCAAGCCAACTTTTGACACACTTAGTGACGGAAATCAAATACGATGCCTCATAAAAGTTGTAGATATAAGTTTCTAGTTTAATCATAATTTAAATTCATCCAATTTGGATACCTACAAGGCAAGATATGGCTAAAATACCAAAACCTATCCAATAGAACTACTCATCCGAACCAGTTTCTAGCATGTATCAAACCTCAATTCTTTCCTATTTTAGTACACAATTAATCCATATCAAACATCAAACAACACATGTTATCACAGGATGTCAAGTTTATAATTCCCCTACTTTACTAAATTTCAAATTCAACTCCAAGAATCCAGCTAACCAAGCTTCCAAACTTCAAGCACATACCTAAGTTTAAGGTGTAACTTTTAGCACCTAAGTTTAAGGTGGAGAGAAGAGAGCAAAGTGAAGACTTACTCTAGCAGAATTTGCCACATCCAAAGCTAGGTGTCATGGGATTGGAGCAACATAGGTCCCCATGCATGAGCTTCATGTGTCCCTTGAAGGAGCTACCATGTGTCAATGATACATTAAGTCATACGTCACACACTTAATGCTGCCATTTGTCAATGTATCAACTATACCATTTGTCAATGCTTTAACCATGTCAAATGTCACTAACTCATAGGTTAATCATTCTAATTTTCATGTACCAACTTAACTTGCCACTTGACAACTTTCCTATACCAAATGTATGTTTAAATACGTTAATCCTCTAAGGAAATCAATTAATTCCAATTCACTAACCATTATCCACTTGACCAAAAATTCAAATCATATGTCTTTCATATTCTAATCATAGCAAAATTCTAACTCCTATCACACATGTAGTTTCATAAACATGTATTATTTCAACTAGTGTATATTTTGAGACCTTACACAAAATTTCAGAAATTTTCTAAATTTCACTAAAAACTCTAGATCAACAATTATTATCACCAAATAAATTTTCAATACATATAATCTACAACTCTCAATATAATCACATTTACAAATCAATTATACTCGAAAAAATGTCAACGAATGCATGTTGTCACATCCATTTGATGTAACTCTAAATCATAATGAGCCACTAATGCCATAATAATTCTAAAGGAGTCTTTGTTTGAAACAAGTGAAAAAGTCTCCTTACAATCAATGTCATTTGAATATAACCTTTGGTAACATGTCTAACTTTATGTCTTTTAATACTGCCATAAGAGTCACATTTGGTCTCAAAAACTCACTTACATCCAACTCTCTTACAACCTTCAGGCAATTTGACTAAATCCCAAACTTCATTCGGCTCTATAGAATTCAACTCTTCTTTCATAACATCAATCCATTTAGTAGAATTAATACTTTCAATAGCTTGTGAAAACGAAACTAGATCATCTTTATTTCCTAAGTCAAAATCTAACTCTTATAGATATTCCACTTAATCACTATAAACAACTAGTTTTCTATGTCTTTGAGACCTTCTTAATGTTATTTCTTATGGTTGTTCTACAATTGCAACATTAATTATAGGTTCATTAACTACAGGCTCTTCATGAAGTGTTTGATCATTTATTTGTTGCTCTTGTAAATTGTCAAACCATTCTACAACTATAGGAGTAACACGTATTGAAGAAGTTGGTAAAGGAACTTGAACTTTTATTTCTTCAATAATTACATTACATGGCGTTTCATCACTCCTACTGTTTTCACCATTCTCAATAAATCTAGCATTTATAGTTTTAACAATTCTTGTTGTATGATTAGGAAAATAAAATATATACCCTTTAGAGTTTTTTGGATAACCAATAAAAAATCTACTAATTTTTTTGCATTCAATTTCTTTTTATGTGGATTATAAATTCTTATTTTCATCAGGCAACCCTAAACACGTAGGTGCCTTATACTAGGTTTCCTTTTAGTCCACAATTCAAAAGGAGTCTTTGGAACTGTCTCACCAGCAAACTATTTAACAAGTAAACAACGGACCTTAATGTATGCATCCACAATGATAAGGGTAAATACGAATTACTTAACATACTCCTAACCATATCCATTAATGTACGATCACACCTTTTTGCCACACAATTTTGTTGTGTTATACTTGGCATTGTGTATTGAGCACGTATACCATGCTTTTTAAGAAATTTGGCAAATGGACCTAGACATTATCATAACTCATTATATTTGTCGTAAAATTCGCAGCCGCAGTTAGATTTGTCAATTTTCAGCTTTCTATCTAATTGCCTTTCTACCTTATAAACAAACACCTCTAACACATTTGTTTCTTGAGTCTTCTAGTGTAATAAATAAATATATCTATAATGTGAAAAGTCATCAATAAATGTGATGAAATACTTTTTTTCACTAAAAGATGGAACATCGAAAGGTCTACATATATCGGTGTGTATAATTTCTAGAAGTTGTGTGTTTCTTGTGGCTCTTTTCTTTGTGTGTTTGGTTTGCTTTTCCTTGATGCAATCCACATAAACATCAAAATCAGTAAAGTCCTAATCTAGTAAAATTCCATTCTTTACTAACCTGTATAGTCTTTCTTTAGAAATACGACCCAATCATTTATGTCATAAGAAAGTTGAACCTTCATTAATTAAACCATACTTGGTACCAAAATTATGATGCAGGGTTAGTTGGGTTTCAGCAAAAAGGTTATCAAGATTTAACTTGTGTAAACCATTATAAAGAATATCAGAACCATTAAGGCAATTGTTTTTAAATAAACTAAAACATTCATTACCAAATTTGAAAGTATAACCAACAAAATCAAGTTTAGATAAGGAAACTAAATTACAAAAAATAGAAGGTACATGAAGTGTTTGAAATAAATCTAAATGATGTCCAATATTTAAAATCAAATGATAAGCTCCTATGGCTTCAACTGGAGATTTGACACGGTTCCCTGTCAAAATAAACTTGTCATTTGAGATTGTGGTTTAGGTTGTAAGGATTCTCTTCAAGGTATTTGAAACATGAGTGGTACAATAAGAATCAATCCACCAAGTATTGTAAAAAACTTCAGCCAAATTAGAGTGGAAACATACTAAAGCATTAATCTTACCTTTCTTTTCAAACCAGCCTTTACATTTTAGGTCATCTTTTTTAGAATGCTTAAGTTTCTTACAAAAATGACATCTAACACCTTTATATTCCTTCTTATGAATGTGATTAGAGGATTCATTAATTTTAAGTTGTCTCTGCTTGCCCCCTCCTTTGCCATAATTTCTTTTAGGCTTCTTTCTAGCTCCTTGATGACCTACCAAATTAATGGTAGAGGTCCCTTGATTCTTAAGCCTTGTCTCCTCTTGAACAAGCATACTAGACAATTCATTCACATTCTACTTATCCTTTATAATGTTGTAATTCATTTGGAATGGTCAATACTGCCTAGGAGGCAAAGAATTAAGAATAAAATGTAATAGGAAAAATTCATCAACATTCATTCCTAATGTCTTTAGTCTTGTTGTTATATTTGTCATTTCAATGATGTGTTCATGCATGCTTCGTGAACCATCAAATTTCACAGTGATCAACTTAGTCATTAATGTCCTCGTAAGTGACTTATTAGCAGTTTGGGAACTCTTTTTCACAAATTTCATAAATTCTTTAGCAACTTTAATGTTGGAAAGAGTTGTCCCAATGTTATTAGCAACAGTCGTTCACATAAATATTAAGCTCAATATATTCAGTCTTTCCTAAGTTTTATAGAAAGTTTTCTCATCGACAAGGGTTGCAGTAATAAAAGCAACTAGTTTCTTAACTTGGAGCCAAATCAAGACCCAATATACCAGGGTGAAATTGGACTTATTCACAGCAATTAGAGTAATTTAATCCATTAAAGGATATAACAAATGAAGCAACCAAATTAGAGTTAGCAGGAACGGATATAACAAATGAAGCAACCAAATTATAGTTAGCAGGAACAGAAACTGCAAAACATAATAGAATGCTCACACATTAATTCTTTGAGTCATAAAACCTAACACTTAAATCAAATTCAAAATAATTATTCGACATAAAACATTTAATGTATATCTAGGATCTCTTTTGGACGATGCTAAGACATACCATAATTACAATAATGATGCTACTTTTATATGACTTAATTCTTAATTAAATATACCTCAAACAAACATGCTAGTTATCTTTGACTATACTAAACATATTCATTCTAAGCATATAAGGGGGTGTTTGTTTCCATTGTTGTTTTCAAATTTAGTAAAAGAAATTGTTTCTTTAAGTTTTTAGTTTCTATTTTTGATTTTGGTTTCTTTCAGTTTTCAAAAATTATGAAAACTATAAAAACTAGTTTTTGTTTCCTCTTTCTAATTTTTCATAATATGATTTACTATCATTTAAATATATATTATTTAATTATTAATAAAAAAGTATAAATAATTTAATTCAAGATTATATAATTAATAAAGTAAAATTAATTATCAATAAAAATTATGATTAATTTAATTTAATTTAACTATATGTAATTAAAATTTAATAATTTAAATATAATTAAATTTAAAATATATTAATATTCAAATAAAATTTTCAAATAATATTAATTTATAAATAAAATTTTAATTTTTTAATTATTTATTTTATTAAAATAACATAATTTTATTAATAATTTGTTAATAAATATTCAATTAAAAATAAGTTATTTTTAAATTTTATTTAATATGTAACTATTATCGGTGATAAAAATATAACTATATTAATATTAACAACCAAAGAGGTTTTTTTAAAAAAAAATAGAAAACTAAAACTGAAAATTACAAAAAAAAGAAGTAAAATCAAATGGCAACAAATTCACACTTCATTTCTACAAATTATAAAATTAATTAATTAACCTTTAGGTAATGCTGAAATATTTTATAATTAGTAGACTTCAAAAACCCATAAATTCATTATATCATTTTTCTTGATAAGCATCCATAAATCATGAGTAACTAAATTAAAATATTTCATAAAATAATATTTATTAAAGATCACATTTTGCCTTGCCACTTGAGTACCTAGTAAACTATCATAAATATGAATATTAAAATTGTGCATATGTATTGGCAATTCACTTTTCAGAAACGTACTCTCATCTTTCCTTATCAGCAAACGGTATCTCTTGGAAAGATTTAACCTAACAATTATGTCACTGCGTTTCTTCTATTCTCATTATCCCTTTTTTTTAATTAAAAACAAGCATTGCAATACAATTCTCATGATAAGATTGCATGAATTACCCTATTCTACACGCTTGCATGCGGAATTGCGGCCGTCATTTTCTTTTCAAGCTTTCACAGTAATCCATTTATTATTCAGGGCATACACAGAAATCGAGAAGAACAAAAAGCATACATATTTTATAAAGCCATCATCTTTTTTTTTAATGGTTATATATATATATATATATATATAAATAGCCATCATCTTTTTTTTTTAATGGTTATATATATATATATATGCATACGGCGGTTTACTTTAAAAGCAACAGGGTAAGAACAGTCTTTTATGTTTAATTATCGAGAAACGGCAACCACAAGCATGATTTAACGCACAGAGTATAAGAATCATAATTAAGGGGTAGCTTCGCGTCTCTTCTCTAATCGCACTTATGTTTGGAACAAAACTAAATACATACGTTGCTTCGTCCTTTAACAAGGACAAAAACCAATACTAAAGCGTGAACCCTAAACTTGAGATACGAAGAAAATTTCAATAAGCAATCATGCGATATCTTTAATGAAAACATAGAATTTAGAATTAGGCTTTGATACTACATATAAGCATGATTTACATAGACATAATTGCAATAGTATTTTAATCCAAATCTCTAAATTCTATGTTTTACACTAAATACGTACTTGATCCATGAGTTTTGTTTGATTGTTGGTGAGAATTTTTTTTTAAATAATTGAATATAGAAAAATTAATTTCTCTTTTTTTTCTCTCAATAATCCTACTTTTTGATAATAAATAAATAAATAAAGGTATGTGGGCAAGAGAGGGGACTAATTTTAAAATAAAATAAGGATATTTGAATTGTTCTCATTAAACAGCAGGTTTAAAACAAAATGAATTGAGCATTAATTATACTCCTTAGATTTTCTATACCCTCTATCTTGTTCTAATATTGTTCCACTTCATTTTAGCCATATATTTATGTGAGTACGGTTGAGATGAAGTGGAGGAGAGTAGAAGGGACAAAGGATGATGTTCCTTAAATATATAGTTTTTACATTGTCCTCCATGAAGTTGTTCATTTCTAATATATCTGGTTCAAAACGTCCGCTTGGCTTTCCATTGTATAATCATCACATTGATAAAGACGTGAGGAGAAAAATGGGTCAAAATAAACAGATCTAAGTGCTGCTGGCTTCCACACTGGCAAGTAAACCAGACCGTTTGTCCTTCATGAAAATTCCACAACACGATGACGCTACACTAACAAGTACCTAAATTCAAAAACTCCAATCCAGGAAGGAACGTAAGAGCATGTACGTTGTTTTCCGTATTAACATAACATTCATTTCGCATGCTTTTGCATGTCAAGAGTATGAGTGGACATGCAACTTAACATCTAATGTGTTGAGGAGCTTTACTTGACCTGCTTTCAGCAGAGGGAGAGTCTTGTAGGTTACTAATTTCCGGTGTGCACGAGTAACGTCATCTTTAGTATCTCACAGAGCAACGAGTTGTGAAGAAATGGCTTGACTGCGTATTGAACTGCGACAATTCTCAACCAGAGTTCATAATCAGCCTGGCGTTAGACCCATCAAGACGTAATTGAATTATTTTCATGTTATAATGAAAACCATGCTTTTTAAGAACCGTTGGATTGCGGATGAACCACACTATTACCAAATTGATACCGAGCAGGATTCAAGTTTGCTTGGCAGTTGGAGTACCCAGGTGTTTGGGATGGTATTAAAGCAAGGAACCTAAAGAAAGAAAAGCCCGTAATTTGTATGCGATTTACTCTCCCCTATACGCAACTAACACTCGGAAATTAGTTGATGTTTTACTTCTATAACAAGATCTGCGCCTGGAGATCAGTTACCCAATTCAATTCAAAGTCTACAAACAAGCGTTGCTTTAGATTATCAAGACAGCTTTTTATACTCTCTCGTCTCATTTTACTTCAAATCAATTTTATTTCGTTAATGAATACGCAAGCTCAAGACGGTAATAGATATACACAGCATCTGTTAATAAAGTTACAAGTTACTTGCTTATGATATTCAGCAAAGGCATCAAAATGAGCAATACTTGCAAGCTTTGATTTTTAAAATTTTTTTCAAGACGTTACTTGTATTATGTCTTCACATTTAACTTGTCGTGAACAAACCCAGTTCAATGACTGGCAGATATCACATACTATACCACTGTAAAGGTAAATCACGCTTTCATGCTTGATGCACTTTCCTTGATTTGTTCAATAGTAAATACACCAAACATATCATCATCGGTTACTGCAGTTACCACCGCATATGCAACATCGTCGACACTGACAGGGGGTGCCAAGAGGAGATCCGATGCTGGAAGAGAATTTAACGGTTTGATGAAATTCTCAACAGAACGAAGAAACTTTTCAACTGGTTCCCCTATCACATCTAGCGGAATCTCTAAACCATCAACCCTCCTTTTTCCGTAAATGAAACCAGGTCTCAACACAACACCTTAGGAAATTCAAATTCAAGACTAAATAAAGATGATATCCTTAAGAAAGGCCACGAGGCCAAATTCAAGAATAATTAAAAGTCGTAAAGTATGGCCAGTCTCAAATACAGGATCATTTAAATTACCAGAGTTTGGGTACTCAGCAAGAACTTCTGCTTCAGCTTTTCTTTTTCCCGTGAAGTATCCAGATGAAAGTAAAAATGATGGCAGATTGTAATCATGCACTGAAATCAAGATAAACTTGGGGATTCCTGCATGAGTAGAATGATTATCAGAAAAAGTAATCCTCAAGAATAAAGTATCAGCTAATAGATATTCTGTGAATGTAAACAAATCCCTGGCAGATCACAAGACAACCTTTAATAAATCAGTAGTTTTTAATATAGTTGATGACTATCAGCATCCTACATTCATGCATGATTTTGTTGCCTGTCAACATGGACAAGAAAGCATAAATTTTGTTCATATTTTCTGTTGCCATTTACGGCCATTCCAGTTTGAGGCAATCAACAGTTGAACAGTTTGAATAACAAGAAAGCATGAACGACAAATTATATATACCAATTTTCCTTTTGAACTTTTTAAAGCTATTTTTGCTCTGTAATTTATGACACATTTGAATAAATCCAGGAAGCACAGGACCATCATTTGAGAACAACATCAACCTTCTATTTCTACCTTTTCTACTTGACTATGACTCCAGTGCAGAAAGGCAAAATAAACAAAATAGAACAATTACTACTATAGTTCAAAGATAATAAACTAACACCAAGCAAGTTAAACAGAACCTTTTTATTAGGTGAAAAAGTTAACATAACTAAAACGGCATAATATGCCAGTGTACTAAAGGTAAATTACTGGACACCTGTATGACAGCATGCACACATACGGTGAAGATTTACCAATTGTCACAGAAAAATTTTAACTTCCAACACTGCAGCATGATATGATGCTTCATACCATACTTCTTTGCAGCTTTTACTGCAACTATGTTAGCCTCTCCATTGATTCTTTGCATCTGTTCCTCACTACCAAACCCTCCAAGGGTTGAAACCACTGCAGTAGCACCAACAAGCACTTCATCCCAATTAGCATAAAAAACATCACCTGTAAGATATTAGTAGAATGTTAAGTTTTGTATTAATAACAAGACAGCAGATGTTCTAGCCAAAGCTAAGCAAAGATTACAGAGAGATGAAGCCATGTCTCACATCTTAGCTACATACTGCATATTAACCAGTAAAAGATTGTAACGGTTCGCAAAGGGACGCAAAGCTTGATGGAGAAGGCCATCATATAGCTTAAATTTTGCTATCTAATATGACTATTAAGTACGCCGAGAGCAAGGACATTCATTGTAATTGGATCCAAAACTTTCATCTTATTCCCGGAAAGCTGGTATAGGTGTTACGTTTAAAGCAGAAAAATCGGAGCAACGGTAGCAATAGCAATTATTAATCTAATTATTAAAAACATGATAATCATAAATTCCCAACCAACAGACTGACTGACTGAAATGTAACTATGTGTTACAAATTACAAAAGTTTCAAATATCATTATAAGAGATGTAATTGCCAAAGATTTGTGATAGAACCTGGTTACTGCTACTTCTCATAATAAAAATGTAGTAGGTAAATCCTAGAAGTTCGACCTCTTTCTAAAGATCAAAGCTGAAGAAATTCTTCACTGTAGAAAGTATAAAATTACATATTATTTCTGTTACACAAACTTATTTTCAATGAAAAAAAAAGTTCCTGAGGCACATCGCAGACTGAGGGAGTTGAACATAGTCACCACTCTCCCTAAATGGGCCTCAACATGTGTAGCACAGTTAGAAAGATTTCCCGGAAAAAAGAAGTTATGATTTCTCCATGTGGGAATTTACTTTGTATTCTATATTTCCCAACCGAAACACCAACTTTTCCACAATTTGCTTTTTAATATGAATCTTCTGCCTGTGATACAATGGTCCTACTTCATTTGTCATCAATATTTCAATCACTATCACAAATTCAAATTATGAACTGCAAAAATTAATTGAAGTATATAACCAAATGCACGGCAATATGTTAATCCATAATAGCACATACCTGGCATCCAAGTAACCTGATCGACCCATGAACCTGGATAAGTAGGACGTCCCGACCTGATATGCATATGAATACAAAAGCATAAACACCTAGTTTTTATTCAATCTTAAACATCACAAAGAATAACAGAATGGAAAGACATCCCAACACCAGCACCATCAAGAAAATAATAATGCAAATGTCAGTTAGTTAAAACAAATCTTACACCTGCTAAGACTTACGACTTCGATGCCCTTGGATACAGCAGCCTTGCATATGGCGGAACCAACAAAACCACTGCCTCCTAACACCACAACCTAAAGAAAAGCCATATCGGTATGATTCTTCAATCTTTATGTTAAGAATAGTAAAAGGGGGGAAAAAAGGGCGCAACCATTACAATTCATACCCTTTCAGGCTTGACATCAGCTACAACATCAATTGTTGCATTTTTGGAGTCATCTTTGCCACCTGCTTCGGCATAACTACATTTGATGCGAAGCTGGCAAGAGCTGAAACCAAACCCCCAACCATATTATTCGTTACGTTATCCGTTCTTTAAAAAAATTGCGAAACAATAGTAAAATAGTAACAATCGCCTAAAGCCGTCTTCACATTGCAGAAGTTTTTTCTTTTTCTTTTATTATCACAGATTTTGATATATTTTAGTTCACAGCTATTCTACAACCTAATACTGTTGTGATTGTGAAGTTAAAGGATACAAAGCATTTCAAGGAAAGAGAGAGAAAGTGTAGTACTGGTTATTGGAATGCGAAGCAAAGCGAAAGGGAAGAGAAGATGGAGAAAGAGAAGGCAAGCCAAGCGTAGTGGAACTGGAAATGGTCGGAGAGGACATAAACGACGTCATTTTAACGCTCATAGACATTTTGATTCGACTTTCCGCTCGCTCACCCTCTCCGCGCGCCCCTTCAATGAGACTGAACAGGCAAGTGCCGTCGATTTTAACGTAAATATAACAGAGAAATTCTAGTGTAATGACGCATTTGCCCCTTTTCTGTTTAATAAGCAGAAAATATCTTAACCAAAATGAAAATAATAATACGACTACGTATTAACTTCTAATTCAATGCCCTAAAGTCAAGACTAAAGAGTTAAAGTGTAGACCGTGCACTGCAGGGAGTTCATTGCGTCGCTCCGTGGTTGCAAAATGGCGAGATCGACGAGCAACGACGCCCAAGCTCTCTTCCAGTCCCTTCTCTCTGCCTATGCAGCCACTCCTACTAGCCTCAAGGTATTCTTTCTCTCTCCATCTTAGAATATGCGATTAATCTAAAAGTAATCAAGAGATTTTTTTTTGATAATTTTTGTACACTCTGTGTGCAGATCATCGATCTCTACGTGGGTTTTGCGGTTTTCACCGCTCTAATTCAGGTACTGTTTGTAATTTAGTTTCCAATTTTTTTCTGATCTGTTAGGTTGTGTGAAGTTTTTAATTCCTAATCTCGATCAAATTCTGTGCCTTTGTCTATGGAAGTGTGTAAATTTCCAAACACGTATTTCGATATATGCTAAGCACTTTTATTCATTTGTGTTTAATGATGAGGAGAAATAGAGAATTCACAAGTTAGATCCGTCTATATTTGATATCACTTATTTGCCCCAAATGAATACTTGAAAATTAATTTGATTGTCACTCTCATTTTATCCATTCGTGTTTTTTTATTTCTAATCTTTATTGATGGCCTAATTTGCTAACTGATGCCTTCTTTTTCTTTTCCCTTTTCTTCTTCTTTTTTTTCTAAATATTGCGTCCTCTTATATTTATGTTCCTTTGGTGTGGAACTGAAACTCATTGTTACAGATGGAAACTAGTTATCATTGGACTATTATTATTAATTTTTAAGGAATAAGTGATATTTCATGGCAAAACAATAACAAAATTGTAGTAGTCAAGCGAAATTGGTATTTGTGTTTTCAAAAGAATCGTAGAATTTTACAACCCTTGGGTAGACATTTAGTTGTTACCGAGGTTTTGAGTTTGAATCTAGAGAGATGCAACTTTTTAGGTTGGATTTTGGTGATCGCTCACCTAGAAATCTCCAGAGTTTGATGTTGATATTTGGTAATTGGACCCCAAAAAACTGGGTTTGGGTGAAAGTTTCTGTGATACTGTAGCAACTTTGCATAAATTTGACTTTGAAAATTTTCTTTTAGGTCCATAATTTTGTCATGAAATCATAGTTTTCTTTTCTTTTTTCCTAATTGCAATTCCTAACATGTAGATCTCGTTCAAGGATTACTAAAAATGAAAAATATATAGATATACCTGCTTTTGCCATTCTACGGTTCTCTTTGGCAGAACCGTCCATTTTGCACATAATTCAAAAACTAATTTTAAGGATAGGCATATAATAGATAATTATATGAAGTATATGATATTTGGTTTTGACTATGTATTTGCTAATGATTCATCATTCAGATCATACCTTTTCTTCGTCAACATCACTATTTACATTACAATATCAAGCTGTCATGTTGGTCAGGGTCTTAGGTATTCTGAACTTACTGTTTCGATGAACAGGTGGTTTATATGGCTATTGTTGGATCATTTCCCTTCAATTCTTTTCTGTCAGGAGTACTTTCGTGTGTTGGGACTGCAGTCCTTGCTGGTAAGCATCCCTCATGAGTATCCCTTTGGCATATTCTTGTTACAATTCACACAGACAGACTAAGCTTCGTGTGAATATGTTGTTGCAGTTTGTCTCCGTATCCAGGTGAACAAAGAAAATAAGGAATTCAAGGTAGAGATGTCCAACCTTTTGTTTGCATAATGTTTCCTTAGTTTTGGTGGTAAAAGGAGAAAGTAAGATTCAAATTAGACTTTTCACACGTTTTACCAACACATTCTCATTCACAACTCAAGTAATGTTACGTCCCCCACTTCTTTTCCCACCAAAAGAGAAGTAGAAATGAGAGAATTAAGAGGGTGAAGAGAGACATAAGCAGATTAATTCATTTTCTTTCCCATTGTATTAGCTTCATATTACAACCTCATGGTTTGATCTTGTTTAAAATTGTCACAGGATTTACCACCAGAACGAGCTTTTGCTGATTTTGTTCTCTGCAATTTGGTGCTTCATTTGGTGATTATAAATTTCCTAGGTTAGAGTTGAGCCATTTTGGTCGTTTACTGGCCAACCTAGTAGTTATCAGAACCCATCTTAGCGAGATACATTAGAAGATAAAAACTTCTGACATCTGTGGTGCAGATCGAAAGTGACTATAGATTAAACTCTGGTTTGTGGAAATTTGCAATTTATATGTTTGTGACTTGAGCCATGTGCCTCTGCCTCCAGTTTGCCTACACATGATATCATCACATATAGATACATGAATGTTACCCGGATGTTTTGATATCATGAAATTTTTACGAACATAAAATTCATATAGTCCTTAAACTAAAGTTCTCAATTAAATCTTTTAACACTATTCTTATTCGGTGTACCTTGTACATTTTTAATGTGCAATAAAGCTTTGAAATATTTATTTCAACTTTAATTATCACTAAATCAGCTGGTAAATTTTGAAAATACCACCTCGGAACTCTCCGATTCGATAGTGACTAGTGAGATGCCCCTTTCTAAATGTCATAGATAATTTTCAAAAACTTATTTTCCAAAGGCAGAAACTAATCTTGGAGCAGGAAATTGAACAAGAAAATAAATATATATTGAAGTCTTTCACTCTTGTTTTATAGTCTTATTATAATTTCATCTTCTCCTTCCCTTTGCTCATGACTACCTCTTACAGTTTTTGCTCTATTTTCCACTTTTCTTTATTTCATTTTCTAAGACACTTTTCATGCCTCAAATAGTTCTTTATCTAAGACCCAGTTACTGGTTCGCGTTGCTCACTCTCTGGAGGAAGGTAAAAGCTATTGACCTGTGTCTCTCGGCAGCAATTATACTCTATTCTTCATTTTCAATTCACACCATCCTCAACTGACTGTGTGGTTCCCTTGTAGTCCTTTAAATGCATTCTTATTGAAGACAATGCAATTGCAACAAATTCTTCTTCGACGCCCAAATTCTACTGTCGAGCCTTACTTGCCATAACAATGTCATTCTAATATGCAATTATTTTGGGAGCAACCGTTGATAGTGCTATGTCTTCACATTGTTAACCTGATGGTGAAGAGGAATAATTTTCCCCAAATAAGACTCAGAAAATTAGGAGAAAGGGTTGTGGTCGTTTAACCAAATAAAATATTGAGCAAAGTTGTGATTTTACTCTGATAAAAAATGTTATGGTTAGTTGAATGTGTTGGTCCAAGTGTGTGGAGACCAAAGAATTTTGTAATAATTGTTTTAAATTTTAAAGACTAATTAAGTGAAAATTAAGATTGACAGTTTTAAATGTTCTAAAAACCAAAATTTAATGGATTAAAAGGATTTTTTCCAAATATTAAATACTTGTATATACATATACGTGTATATATAATGAATTTAATAAATAGTTGAACATTGAAATTTATAATAGTACTTTGCACTTAAAAAGTAGAGAAATATCTATGAATAGCTTTCATTCTTGAATTTGAGCTAGAACAACGATTCTCTAGTTTCAGTCTAATCTTTTGCCTTTCTTGTTTTCTTCCCACCCAAATTATGTAGCTTAATATCACGGTTAGTTTGATGTGACGAAGAAGGATTAGTGACTCACTTGGATTCAATTAACTTATTGTTTGTTTGTGTTGGTTACCTAATTATATGACTTCCACTATTTGGCGCTTTTAATTTAGTTATAACATAACTACATTTAATTGATAACATCTAACCTAAACTTTAAAAAAAAAACAAAGAATTCATGCATCAATCTAAGCTATTGATTTGAAATTATGTGAATTTTAATTGATGTTCTTGTTTGATATCATGCTTGAATTTTATTATAAAATTTAATTGTATGTTTTATTTCAAAATTAGATCGTGTAAAATTTTAAAGAAAAAAAGTTTTTTATAACAATTAATATTTACTTATATAATTAGATGTAGGGTATTCACATGCTACTTGATACATAAATGGAATGAAACGAGGCATTACATATAAAATAAAGGCTCATAGATCCTAAAGCTATAAGCCCATCACGTCTAGAGGTAATCGATAAGTGTCAGCAACAAGTTAATCAAGGTACTTGGAGTTTTTTAGAGGCGTGATCTTTTAGTTTGAACTAAAGAAAAGTATTAGTTTGTATGATGATGATCATATCTAAATTCCTCTATAGCATGACTCTATTATGTGAGATGCCTATATAAGATGGTAGATTTTTAGAAAAGGTATGACCTCTCTTATCAATAGTAAACACCCCTTCTAAAGGATTCTCAATTGACTTGAGGGTTTGAGTAACCACGTTAGAAAACACTTTGGGAAAAGTTCTTTGACAAGTGTAATATATTGGAGATTCCTGCATCTACATGTGGCATTAGACATCATTAAATGAATGGCTTTTTCATCAACACCGACGGGAGTATCACGTATGTTATCATAGCTTATGTAAATGTTAATAACCTCTTTCCAACAACTTATTAATAGATTTATATCCCATTTTGTAAGCAATATGTTGAATTTCCAACCTTATTTCGAGACTTTCAATGATCATAGATGCCTTTATGGTTTAATTAACATAATGACAAACAAGTCAAGACAAGATGGTTGAAGCTCTTTCAGGGAAATACAGGATCGTGTCGGGTGCTACATGCCTAATAGTCGATACATAATTGAAGTGATCCATCATGCTTCTTTCGGAACAATACTGATTTAACTCACGATCATGTAAGTTAATTGTGTAAGCACACACGCCCGTGTAGAGTTACACACACCTATGTTTAGACTTATATGGTTGTGTGGATCAATCGTGTAAGTCTCTGGAAGAAGAGCGAAAACATACACAGTCGTGTACACGCTTGTGTTTATGACTTATACGAACATGTGTGGAGACTTTATAGCTCTCTATAACCATGTATATCTGTGAGTAAGGCAGTGCTAAAGATACAAGGTCACTTTTACGACCATATAAGATGCAAAAAAACTTATTTTGTGATATAAAAGAGATGATACGTAAGTTTTGGGTAGTGCAGCCATAACATCTAAAAGTAAGGAAAAATAGAGAGGGGATAAATAGTGTTGTATTCTCATCATTTTTATTATTTTTTAGGATTAGTTTAAGTATTTGTTGATTGTTACCTCAACTTTGGTTTCAATCCTAAACTTTTATAAAACAATTTGTTGTTGTAAAGCGAGAGATCAACTTTTGTAAATCATTATTGATTTCAATAGATTTGCTTGTCGATTTGACCCATGATTTTTTCCTTTACATTTTTTACGTAATTCTTTGTATTTGTTTTACTATTAAGTTTCTTATTATTATACTGATTTCTTGGTGTAAGTTTAAGAGTACTTTCGTTACCGATATTTGTTTGATCTTTTAAATAGTTGTGTTATTATCTCCCAACAAGTGCTATCAGAGTTATCATGATAGAAGATGAAAATAGTTTTATGATCAAGTTGACGTCATCAAATTACTCAATTTGGGAGCATATAATAGAGGATTGTCTATATTGCGAGGGACTTTTTGATCATATTAATGCGGACAAATGTATGAAGGATGATGTTTCTTCAAAATCTGAAAAGATTTCATATAGAGAATCAAAAAAGATGAAGTGAAAAACTCTGGTAAATATTAAATTATGGGCTACTATCAGTATATTCAACTATGTATCTCAATAAATGGATTCTTTTGAGCTATAGAAGAAGCTATAAGGTTTGTATGAAAGGAATATTGCCCATAACAAGGCCTTTATGATTAAGAGGCTTACAAACTTGAAGCTAAAAGTTGAGAAATCAGTGTCAAAGAATTTAAGTGATTTCTAAGGTATAATCAACAAGCTTATTACCATGAAGATCATTCTTGATGATGAGGTTCAAGCTTTATTTCTATTGAGTTTGTTATCAAATAGTTAGGAGATGTTGTTTGTGACGATTAGCAACTCAACTCCTGAAAGGTATGCTTTCTTTGGATGTAATCAAAGAGAGTACGTTCAATGAAGAAATCTAAAGGAGATAGGACTTATCAACGTGAAAACTTTTGTGACATAAAGTAGGAGAAAGAATAAGAGCAGTGTCCCAAAAGTCAAAAACTATTCGAAGTCTATAGGTAACAAAGGCATAAAGACATGCTGCTTATGCGATAAGCCAAGATGCATTAAAAGGTTCTGCTATAAGTAGAAGAGAGATTAAAAAAAAAGCAAGATTATCCGAAAGTTGGTGATGATAAAAATACAACAGTAATATATTCAAGCACGAATGATCATATCAAAGTCCCTCTAATTGAATTATAGCATGATTTGATCATATGATGTGCAAATATAAAATGGTAGATCTTTAGAAAATGTATGTACTCTAGTCAATATTAGATGCCCCATTTTAACTTGAGCATCAGAGTAGCTGCATTGAAGGACACTTCAAATCTCTTACAAGTTTTCTTGGTAAATCTAGTATATTGGAGTAGAAAGGATATCTATTGACTTTAGAATGCTAAAAAGAGAAAGTGTCCTATAATTTATAGTAGTATCATTACTATAATATTGTATGAAAATTTGTTGAGAGAACTTTGTCACAAACCTACCTCCTTATAAACTTTTAAACTCCTAGCTTTTCATTAGCTTGAATTTCGTTAGACATTATTAAGTGCTATCTTTTATACTATAAAATTATAAAATTGATGACAATTTCATTTAAAAAAATCATCAAATGAAACAACTACCTAAAGGAAATACACACTGTTATTTCATAGCAATCTATACAAGCTACATAAAACAAGTTTAGATAAGGTGATTGACCCATAATCAACAGAAAATGAACAAGTCCTAAGCCTAATCAAAATCAGTGAAGCTTATTGGTTGAGATTTTCTCATTCAAAATTTTAACTCTAAGAGTGAAAGATGATAATTTTTCTTCTAATCTCATCTATTTCTCATTCTTTCCCTCAAGCTTGAGGCGTCAAATTCCCCATAACTTATAGTAATAGAGACAAAACTATATAACAGAACTATAACCCAACAAAAAATTAACTTAAATGTTTATGTTAGTTTATGCCTTATAGTTAATTGGTTGTTTGTAAATTTTGTGACTTAATTAATTAAAGATAATGTTTATGTTTATGTATTTTATTAGTTCATTTGATACTTAATATTAAAGGTAAACTAATTAGAATGATTATTATGAAATCAATATTATGATGAAATCATAATTATGATATTGAATTTGCATTTATCTATTATTCAAAAATTATTATTAATTATAGTCTCATCAAGATGGGATATTAATATAATGGTAAAATTAGCACATGTTATAATTCTTTTGTATGAAAAAAGTAATTGATCTTATAAATTAAATTAAGAAGATAAATAAATGAGTGAGTACTTGTTGAAGAATAAGTTCACTGAATTGGCCTAGTTGTTAGGATCCCAAATTAAATATTACTTATGTATCTATAGATTTCTCATAATGATAGTTGAATATTCAATTCTTAAACTTGATATTACCAATGTATTTCATATAAGAATTACTATATTTTGAGACCATTTATGAACTATTCTTATTATAATAGCTCAATTGATTGTATTTGGATACAGTATGAAGTATATATAGATAGTTGAGTAATTTAATAAATGATTTATCACCTTAAAATAATTACGGAAAATGTTTCATTATTCTTAATTGATAGTGATTTAAGAAATTCTCTGACTACAGCGAATTGAGATTTGAAAATGATGTTTCAAATGTCAATATAGGCACTATTTAGCAAAAATGAGCATGATTGAATTTAAATAAAATAGACACTAATTTTATACTTTGTGTCAAATTGGAACATTGGATGATAAAATGATAAAATTATATATTATTGAATATGTTAAATCAAATCAAATTGATATTTCTAATATTTAGATGATCATAACTTATTACTAGATGATCAATTTGATCTATAATAATAAATTATTTAATTAAGATCTAAAAATAAATTAAAAACTTCTAATTTTATCTATTTCTAATTATGAGCTATAATTATAATTTATAATCATTGTCGATATATTAAAAAGTTAATGAGTTACATATAAAGAACAAATAATTTTTAAAAAAATATAAATTAAGTTAGAATTATTTTTTTGAAAAACAGTCTCTCTACTAGTTGGAGATAACGTTACATATTACCAGACCTCTTCAGACCTTTCATAGCAGTAAAATTTATACTAGATGTTGTTGTTGTTGTTTTTCTTCTTTTAGAATTAATTTTGAAGTTTGAAAATTTTTCAAAATCAAACATAAGATATTTGATTTTATTATAAATAAAATTTAATTAAAGATGAGAATATTTTTATAAATCGGAAAAAAAGACATCATGAAACTAGCATTTTTCTAATGTAAAGTTTTCTTTTATGCTTTGTAGATACTGGTAGAGATTGAGCACGTAAACAAGCTCAAAGTTGGTAATTCTAGATAGAAAAATTTATAAGATTTTGAATCAGATACTTTTGAACTCTTTAACTTGTACATGTCTACGATTTGATTCTGGTTCTGCCGGATTCTGACAGAACGGGACGTTGCCGTTTGGATCCATGAGTTGGTTGCTTCTTGTGATGACTTCGACGT
>JANIJH010000005.1:18329267-18340374 GCA_024520975.1 Erythroxylum areolatum | reverse complement strand
TTCATTTTATACAATCGATGTTTTTTTATTTTTTTTTTTGTTTGCTTGCTTTTGAAACACTCGACTCTGAATAACGGTGAGTCATTGGCAATGACAATGTTATTATTAAATTCTTATGCCGCTGATGTTTCTCCTTTCTGGGAATATGCTGGCGAATAGTTTTTTCTTTTATTTTGCATTTGTTATGTGTGTGCGTTTTCTTTTTCCCCCCCTTTTTATGTCTAAGTAGACATGTGTAATATAAGTGTCATTGCTTTCATCTGTGCCAAGTATGTAAAACTCAGCTGGCTCATAATACTTTCTTTGCACTAGTATTGAACATTGCCAGAATGAACATCCATGACTAACTTCTAAATGTTCTGAGTCAAAATGGAGAAAGTTGAGAGCAGAATGTGTGTAGTTTGTCCTGAGTCGCAGGCCAGTTTTGCAGAACGAAAACCTGAAGGAAAATGGATAAAAAGAAAGCTCCTTATAAAACTATAACTGGACGGTGGCTTCATATCGAGATTAATTATTCAGTTGTTTTATTACCATTGTGTTCGATACCCATATGTGCACAGTAGTAAAACTATTTAGTCACTTCTGTTCAGTCTTGTTCTTTTCTTCCTTTTCCTAAATTGTGATTTTGACTTCATCACTGATCAAATTGTCTGACACATAAGACTTGACTTTAATGTTTGAAGTTTAGTGCGTGGAATCCTTTTTCTCTTCTCAGGCTAAATATGTTTTTCGCAGATTTGCTTTCTGGAATCAGGAATTTAGTAGATGCAGGAAGGCTGCCTTCAAATGTTGCCATAGGAATGGAAGAACTGTACCAAAACTACAAAAATGCTGTAAATTACTCAAAACTCCGAGTTTAACGCAAATTATCACATAGATGAGTTGGATTTTATAGATGTACTCCTTTGATTATATTTGTGTCTCTCATGTCTGCCTTTTCTTGGAGCACAAAGGAATCTTGTTTTACAATTATTCCTTTGATAAATTCTCATTGTTGCCTGCATGTGGATTAGTTTGTCTTTGCAGGAATATGTGTGTGCTGGAAAACTGCAGGAAAAAATGATGCAAGAGAAAAAATACTTGGTTATATTTGCCTACTATATAGTATAAGAATTTAAGTGCCGACATCAATTCTTCATGTTGGAAATAGTGGACTCTTAGGTCTCTCATGAAGTATATAATTAACTATTGTTAGTTTCTGTCGGCTTCAATGATTCTTCCATAAGCTTTGTTAAATTCAGTTTGTTTCTGGTCATTTAGGTGTTCAACAATGCAAATGAAGGCACTTCATAGCATAATTGTTCTCAGTTTTCTTTTACTCCTCTTTTTTTCCAATGGCAGCTCCTTAGTAGGAAGAAATTTCCTTATGAATATGGAATTTTAACCTAAACTAGCAATAAATGCTAAAATGAAGCTAGAAAGTTGTCTTTTGAAAAGAATCGTAGTGAATATTAAAATTTGGGTTAAGCCAATAATTCTTTCCCAGTATCGTTTCTGTCACACGAGAAGCTTCAAATGACATAAGGTGGAAATTTTCCACATTGCAGTGCTGTTCTGTGTTCACTAGACTCTTGTCTACAAAACCAGAATTCCTTTATTGACTTTGGTACCAGCTTACTGGGAAGCTGTTGTTATACCATTATATCAAAAATGAAGTGAATAGAAGTGGGTGATAAGCAATGCCTCATGTATGTCTGAGAATACTGTTTTACAATGGATCATCTAATCTGGCAGCTGTGGCTCAGCTATTCAAGATAATCCCATAGTTTGCTTGAAAATTTCAGTCATATAAAACCAACTTGCAATATTTGATTCAACCAATTTAGCAAAAAAAGAAAATTTTGATTCAACCATCATTTGTCCCAATTGGTCCCAGTTTTCTTGTTTATTCCTATATGCCATTTGTATCTGTTCAGGGTAGAAATCTTTGTTTGGTGTATAACTTCTGTTTACTTTTTTTATAATTCATTTCTTCTATTTAATGCATGCATGCTTTCAATTTTTATCTCATACAGTTCTTGTCTCGCGACTCATGTGGGCTCTCCATTCTGCTTAGGTTTGTAAAAATTGCGCTCTGCATCTTCTGTTCTTTTGGTTGCATAGGATGGCATAGTCCTAGTGTAGGGAGAATGGTGACTTGAAACATAACCTCTCATGGGTGAGAGGGAGCTTTTACCACTAGGCTATTAACCTGAACCTAACCTGTGCTAGGTTATGATGAGAATGTCTGCACTGGAGATGCAGCCAATATATTTCGGTTCCACTCCATTGTCATCAATTAGTGCTAATCTGCATTCCTGTTGCTATGAAAATATTCTGATTCTGTAAAAGTCCTAAATTTGAAAGGTGACTGAAGATTTTGTATCCTTTTGATGCGTTGTTCTGTTCTTCATTAATCTGAATCTTTCTTGGGAAAAATTGAACAAGTATTACAGAAAAGAATTCATTATTGTGTACTTGAAGTTTCTTTGTAGATGTGCTGTTTTATTTATTGGGCATGCCTTATTTGGTTACGTTATAGGTTTTGCAAAGTGGAACTCCTGAAGCAAATGATGTTATTTTGTCCAATATGGCTCTGGCACTGGATCTTATATTCTCAGATGTTGAGGTAAGTTTGGGTGCATAGTCCCTACAAAGATGCATTTGTATTTACATATTGTTTGCTCGTATGAACATCTTATGCGAAAATGTACTGTAATTTTCAGGATCCATTTGTCTTTGCACCTTATCACAAAGCATTGCAGGAGCCATTTGACTACTATAATTTTGGTCAAAACTATATACGTCCTTTGATTGACTTTAAGTAAGTCCATAATTTCTAATTGTTCTATTTCTCTTAGTTTTAACAAATATGCTTCCTCAAAATATGGGATGCATCTAATACTTTTGCATTCACCTTAAGTGATCAACTGATTAGGTATTGGAACATCGTTGGTTGTTAGATCTCTGTGTACTTTTAGTTTCACTAATGTTTTTATTCTATCACTATTTTTTCGTTTTGATGTCTTTCAGATTTTGTATGGATAGGTTCCTCAAACAATAATCTTGTCCATGTACTATGTTTAAGAGTTTTTGTTGTTTGTTTTTGGTCTGATGGGAATCCATAAAACGCTATTGAAGCTTAGATTATACTCTTTTTTCCTGTTTTGTTGGCCTTGCTTGATTATGCTTCATATTTCAGTTTCAAGTTCCTCCATGGCCACAAATTTTCATTTCTTGTGTTGTTTATTCAGTAATAAGTATGTTATGGATGTATATATTGTTGCCTCCAGATTGTTAAGATGTTATTTAAAGGAACTGAGTGGAAAATATGTAAAAGTAAGATTTTCAAGTTTATCTAGTTGATTTAAGATCTCTTTCAAATACTTAACGTTCCTGGCTAAGATCTTATTGATTATTGCATGGTTGTAGGAATTCATTTGTTGGCAATATTTCTATTTTCAAGGAGATTGAAGAGAAGCTTCAGCAGGTATTCAGTTTTGACATTCATTTCCTTTGCTAATTGACAATGTCAACAACGATTTTCCACATATTTTAATTGAATTTGTTTCTGTTTCTATGTTTTGCAGCATAGTCATTTTGCATCTTTTTCTTCATTGAAAAGAGAACTTTTATCATCCTTTTTATGTTTTAAAAGACAAATGACTGGATTTTCTTGCATGACATGGCGACAATTACATGCTATAACTAAGACTTCTGAACATGAATTTATATCAATTTGCTGCTTGACTTACATTGGTAAATCACCTAAAAAGTGTGGCCTATTGTTTTTGGTGAATATCACTCAAATAAACAGTAGTATGAGTTGCCTCTTTGCTCCTAGATGTTAAACATTCTACTCCAACAAAGAGGCTAAAGGTCAAATTTAACTATTTGTGCTATAAAACTGTTCATGGTTATTATGAATTTGATATGCAGTCTTTGTGCATCCATATCCCAATAGAATCTGGACTTGTTTAGGGTGCGCTGTCAATTGCTGATGTTTTAATTACAGGGTCACAACATTGTCTTGATATCAAACCATCAAACTGAAGCTGATCCAGCTGTTATTGCGTTGTTGCTTGAGAAAGCAAACCCCAACCTTGCTGTGAACTTGGTGAGTTAGTTGAATATGTGATATCGTCATTTATGTGATATTGTCATTTCAATTGTTGAAAAGGGACATTGTCACTTCTGGTGCCATCTTAAGCAGTCGTTTTTAACTGTTCAAAATCTTGGCACTTCTTAGCCAAACCGTATGTGTATTATCGCAGAATTATGTAGCTGGTGATAGAGTGGTAACTGACCCTCTCTGCAAGCCTTTCAGCATGGGAAGGTGAAGTTGCCAATAAACTTTTAACTGTCTTCTCTGTAACTTTCGTATGACTAATGGAATTATAAGTATTCTACCTCTGCAAGTTTTCAGGAATCTTATATGTGTATACTCGAAAAAACACATTGATGATGTTCCTGAGCTTGCTGAGATGAAGAAGAAAGCAAACATTCGAAGTCTGAAGGAAATGGCTACACTCTTAAGGTATCTTAATTTCATAAACTATTTCCATTGCTTGAACAGAATTTGGGATTTGGTTTACATAATGTCCCATAACATAGACGCATGTTAATGATTCTTTTTCATATTTTTAAAGTTTTGTAATTTTAATATCCATTCATCTTTCTATGTGGTAGCATCTACTAGAGGTGTTTTCTAAACATTTAAGGCATCATGAGTATTGGTAATAAAATTTGTTCCTTTATGTTGATGAATTTGGCAAGTCCTTGAGTTATTTTTTGGCACGAGAATCTGAATAGATCTGCATCAACCAGCCATTACGTTGAAGAGCCCTAAACAAAAATCTGAACCGTTGTGTCATACTGTTGAATCATTTTCTGTATTGGCTGGCAACATCTTAATTGCTGTAAGTGGAGTACGTAAGGTTTGAGCTATCAATTTCCACTAACTACCTGGTTGCTTTTTTATTATTAGAATAATACTAGAGGACTATATTAAAGAAATCATCGAAACAATCACCAGTACCATCCATTTAAAGAAGTATACTGGTTGCTGCCTTCTAACTGCCATCAAAATGGAAAAGAAAAAGATAAGAAATAGAAATTTAACAAATTTAACAAATAAAATTGATATTTGAAACTGTTCCTAGCACTCCAGAAATGGAGAATTTGACTAAAGTGATATATGCTTTTATTGACATTTTTATATGTTCTCAACAGTATTCATGGGAATGGTTGAGGAATTGCATCTAACTTCTTCATGGTTTCCTCTAATTTCTTCGTGACAGTTCTTATTCAGCCTATATTCATTCTTATGTACTTATTCCTTCATTTTGCAATTTTCCATACTTTTCATGAACTTAGTGCTTGAGGCAATATGCTGTGCCTTCTAAAATAACGTTCATGTGGGGATTATGCATCTCATGTGTTTGTGCCGAAAGGCACCACTGGCATTCTGCAAGGCAACCCTCTGAATAGATATTTGAATTCAGGGGTGGGTCACAAATAGTGTGGATTGCACCTAGTGGTGGTAGGGACCGGCCTGATCCTCTTACTGGAGAATGGAAACCAGTAAGTTCATTTTCTCTTTATTTATCAATATACTTTCTTCCAGAATTTTGAAATCAAGAATGTTTTAATGGGAATTGTGGAGCTCAAGTTTGTGCACTGATCTCTTGTGGGCTATTAAACTCTAGTGGAAGCATTGCAGGTTAAAATGAACGGTTTGAAAATTTGAGATAATTTCAAATAACATAATATCATGGCAGATTGCATTACAGTTAAGATATAGCTCTTGTAGCACTTGAAACAAATCACATTACAGTTAAGATATAGTGCTATGTGAATGCTTTCTCTCACTTGTGCAAAACTAGCAAAGAAGTCATATTGATATAATTGAATGATATATTTATTTTAGCAAAGCAAATTTTTTCCTCTATTTGGAAGACCTATCTTGGCCCTTTGGCTAACATCCGAGTGTAGTGTACTCAAGCTTATACAATTGCAGGCGGCTTTTGATTCTTCTTCTGTGGATAACATGAGAAGGCTGGCAGGAAATTCTGGTGTTCCAGGACACGTTTATCCATTGGCCTTATTGTGCCATGACATAATGCCCCCTCCACTACAGGTTCGTCCCCCTTAATCACATTCTTGGTTGAATGTCTCTTTTCCGTTGATGATTGTTTTATGTACTGAACTCATTTAGAATATTCAGGTTGAGAAGGAAATTGGAGAGAGAAGAGTGATCTCCTTTCATGGAACTGGCTTATCAATTGCACCAGAAGTTGCTTTTACTGAAATTGCCGCTAATTTTGGAAATCCTGAAGAGGTTAATCACAATGAATACACTATTCATACACCCATACAATCAAACGTATAGTTACTCTTAAAATATGAGAACCAATCTTGCATAGAAGTTGACAAATTTGCTTTTGAACTGAGAATCGGTACATCACAGAGGCAACATATGTACTGCAGCATACTACCAGTTATGGCATTACATGGAGGAACCCATTTAAACAAGATGAACACAAATCTAATAGTTTACAACTGCCTTGTTCATGATGTAATTTCGACTTCAGTTACAATTGAATTTTGGCATCCATCTTATTACTGATCATTATCTCCACATGCAGTTATCTCAGCATTTTACGTCTCAATCATCTAATGTTTAAAAAAGAGTGCAATGCACAATCAGAATGAGCATTTTCATTGAAGGCATGTTGTAAGCAACTGTAGTTAAATCCTGATGGTTGCATGAGTAGGGTGTTAATCAAGGATCTTAATATTGTCTAGTATTGACAACGTCTTTGATTTCATGAGAACATAGTTGGTTCAGTGTTTTGGGTTACAGATCTGACTAGCAGGTTCAGCATATTATTACTAGGGTTTGGGCACATCTGATCTTTAAGTAAGTCTGAACAGCAGATTGTCCAGTTGATTTGACTGTCTGGAGATCTGCTTCATTTTAAGGCTGACAAGGTTTCTATAGAAGCTTAAAAACTGAAACCTTTAGGTTGTTATTTTGATATGTTGAAAAGAAATGAATTAGGATGTACACCTTCACCAAAATAATGGCAAAAGATGCTAATTCTATTATGTTGTATCAGATAATATACTTGTTTCCCCTCTACAACTAATATTATGCCAATCAATCGTTGTCTTGGCAGAGTCTCTCTAAGTGTTCATTGATTGGAGTCTGTTTGCTGAGTTGTTAGTTGTCATGAACTTTGTGTGCCTGCCTGCGTCCTCTGAATGTCTCTAAATGGTCTGGCTTTCTCAAACAGGCAAAGGAAGCATACTCAGAGGTTCTGTACAATTCTGTGAATGAGCAATATGACGTGCTTAAATCTGCCATACAGGGCAAACGAGGACTTGAGGCATCGACGGCAGCAATCTTGTTGTCACAACCATGGAGTTAGTCACCTTCTGTATGACTGATTAGTTATATTCTTAGATCCTTAAAACTTTGCATGATGTGTTTGGAATGTTGTCTGATGTTTTGTTTATTAGTCACCTTCTGTATGACTGATTAGTTACATTCTTAGATCCTTAAAACTTTGCATGATATGTTTCGAATGGTGTCTGATGTTTGTTTGGTCATGATAACAGGATTTTATACAAATTTGGATTGCGTAGTCTATTACATTGTTTCAGCCAACAAGATGATTGTAGTCTGTAGATAGCTGCATATTTGCAGTAGTTACTTGCACGTTCGAAGTATTTCATGAGGATGCTGAGTGGACATCCAATTTCCGTAGGAATTAGGAGTAAAGAATTGATGAGAGTGCATGAATCATGTCTGACATTCTGTGCAATATATGAACGCAAAAGTATTTGAGATTACCTCGTGATGATATACTTTTGCCATTGGGAGCTTTGGAAAGTTTCTGATTAGTAATCTTGCAATTGCTTAGCCCTGATATTGCCATGTGTTGTATGTGCCATCATTCTGAAGCGTGTGACCAGCGAGAGGCCATTTTATGTCAAGGGATGGTTTAATTTATGACAAAATGACTGCCACTTGCATAAGTTGGATTTCGTGTTTTGCAGGATAACAATCGCCTTTATATAGTTTTGCAACTCGGGGAAAAATTCTGTACATTGGTGCAGCAGCATAAGAGTTGAAGCCTTTGTTTTTCCCTCAGAAAGAAAACATGGATGACACCTATAGGAAACTGCAGCCTGATATCAATTGTTTCTGTGCATACCTTGAAGTAAAATCCAACAAGCTGCCATAAAGCCAAATCCATCACAAACGAAGATGTGCCAGAAGTCCATTTTCAGGTGTGTACAGGTTACAATTTGTAGTAACCAAGAACTAGATCTCTTTAGGCAATCTGTATATTTTCTCTTATATTCGTGAAACAGATCGTATTTCTTTATTACTTTTAACACCTTTATTGAAACCGCTAAAGTTGTATGGTTGTCCATTCCACACAACACTTGTACACTACTACAGGGCCATGAGCGCTCACCTCTCTAGTTAGTGATAATAGAAAGACAAGATTAATGAGAACTCTAAATAATTATATAGCAATAATTTTTTGCCAAAAACTTCCGTATGGTCTTGCAATAACTTTGAAACAAAATATTTTGTTCTTCAGAAGGTTTTTTAGATTGGTAAAGACTCAACTTCGTAACCCTGAGCCTTGTAGCTCATCGTTGTTAAAACATTTATTCTTCCATTGAATTTTACATTTCGGTGAAGGGTCTGTCCTTTCTAATTAACTGAATTAATATTCAAAGTGTTTATTCTGTACAACACTATGTGGTGAAGACATCAACTAAATCCCAGTCATTGATGTATTGTATGTTATTTTGCAAATGATGGAATATCTGTTTAGGACACATTTGAGACTTAAATCGAAATTCTTAAAACCTTTTTCCTAGCGAAGAATGAACTTTTCTAGGCTACATCCTTGATGGCGGTTTAACTCGTATGTGCCTAAATTGTAACAGCCCGCGTGTATGTTCGAACTCGATCTTTTGATCTTAAGAGCAGGTATTTACCATTCGCGTTGCATTTTCTTCCGTTTACGGGTTCCAAGTTGTTCTGATCAAACCACCACGCTAGTACGGCACAGCGGCCTTATATTGGAACAACCGTTAGTTTAAATGGAGACCAGCAATCCAAAAGCTGAAACCTGAGAGCGCCTGGTACAACTGGCTGAATAATTTTGCCACGTACACTTCTTGGGTCTTTTTCTTTACCAAGGAAAAGATGAGGCTGAGGCATGCACAGTACACACGTACCAGGGTTTTATTCTGGATGGTTGTCAGGTTTCACGAGTATCACTCACAAGCTTACTGGGGAGGCAGGACAGATGCAGCAGTACTTTGGATCAAATCCTATTTGGATTGTATATTTTAAGACACTTACAGAGACTGCACGTTGCTTCGGTTTTCAATTTAATTTACCAATGCCCAACAACTCAAAACTGGTCTCAGACTCAGTTTCTTGCTTTTAGTTGTTTGTTTCTTGTGTTAGACTTGAGAGACTGCATCGCTCAATTTCTTAATCAATTAACATAAACCAAAGCAAACACTTTCATGTTTGTTCTTTGCATACATTACAACAACATTTAGCTTAAAAGAGACAAAGCTGAATAATATATAATATCGGAACAAAAACAAAGTTGGACACCCGATGTAAAAAATGCTGGTAGAGGCGTTACTTGTGAAGGCATGCATGGCTTGGTTTTGTGTACTTGGTTTGATTTATATGATTTGATAATTGGCGAGTCCACGAGGGTTTGGAATCATCGCACATTCTCATGTAAATATTTTAAGTGCATGGTTAGGATACCCATACTTTGGATACTGCAACATACAACGAGGATCGAGCCACGCTGAATTTGCTCCCACGAGCGGATTCTGCTTGCTAGATTGGATAGTTTAAAAATATATAGCATCAAGGTACATGAATGTTACCCTCCTAACGATTAACGAAACTAGTAGAATTAGCAAAAATTGAGTTGTTCAAATTACAATGTTTAATTTATTTTATATATTAAAGTTTTTAAACAATAATTACAAAATAAAAATTTATTAGACTTAGTTAATAGTGAACCCAAAACTTAAAGGTGTAATTGCAATGCCTATGGGTCCTATCCTACTCCTACTAATTGAGAATTAGCAATAAAAGGTCATTATATCCGTACATGGCAAAGAACTAATTTTGTCGTCCACCTTATCCCCCCTAGTCCATGTATCTTGTCATCATTCTTCTCTTCTATATTTGTTCGGTGCGAAATAAGTCAACCTTTTCGTCTCTCCGGTCTTGGGAAAATTAAGGTCGTAATTCATTCTGTAACTGAATTAAATTATAAAATTATTGGTAAAAAAAAAAAACCATGGCTTTACTTGATTATGATCACAACTCAAAACTGATATTTCTACTGAGAAGGGCTTTAACATCCCTAAAAATAGTTTAAGAGAATTATTGTGTGGGATTAAAGTGTTCTAACCTTTAATCATTTCTTGCTGTTCTTTTTGAAAACAGAGTCGAACTTAATAGAGATAAGGCAGGTGGGGACAGTTTAGCCGTCAGATAGAAGATGGAGAGGGCAAAGAATTCGGTAGAATGATAGGGCATTGGATAAACCGCTGTGGGTCACTACATGAGATCGAGACTGGGAGACAAGTGCATGACCCAAGTCAATCAACAAATCAAGCTGATATGGACTCCGTAAAACAGCCACCACCTTCATTGCATATTATATGGGACGAAAGTGAGCCCCACGCGCCACCGATCATCGCTGGTGTTTAACGTTCAATTTGATCGGATGTTAATTAATGGAATATAATGTAATAAACTAGAAGGAACGGAATAGTTTATAATGGAATGGAATATAATATAATAAAAAATTATTTAAAAATGATAAAAGGGTTCATAATATAATGTAATAAAATATTATTTGGAGGATAGATGGAATGAAATATAATGTATAATAAATGACCTTTACATCCCTTATATTAAAATGGTTGTTACAGTAGGTTTATTATTTTATTATTAATTATATAAAAATATTAGTATTAATTATTTAATAAATTTTATTTTATTTTGTGTGATTTATATTAAAAATAATTTATTTATAGAAAAAATATATAAACA
>JANIJH010000005.1:18317099-18329167 GCA_024520975.1 Erythroxylum areolatum | reverse complement strand
TAAATAAATTTTAAATATAAAATTTTATATTTTATTATTAAATATATATAATTTATTATTAATAATATAAAAATATTTTTATTAATTATTTAATAAAATTATTATATTAAATATTACTATATTTTATTTAATATATTAATATTATGATTTGGTCATATTTGATATTAAAAAAATTATTAAGGGTATATTAGGTAGTATGTATTTATTAGTTTACGTTTCATCTTAAACTCTTCGAATCAGAGGTTTCTCATTTTCACTGTTTAAGATGGAATGGAACGTAATATGAAACCCTTTGCTTTTATTTCAGTCTATTCCATTTTATTGTGAAACCTTCAAACAAACGATAAAAGTGTGTTACGTTCTATCCCATTCTATAATTAACCCTGAAACTAAACAGAACTAAAGGAACGAGATCTGTTAACATAACAGAGCAGATGGCTTTAGTTTGGCGTTGGTGGGGACCCACCGACCTTTATTGTATTGGCTCCTCCTCTTTCTTTTGTTTTCAGGCGATAAACATAAAATCCGAGATTTGCATTTGCATTTACATAACCCATCACCCAACGAACACAAACGCCTATGCACTACAGCTCGACTAAATGTTTTCCCTGCCTCTACTCAGTCTCAGCCCAAAGGGAAGAGAACAAGTTACAACTAACAAGGCTACTCCTACAGTCCTACTCTACTTGGTAGATTTTTCAAAATGACCAAAGTGACCACCGTCTGGATTGACATCATCTAGATTCTAGTCTAATTGCATTGATTACATCTTAGAATACAAGGCAAGGCAAGCATAGAAAAGCTTCAAGGTGAAGATCCGCCAGCGAGTCCTGCATGAGACTACTCAATCCAAATGGCCAAAATTTTTAAGGAAAGAGAAAAAGAGAAGAGTGTCGTGTAGCAGACAGATGTTAAGTGCAATATTGACTTCATCTGTTGCTGACAGAGACAATGAAGTCATGCACATCTGTGAACCCAGTTTTGAAGTTATAACTCGCACAGCTCAGCTACTAAACCCCAAAGCTTTCATTCTCTCTCCCTCTCCCCACCCTTTTTAGCGAAAACAGATAGTCTTTGTTAGCCACTGTTTACGAAACCACACTGCCTGCAACACTCTCTGTATTTTCTGCCTGTTTCTCGCACTATATACTCTCTCCGCCCATCCACCTGCAGCTGCCAGCAAAATCTCTCTCTCTCTCTCTCTAACCCTTGCAAAGTGCAAAGGTTAATCTTTTGAAGCCTTTTATGAGTTGTTATCACTATCGTGGCTAGACAAACACCCCCTAGAACCCTTTAAAACTTTCCTCTATTGCCTGTTTACCAGCGTCCTTTTTCACCCTCTTTAAGCTTTGTACACAATCCTAAAACCATGCTTCAAAAACTTGTCTTTCCATTGTAAATATGCCCTGCTGAGAGTAAGTTTCGTGTTCAATGACTTGTCTCTTCTTTTCAAAGCTTGGTGGAGGGTGAATGGGGTGCATGGTCTCTCAGTTAGCTGCGAAATTTGCTTTTTTTCCTCCATCTCCACCTACTTATCAGATCAAGAAGCGAGACAATGGCAAGCTCTCTGTGGTATCATCTACTTCTACAATGCCACTTCCTCTACCTGATGACAACTCGTTGGATATACTCTTAATTGATACAGAGAGAGGAAACAAGATCGTTGCTTTTTATTTGAAAAATCCACTTGCAAGACTCACCTTGCTTTACTCACATGGCAATGCTGCCGACCTTGGCCAGCTCTATGACTTGTTTGTCCAGCTCAAGGTTAATCTCAGAGTTAATCTCCTGGGGTATGTTTGTTTCAAATTGGTGCAAAGTTTAGAACTTTCTGTGCTTTTCTTTTCCTTCTCAAGGTGGGTTTACGAGAAGGGAAGAGGTTGGTTTCTGTTTGGCTGCCATTCACATGTTTTGCAGTGTCTTATGTATACATTACTCTTTTTTTGCTCGTCTTTTTCCCTCTTACATATGCTATAAAGATTTGGATTTGATTAAAAAAAAACGAGGAACTCGTGTTCGGTTGGTTATAAGAAGGGAAGAAAAAAGACTTGTATTTGGAACAAATAGAAATAGGTATGGGCCGCCGGGTTAGATCTGTAGTTACTATTGACAAACTTTCAGTTCAGCGTCTCCTTGCTTAGTTACCAGTTAACTTTTCGCTCTTTCTTTTTTTTTTTTTTTTGTCTTTTTGGTCATGATAAACTTTTCATTTGCTATCACACATTGTTTCTGAATACTGCCCCTTGTATTTGGAGCAATGTTCGGTTTCTCCTCGTGGAGTTTTGTGCCTTTAACGCTGAGAAACGTCTATTTTAACCTTTATTGCACCTTTTATCTGCTTTATTGTCATTTCAGGCACAAGTCCATTGTATAGATCTCAAGGGGGGAAATCTCATTTAATATTTTTCCTTATTTCTTGGTGCATCTGTAAGGTTTTTTTTAACCATCCAGTATAAAGATGACGAAAATAAAATTGAATCATGAGATTGGACATGACTAAAGCGAATTGTTCTCTCAGATTTGTGGATTTTGTTGTCCACCAATACATCTGTAGGTCTTCGTGATCTTATATACAAAGTTTTAGTGCAGCTTGACGTCCTATTAACATGGGTGTTGTTTATGTGCAATCCCATGGAATTTCTCTTTTGTGGTTCTATTTTAATTTTCTCTATTATCCTATTTCCTTGGCATTTGTCTAATTGGCCGTTTCTTGGTTTTATATATGATTCTCTTGATGCAGATATGACTATTCTGGCTATGGGGCCTCAACTGGTAAGGTAAGCTGTCATCTCAGATTGAACTTATCATCCTTCCCTGGATAGCTCAATCATTTGACGTTGACACTGTTTTCATATAGAAGAGAAAACAGTAATATGACAATTAGAAAAGCAAATGTTTGTCAAGCATCATCGAGGTTGGCCTGTCAATCATGATGATAGTGTTTTAGAATGTATTGATTTGGGAAGAATAGTGCCTCTCAAGGAAAGGGACTAGGGCCGACGTTTTCAGCTCAGTTCTATTAGAGAGTTAATGCATGGTGTGGGACTGTTTGTAAGGATGGAGTATTTGAGAAATTAAGTTGGAAGTCTTTCTTCTAAAGATTAGAGGGCAATCAATATGGAAATTACGATAACCTCCTAGCAGAAAGCTGACAAATTTTGTTTACAGAACTTAACCATAATCTTATTTCTATGTCCAGCCAAGCGAGATTGATACGTATGCTGATATAGAAGCTGTTTATCAGTGTCTTCAGTTGGAGTATGGAGTGAGCCAGGAAGATCTTATACTATATGGACAGTCAGTTGGCAGTGGACCAACTTTGCACTTGGCATCGAAATTGCCAAGGCTAAGAGGTGTAGTTTTGCATAGTGGCATTCTTTCTGGCCTTCGTGTTCTTTGCCATGTAAAGTTCACATTTTGCTTTGACATATACAAGGTAAGTCATCTACCTTATTTACCTTTTCTATTGGGATGCTTAATGTAACACAAACCCTCGTGGCTAATCATCAATCTGCTTCTTCTCAATTCTAATTATTAGGTGCTGTTAACGTGGACTTTGAACTGCCATTTCTTGACCATGCACTTGTTTCATTTGCAGAATATAAATAAAATCCAAAAGGTCAAGTGCCCGGTGCTAGTGATTCATGTAACTCTCTCTCTCCCCTGCAGTTTTTCTTTTCTATTCCTAGGTCAGTTTTCTCTTGGTCTTCAAATTTTAAGATGTGTGCCTGGGGCTGGAATTTGAAAATAGCCACATCCTTGGTGGATTATTGACGAAACATTCTAGATATTAAGAAACTCCGAAATTCCAGGTTGTCTGATTCATCCGTATTATCAAGCTTCTTAACTTAAGAAATAGACTAGGATATTTTTCATTTGGTATCTAATGTCATGGAGTTATCATTTACAAACACACACCACGTCCTTTCTGCTGTTCATATGTCAGAATCTCAATGTAGTCAACTTTGTGAAGGACTAGATAAAGCCTTTAATGTGCTTTCAACCCAGTACTACCATTTTGTCTCAGAACTGGATATTTCCTTTGGATGTGTCCTCTAGAGTGTTTGCCTCTGAAAACTCTCAAGCTGTGTACATCCTACAAGAATCTTGATAGAATGATGACTTGGATAATTGCTAAAAGGGAGGAGGAGGATGGAAGGGACTTAGTTTGGTCTTAGTCCACTGGTGTATGAAGTTGAAAGCTTGACCTGCAAAAGAGCAGCTTATTTCAAACCGACGTAACTGGAAATAGTTAAAGCATGGGCCAATTGCATATCATCAAACTTTTTTCTGTGGTTCAACCTGGCTGAAGTCAATGGAGGTTATCTATCAGCATTTTGCAAGAAAGTGGAGAGTTCTGTTCGGTGCTGTTAGATACTTGACTGGGATATTGGTTGATTAGCTTGTCTGAGCATGTTTGCTGGAAATAAAAGATGAATCTGTGTGTAACATGATATGAAAACTGTTGTGAGGTTGAAGCATCCAGTTTTTGTTCACAATAGTGCTTAGCGAGTACCAAAGGCTTGCAGTATTACCGAAAGCAGTAGATACAGTGATTCATTGTAGATGTGATTCATTATACTAAAAAGAGCTAGTGTTATCTCTTAAGATTGCAAGAAATAAAGTTGTCCCTATAAAATCAAGATGAAACACTGTAAGATGGGATTCAGATGCTAATTTCTAATTCAATGATTGGGGAGTGTATTCTAGATGCTATGTAATGTAGATGTCAAAGTAGTCATTATAAACTGGACTAAAGGTGGTTGGAAGAACTTACCTCATTATTGTCCCTTTGGTTCAATATGAACAGATCCTTACCTTTACAATGGTGACAAAGGCCGAGATATTTTTGTGTTGCTTGCTGGGATTATTCTTATTGAATAATATTGTTGTTTTAAGTTACTAGTGCCAGTGGACTTTAACACATTAGTCTAGAATCCTAGTTTTGCTGTTCATGTGACTTGAGCTTGTGAAAAATCCAAGATAAATGTTTTGTTAGCAACTTTTCTAGTATTTTGGACAGTTGATATACGAAGAATGAAAAGGATGTTGCACCCAAAGAGATGAGAAGACAATGCATGATGCTTTGGAGACGCTTGAAAGGATTGGTTTTTTTAAACCTAAGTAAGAAGCTTGAGTTTCTTGGGGGCAAGTATATGGTTGTACTTGTTGAACTTGGACCAATGATCTTAGAATCCTGGAACAGGGGATCCTAAAGTGGTCTATGCAAGTAGGGAGTAATCCTGTTTTTTTTTTTCCTGGCATCATAGGGAATGGCTCATAGTTTAGATATGATGGCATATTAAAGGCATCAATCAATGAAAACTAATATACTTGACTAGAGAACCGATTATGACTATTTATTAGTACTTCTGTCTCGCTATATATGCCAATTATATGAAGAACAATGTTTTCAGTTGGTTTTTACAAGTCTGAATCATGAATCATGTTTCTAATTGCTTGTTTAAGGTTGTGTTAATAGATGGTATCCTGTGATTCTGGTCTAGGGTCAAATTGGTTCGTTCATCCAGATTCAACTATATTTTCTTCTAGTTGGATCTTTATCTTTGAACTTCATGCAGATAATTTATCTCTGAATTTAGAAAGCTTGCATGATGAGCAAGTCCATTGATTGCTTATGTAATCGATGCCGTTAACTTTCAGGGAATGTTTTTATGCATCTACCATGTGTGGTTACTTGTACAACCCAAGTGCCAATAGAATATGTAATATGCATACTACTTTGTTTAAAGATACTTTCAACTTATCTTTAACAAACACCTTTATGCTAGATTGGGCAATGGCTATTTAGCAGTTACCTTTGTCTTGACAATAATTAGCTAATTGATCTAGTTTGAGCAAATTATAAAATGGTCATCAATTTCCAAAAGAGTTTCTTCATATGGTTACAGAGGCTCAGAGAAATGTGAGTTTTGTGACCTAAAACTTCACATTATGAATTATCAGGATTTGGTAAAAGCAAATATTAGAAGTTTTCTTTTGTAAAATGAGCTGTGTTGACTATAATAAGCCTTAGTTATTTATTAAGTTGTTTCTCGGCCCGCCTATGGATTCTTCATGTTAAATTGCCAATTTCATTGTTAGTCCAAATCTCCCAGGTATGAGAAGGGCATAATGCTTCATGTCTTGACCTTTCTTTTCATTGGTAGTGCTGTTCCTACCTAGATCAAGTAGCGAACAATAGCTATGGGTACTATTCTCTGGGTTAATGATCATAATAATGTGATGATGGCAGAGCATGCTATGCTGTGCAGGGAACAGAAGATGATGTTGTGAACTGGCTGCATGGTCAAGGACTTTGGAAAATGGCAAGGGACGCATATGAGCCTTTGTGGATTAAAGGAGGGGGCCATTGTAATTTGGAGCTATACCCTGATTATATCCGCCATCTTTGCAGGTTTATCCATGAAATGGAAAGCATGACCACAGCAATCCGCCTGAAAAAGATTCGGCAAAAGCTGCGACTAAAACCAAGGTCTAAATCTGCTTCTGCAGTTACTTCTGGCAAGTGCTGCAGATTGCAATTATGGCGACCAAGATGTCCTGAATGCTGCAGACCGAGGTGCACGAAATGTTCTTGGCGACCAAAATGCTGGAAATGCAGCTGTGGTAACTGCTGCTGTAGACTGCCCAGATGCACCGAATGTTGGAAATCTAATTGCTGCTGCAGCGGAAAATGCTTGCATTTGTGGTGCTACTGCTGTGTAGGGTAAAGATCAGATGATGAGATGAAGGGGAAGTAGAATGGTTGATGTTGATGATGAAGAAGAAGAGCAGATAGTTGTATAGCTTTGTTAAGATTTGCTAACACACTCCCTCTGATCTTTTTCATTAGCTTATTACCTACAGAAGATGAGGAAGGCAGTCATTTGGTGGCTTAAATTAGAATTGGTATAATGGTATACTCGCCGGTGTAATTCTTCAAAAATGGTATTCCTATTCTATTATTAATTTTGGGATTTTTTTTTAATTTTATTGGCTTTTCACTTTTCACATTTCGAAGATAGCCCACGTGAAGCATGGCCTTTCCGTTTTGTCATTTTGGTCTTTCTATTCACCACGTCATGCTCTACTATTTCCAAGGCCTCTAAGAGGGAATGAGGAAAGACGCAGCGTTCTCTGCACATCCATTCAGAGATCAAAGTTACAGGCCATGCATCTCGCATGTGAAATTGGGAACTTGAAATTCCTGAAAATGAGTCATTTGAGTTTGAGACTTCTACGATCAAATACACATTGCTCGCTTCTCCACAATTTCCTTTGGAATTCCGTTGTGAATGCGTATTGAAGTTTGTGGAATTCGGCAGCAGAGAAAGCTCTAATTACATCTTCAAAAAAATTATACGTTCAAATTTAAATAAAAGTAATTCAATCTTCCTGATAATTTGAAACTAAAAAAATGATTTTTAAAAACCAGAATTTTCGAATCAGATTGAATCGGATCTTTAGCAGCTTTTCCTTATTTTGTCTGTCTTATTTACCAACACTCCTCCTAAGTTGGTACAAATCGATCGACCAACTTTGATTTGTCAGTCAGTTTGTGTCTAGATCGTCCTTTAGTAAGGGGTAAGCACATCTAGATCGCCTTTTAGTAAGGACATTTACTAGTCATGAAGCACATCTAGATCGTCTTTTAGTAAGGACATTTACCAGTTTTGTAGTCTGTTTCAATTTTTTCTTTAAAAAAATGCTTATCAACCTTTGCATATTTTTGTCTATCACGATGTATCGGATTATGAGCAATACTGAGAGCTATTTTATTATTAAAACATAGTTTTATTGGCTCCTGATTTAGGTACTTTAATTTCTCCTAATGCCTAATTGATTTTCTATGTTAACCCTCTTTGTGCTCTATAGAATTTGATATGATAAACTTTGTATCCGGAGTGTTGGGAAAGAATTATGCCAAAATTTGTACCTAACTTCTGAACGACGATATAATTGAGTTTCAAAAAACTTAGAAAATGAAAATTTAAGTTACTAGAAAACTAAAATGTAAAGAGAAAAAAGTAATTGATTGTAACATAAGGGAATCACAAACCATAAAAGAGAAGTCAATATAATAAAGATGAAAAGAATAACAAAGTGTTTTTTAAAGTAGATAGATTGTTTTCGCTAGAAATTGAGTTTTGTTATTTTGTGATTGTCAAAGTCCTGGTGAATTTATAGTCTTCTCATCCTTAAGTAACTTTTTGCTATAAATGCCCACTTCCTTACATTTAGCTAGCTACCTACTTCCATATCCTAGGGTTCAGTCTCAAATAACCTCTCAACTTTCATACAGTTAGCCATGTTTTTCATTGCCCATGAATTGTTTAGCTAATATTTATTGGGCTTCCATTTCTGGGCTAGCCTCATTTGATTGAATGACTTTTCAGGCCAAATGGGCTAATTTATTTTAGACTATCAACAATTGCCTCCTATATATTTTTAGTTGAGCAAACCAAATATATGGTGTAGAAATTCCTTTAGTCTTCTATAAGCTAGACTTTGAATTCCAGCCAAATAGTTTTACAAATTCCAGATCTAATTCCTAAGTTAGGTTAAGTAATGTTACTTATGAGTATTCTCCTAAATACTAAACAATTTATTATAGATAAGAAACATCAGATCTAAAGATTACATTAAGATCTTTTAAATTTGAAATCCTTAGTTTTCTATCCATTATAAAAGATAAAAAAAATCTCTTTAAATTTTAGACTCTTGCTATTCCCTTAAAATTCGACTGTTTTTAATCATAAAATCTCCTCTTTACTTCTTCACTTTCCACCTAAACTCTTAAACGATATCTATCCTCTTTTTTGACTTTAATCTTTTCTTCTTGCGACTTTTGTGACCGTGACTTCTTCCTGCCATGCTTCTTTCTCTTCTTCAATAGACTCTGTTGAACTAAATGTCGTTGATATATATTTCTAATTCCGATACTTTCCTAAAAAATCCCTTTTATTTATTTTAACTTCAATTCTTTTTATAGGTTGTTAAGCTTGAAGTGGTTTATATTATATCTAAACCTTTTTCACCTTTAATAATGATTAGGTTAAAAAAATCTCAAACTTTATTTCTCTTGTTAAAAAACTAATTTTGATATTTAAATTCCTATTTTCAGCACTATAGAAGGCTTTCCTCATTTCTACAAATACGGTCTACCTCTTACTATTAGGACTCCTCTACTTATTGATTCTTCTCCACCATCACTCCCTTGTTTAGGTGAAGTAAGTCAAAATTTTCTAGAATTCACTTTGTTTAAGGCCTCTACATCCTTAATATCGTGGCCTAAAAATGTAGATCAATGGGCTAAATAGGTAAATAGGTTGTATCATTTAGCTTGGAAGAGATATAGCCTTCTATAGCTAATAACCCTTTATAAGAATTCCATAGAATATTAATCTAACCTTATATCTGCAATTATCATATTTTAGAGTCCTTCATGCAACTCCTTTATATTTTCTTTTAGTCAAACTTCCGTTTTATTAAAAGACATTTTCTTTTTAACTGAGCTGTTTATAATTGAGGAAGATTTTGTTTGCTATTTAAGCTTTTTCAAGAAATCCTGATTCTAAAGAGCAACATGTTAAATTTTTTTGCGTTATGCTAAACTGATTTATCTGTTGTTCTGTTAATAACAAACCAAGTTTGGAATTCCTTCCATTTTATAAAGTGGTGGCTTCTAGTAAAATCTTTGCTTTAGGCTCTATTTTCTTAGAGTGTTTTTATAAGAACTTAAAGAGATGCATCTCTAATATCTTTTTACAACAACTTAAATTGTTTGTGTGATTTGTCCAACTTTAGACTTTTGGTTATTTCCTTGAACTCAAGGAAAGAGAAGACCTACCTTTTTTTAATCCTAGATTTCTTGATTTTCTTGGTCTTTGTCTATCTACTAGTTTTTGTACTAAATCTCTAAGGAAATCCTTATTACTGCATTATCTCTGAAGTCTAGGCTTACAGATTAGTTGAATCTTTTTAAAGACTTCTTAGAAAGACCTTATTGGCTAAGAATTTTTAGGACTTCTAAATCATCTTTTTTGGTTGTTGTTTAGAAAAATTTTCTCACCTATACTAATCCTAGAGTTTCATTGTTGGTGGTTATAAAGTCTTAAAATTCGACCTTTCCATTATAACCTTAGGTTTTGAAATATATCTCCCTTACCTTTGGAGTAGGCAACTCAGCCTTTCTCTAGAAATTCCTACTGCTGTACATTTTTGGACTACCTAATAAGAGTTCCTTTCGAGGAAAACACTATAAACGATAAATTCCTTCAAGAAAATTTTTATCATTATCATGTTCTCAAGTGTAATATTGTTGTTGCTAGTGTCATTGACACAAAAACTTACTACTTTTAGTGATTAAAAAGCTTTAAGAGTTTAGTACCTCATCCTAATTATGTCCTTCTTAAAGGTATTCCATCTTATTTGCATTTTCTTAGCTCCTTAGAATTTTCCTAACTTTTGTTATTATAGATTTAGCATCTTGGATGCAGAGGAGAGAAGAAAGTCAACTCTCCTCTTAGAAAGAAGTGACTCCCAATCCTCTCCTTAAAAGAAAACTTAAAGAGAAGTCCTCAACAACTTCTAATTCCAGGGAACCTAAAACTTCAGTTTCAAAAGGTTTCGCTAAGAAGTCCACTCGTTCTTCCTCTAAGTTGCTTAAAGAAACTGTGATCACCAATCCTGAAACTAAAGATAATCTTCCTTTAGAAGGGACTTCCTCTACATCTGAAAAAGTTATTGAGAAAATTAATATTGGTATAAAACTCCCTTTTATTACTTTTAGTTTTCTTTTTGCTATAAATTTCCATTATTTTATCTCTTTCTTATAGATGACACAATATCAAACCTCTTTGTTCCTTTTGTTTTCTCGAGAACTGGATTCAAGAAAAACCAAGACTTCTTTTAAGCATAAAATTATTGAAGTTACTTTACTAGAGGTAAAACAAGAATTCCTTCTTTCTACATGCTAGTTCACTACTTTCTAATAAGTTATTTTATGTTTTGCAAGCAAAAGATGTTGGACAACAGTAGTAACTTCAGAAGAAGTCTTCGACTTAAGTTTCTTTGATCTCTCTCCTGACTTTCCCTCTAATACTACGCCAATAATCAATTATGAAGAATTGTCAACAGTTAAGAATCTTTGAAACTTACTATGCATCAAGAGTTGCAGTTTTTGATTAAAATTCAACATAGTTCGTTACGGAGTATGCTATCATATGTTGGTTCTACAACTCAGTCGTCTGTTTTTAGGGGACTTCTTAACAAATTTAAAAAAATTCTTTGCTTCCTTTGAAAAAAACTTGTCATGATCAAGTTATATACTCCAAAAAATTGAGCCTCTTATATCAACATCAAATGGACTATAATGCAAAGGAGACTAAAGGAAAAAACTCCAAATATAAATTCAAGAGCTAAAGAATGAATCTGTTTCTTTAAAAAATGAGACTGTTGAGCATGAATGGAGCTAATTAGAGAAAAGCAAGTAGTCTTTTAACAGGATGGACAACAACTCAATCAAGAGTTTCATGAAGTTAAGCGGATAACTGTGGAGTTAGGGAAGTTATTGGTGTTGCAAAAAGAAAAAGTTACCCTTTGGAAGCAACAAGTCCAATAAGCCAAAGGGGACCGAGTGTCATGTACTAACTAATAGGGAAAATTTTGATTCTTATACTTAGTGCCTGTTTGGTTGAGCTTTTGGAGAGTGAATAAGCACTTTTTTTTCACTACAAAAGCCTTTTTTGAGAAAAATAACTGTTTGGCTGTAAAATAGAAAAGTACTTTTTTAGTAGATATAGCTTTTTTGGCATCCAAAATATAACTTTTTAAGAAGCTCAAATTTGGAACTTCTCAAAAAAGTACTTTTTCAGGTAGATTTTTTAGATTAATTAATGAGCCTATTTTTTAGTCCCTTTTGCCTTTATGTTTTATACATAATTTTTACAATACCCACAAACTCATCTTCATGTTTATTTTGAGATCTATATAATATTATTTAGCTTTTTTATATGTTTTAATATTTATTTTTGATATTAGTTTTACTTATGTTATAATCCATA
>JANIJH010000005.1:18299750-18316999 GCA_024520975.1 Erythroxylum areolatum | reverse complement strand
TTTGATATTAGTTTTACTTATGTTATAATCCATATAAAAGATTTAGTTAGATATATTTTTATTTATGTTTCATATGATTTAAAATTATATAATAAATAATATATTGTGCTTTGCATATTGTTTGATATACTTAAATAATATTTATATGCATAAATAATTTTTATTACAAAATAAAATATAGTTAACATTAATAAAAGTACTTTTTATTTTTATATTGCTAAACACTCTACTATATAAAGCTCTTTTTAAAAAAGTTGTTTTTTAATTGATAGCCAAACAGTCAACTGGCTTATTAGAAAAGCTCTTCTAAAAAAAGTTTTACTGACAAAAGCTCTACTGTCAAAAGCTCTATTGATATAAGCCCATCCAAACAGGCACTTAGACCAGCTTTAAACTTCCCTACTTTATCAACTTTGAGCTGGTTTCAAGTGGATCTTTGGACTCGTAGTTCTGAATGTTAATCATAAGCTAATGCTATTTTACTCTCATTCCTTTATACCCATCATTTAAAAAGAAAAAGGTACATAAGGCTTTAAATACTTCCCATTGATAAAACGCCTATGAGGTTTACCTTCTAAACTAGATAACCAATAGGCATTAACGCTTAAAACTCTATAAATTCTAAATGGCCTTTCCTAATTTGGAGACCACTTACCCCATTCTTTATCTTGTATATGAGGTGGTAGGATAAACTTCTACACTAGATCCTCTTCGTGGAATTTTCATCTGTGAATCCTTTTATCATAAAATTTTCCACCTTTTCCTTTTAGATAATCATATCATTCAAAGCCTAAAGTCGTACTTCTTCTAAGTCCTTTAATTCCTTTAACATCATTTTAGAAAACTAGGAAGTTTCCAGAGTGTTTTGCTTAGCTACCCTCAAGGATTGAACCACTACTCCCATATAAAGAACAACATTCTATCCACACATTATGGCAAATGGGTTAATTATTGGAGCGATATGCATAAAGTACAATAGACCTATAAGGTTTTAGACATAATGATATTCCATTCTCTAGGATTCACCTCTAACATTTTTTCTAAAATATTAATAATTATTTTGTTTTGTTTTGTCTTGACCATTAGCTTGAGCATAATATAGAGTCAAAATCAATAATTTTATCTTATAGTCTTCAACAAAATCTCTAACTTCTTGCCCCGTAAATATCGTTCCTTGATCGCTTGTTATCGATTAAAGGATTCCAAATTGATGAATAATTTAAGAAGTTTTTGAAGAAGAGTTTGTCTAAAAGAAAGAGGTTTAAGAAGGTAAAAAAATGTTAAAACATAAATGCTCTAATATTACTTGCTTTGAATGTAGAAAACCCGACCATATAAGGTCGTAATATCCTCAACTCAAAGACAAAAATAAGTATGAGAGAAACTATAAAATGGAGAAAAAGGACAAGAAGAAGACATTTAAACCATCAACTTGGGTAAGTGAATATGAAAGTGAGCATTCAAAAGAAGAGATAACTTATATGTACTTTACCACTAAGATGAGGCAACATCCAATCCTAGTTCTTGTAATAATGATAGTGATGTTAACTTGACATATGGTGAATTTGTTGAAAGTTTAGAAATCATGAGCAAGAAAAGGAAGAAATTTTCTTCCAAACTTAAGGAAGCTTTAAAAAGTTGGGCACATGCATAAGTGAGAATGAAAAGAAAATTGAATTGGATAGCATTAAAGCATCCAAAATATGATTATTGATGATAATTATATAACTTAGATGCATTACAGTGTAAGAATGAAACATTGAAAAAGGAAATTGATGCTCTCAAGGATTTATGTAAATTTATAAAGGGAAGTGAGAAACTTGATTAGGAGCTTAAAAGAATTCTAATGATTGACATGGAATTAGCCATAAATATGAAAGTGTTTCCAACATTAAAACTACTTCTATTCAGTGAAAGCATTTATATAGTGAAGAACCATCCTAAAATGACAAATGAACATAAAGCATTCACATCCAAACATACACATGCATATGACATGTTCACTAAGACCTAATTTAAGAGCAAATAACATGCTTTCATATATGGCTCACAGCCTAAGCATAGAGTTCAATATTCTTAGCGAAAGAATAGGCATAATTTTTATGATAACATGCAAACCCACTCACAACTCTTTAGAACCATTATGCCTTCATTCATAATATGCATAGTACATATAATCATGGTTGGACTTTTCTCCATTCTAAAATACCATTCAACACATTTAATGTCTAAAGAAAACTTTCTCATTATATATACACACATAGAATTCCAAGCAATGCATTTATGCATCATCATTACTCATATAACATGGTATATCATTTTTTGTGGTATAAGTTTGGACATATTGATAGACTTTGCTTTATCAAATAATGAATGTTAAACAAACCTTTAGAAGTGTGGGTTAAAAAGAAAAGGGACCCAAACAATCAAGGAACCAAGCTTATTTGGGTTACCTTGATTTATAAGGATATTAGAAAAATAAAATCAAATCGTATATAGTATAGATTATAGTATTATTAAAGAGTTTATGCATTTTATCTTGATAAATCTAACCTTCTTGCCTCCAAGAAAGTCATGAAGATGTTATTGTAAGATATGAAGAACTTAACCCTTAAAATTAACCATCCAGACTTCTCAAATTGTTGAACTAATTGAGAAAGAGAGAAGGATGAGATGGCACTAATGGGTTAAGAATTCAAGAAGAATCTTCATTCAAATCTCTTATAAGTAACATTTAACATAAGGTAATTATTAGTTCATGATTTAGAAATATGTGATTACTTGTGTTTATGAGTCAATTTAAGTATAAATCCTTAGTGATTATTATTTAGGTTTGAATTATAAATAAGGTGTAGTGTGAACCTTAGTACCTAGAATTAGAGGCTATATGAAAATTAAGGTCACTTAGGTAGAATTTACATCAATTGGGTTATTATTTCTATAAACTTTTGAATAAGATTGAATCTTGTTTATTTAGAGGAAAATTAGTTCTGGTTAATAGGAATTATTTTTAACAAGGCCCTTTATATGATTAAATTTTCTTATTGATATTTAGTTAGTTAATATGTACTTTAATAGAATTTTTTAAAAAGTTATAATGTTTTAATTTGAGTTTCAACGATGGCTCCTTAAACTTTCTGTTTAAGTGGTTGACCAATATCTTATTATGGTTGACCAATATCTTTAAAATCCACCTCTTTCGTACTTGTACATGAGTTCTTTAGTTTTTTGGCTGTTTAGATAGTCGCCCAAATAGTCTCATTGGTCACAAATATCCTTCAGTGTTGATCAATGTCCCAATATTTGACATTCTTTTATCTTTCCATTCAATTTGTAATTCAAATGGCTTCATTTGCCAGTCAACCATACTTGTGTTCTCTAATATCAAAAGTATTTTGTCTTCATTAAAAAGAAGGAAATTGTTGAACTGAGGGAGGTTTCAATTGATGTTTTGATGATAAAGAAATATAAGTATTACTAATATGGTTATCATTTTGATGAAAAGTAATATTAAAACAAAATAAAGCCATAAACTTAAGAAGATAGTGTATGAAGTTTAAACAAAGAAGTTGAAGTTTGCAATTGATGAAATGAAGAATCACAACAAAAACAAAAGAAGATCAAGGTTCGTTAAGGTCATTTCACATTTGTACTATTATTTGTAAGCCCGCTTTGATAATTTGACAATCCATAAGACTCACCATACATAATCAGTTCATCTTCCTTCTTTGTATGAGTCTTTACATTCATTAAGAGGCATCAAAGCTTTTGATTATAATATAAAAGTGTCTTGATATTTCAAATAATCTTTAGGAAACATTTTGAGAAATACGTTAATTATATTGGGATTAAACAAATTATATTTGAGCATTTGAAGTTATTAAAATCAGGTTTTGGGTTAAATGTTGACCTATATGGGTTAGTGGTCAACTTATATAGTTAAAGTTGTTAAATTTGAAGTATTTAGTGTTTGATGTAGCATTGGTTGATGCACTAGTTAACCAGTCTATCATATTGGTCGACTAATATAGGTTACTAGTTGATGCACTATGTTGACCAGTTTATCATATTGGTTGACCAATATAGGTTACTTGTCAACTAGTACCTAACAGGTAATGAATCTGGTTTTGTAAATGCATTTTGGTCAACCAATATGCTATACTAGTCAACTAGTGAATCGAATATATACATGTTTTAAAAACTAGTTCTTGGCTCCAATTGTTATTTTGGGTCCTAAAAACCTATAAATATGTGTTTTCATCATTGGTTTTAGTATCAAGAAGGTTTTAGGCGTTATATAGGTACATTTTAAAGAGTTTTTCAATCATTTGAGCATCATTTTGTCATATGTGTGTAAGCAAGTAATTTTGGGGTTATTAAGTGAATAAGTGAGATATTTTAAAATTATAATACTTTATTGGGGTGTTGAATTTTGTAAATGGGGGTAGTGCAAGTGGTATTGAGACTCCTTTTCATTCTAGAAGAAGATTGTAAGAAGGGCGAGAAATATTGTACAAAAGTTATTTTTTGCCTCAAAAGAAGAATTATAATGGAATTCCTGAAAGAGTCTTAAGAGTGGATATAAACAAGGGTTGTTTGTTAAACCATTATAAATTGTTCAATTATTTGATTACTTTTATTAAGTAATTTTATCATATTCATTTATATTGATTATTGTTAATCGAGTATATTAGTTAAAAAAATTATTGAGTTTTGTAATATGATTAGAAATATTTGGTATATCTCCAAACATTCTATCCGTAGGTAAAGGAACATCATCACGATTTTTGTGCTCTATAGGTATGTAAGACTTAAGACTTCTTCTTCAAGCACTTCCAATGGTGATAATAGTTACTATTATGGTCATTATCTCCTTAAATGACAATAGGTCATTAATTAAACCCAAATTAGGGTGATTTTATCTTGCATCATCACTCACAAGATGAGTAACCTCATTGATATCTTCAAACACCATAATTTTTTTATCTAGGATGTGCTATTATGTTTCATAACACCAAAGGACTTCAAATACGAACCCATTTTTGTAATATCCTCCTTCAAAGAGGCAACTTTTAGAGAAGCAACCTTCCTCTTAAGAGACATAACAGAAAAAGTCTTAGACTATTTGCTTATCCACCACTTATGATATTTCTCTATGTTACCCGAAACTAATATACTAACCATCCTTTTAAAATAAATATAAATTAGCTTAAATCACATTAAGATAGTAATTCATTATTAATAGATAAACTTACGCTTAATAGAAATAAAAAATTAAAAAAATTTCGCTAGTATAAATTAGGCGAGAGCATTTAAAGGAAATAGCAATGGTGGGGAAATCTAAGGAAGAAAAAAGAGAGGAAAAGGTCGAGATGAAAACGCGGCGCCATCATTGTCGGAGTGGTAAGGGGTTTGTGGAGCCCAGTTGATACCTTTTTTTTTGGGGAAAAATGAGCCCACTTCATACTTTTTATCTGTTAAAAAGCATTCAGAGAACATGAGAGGTCAGAGGTATAAATGTTTGGTTTGTTCGTTAGTTTGTTTAGTTGGTTCAAGATGTAGTATCGGAGCAGGATCGTTACGTGTAGTTAGGATTAGGAATCCAAAGCATGCTGGAACAGGTAATTTATTACACCTGCCGGGGTTTATTAAGGTTGATAAGACCATCATTCTGCCTTTGTGTTATGAATGACTGTATCAACAGATGGACATGATATGTAAAACACTCAAATTACCGATTCAATCATTTATAATTTATATCCCAAATCATGAATAGAGGTGGAACTCCTGTCCTGACCACTGTGACAACGATTTGCTTTTTTGGTCTAGTGTACCAACCATTCCTTGTCAATCAATGATTTGATTTTGTAGAAAGGATTTACATAATTATGTCAGTAGATAAAGTGCTCGAAAATGAGAAATTGGATTCGTACAAGGAATGTGTCATTATTATAGCGTTATACTATACGGGGAAGCCCTCGAAGGAGGCAAGAATCATCTGCTGCCGGAACCATTCTTGTATAATGCGACTCAAATTTTTAGAATCTAATGGAATACAAATATTTTTTTGTCAATTGATTATATTTCTTGGCGTATCGGAGAAGAACCCAAACGCGGCATAATATTAATCCCGACTATAAATTCTCAGAAGAGGGCATATTAAATGCCAAAATTTACGATCTCTTTAGGCGCTTCCTTTCCGTGTCTCGTTCGTGAAGAATCCCAAGAACACAGGATTATATCTACATGTTGTCTGCGTCATTGTCAATAAGCTTATTTCCAAAGAACTCAACTACTGAAACCAACCCTGCGAAAGATCACACTTTTTTTCTTATAACTAGCCAAGTACTTGTGACTTTGAAACTCTCTAACCAAATTAGACCCTGTATAAATCCCACGGCGAACTCCTCCTTTTTCATTTATTAGACCCTGCACTGTTTGTTCACCTGGACAAATCAACGGAGTAATGTTACCTTTTGGGATTTCAGGAATTTATGGCAAAGGAGTAGGCTCTTTGAACAAGTGAAGGTGGCCGCTTCTTGGTTTCTTGTTTAAATTCAATTAGGTATGTTTCTGTTGTGCGTGTTGTTTATTTGTCTCTGAACTACTGCCATTGCGGATTTCAAAGATCAGAGACTTGTTTAGTGTGAGAACCTTGGCCGGAGATTTCTCCAATTTGACCAGCCGTGTTTATGTTTGTAGTCATCGTATGGTATATGTTCGTTTCGAGAGGGGTATTTGTTAAAGCTGCAGACTTTGTATTTCTGTTTTCTCTTCATTGCCATCAACCATGTGACTGGAACTCACACTTTTAGCTTCAGAGAATGCCATGTTGTCTACGTTAAGAAGTTACATTTTTCCGTGAGAAGAAATACAGAGCTTGAAGCTAGAATTTGATTGTTATGAGCTCTCTATTCTATTCATCTGCACATATCAATAAACTCATGTACTCTGTTTTTGAGTTTCTTTGTTAACGATTTTTGATCAGGTTCTGTTCATTGTTTTCTGCTAAGAGAGCAGGCCAGACAATATGGCTAATAATTCGTATAGTACAAGAAGGTCACCGTCAATTCACAGCAACTCCATGGGTGACATGGAAAGTGATATGAGTAGTGCAGAATTTGCTACATACACAGTCCACATACCGCCAACACCTGATCACCAACCTCTGGAAATCTCAATTGAATCAACCTCCGAAGCAGGTGGAAGAACTTATATGTCGAACCCTATGTATTCGAGCGGTAATAACAGTACCATGAGTGCCGATGTGAACGAAAAAATGGCAGAGCCCGATCTGAGGCACCGTGTTGGTGCTGGCGCTAACCAGTCATTGTGTTCGAGACATGGATGTAATGCTAAGGGGATGTCTGACGACAGGAACGTGGGGCTGGTACCTTGCGACTGTGGATACAAGATTTGTGGGAATTGCTACAGGGATATCATAGTAAGTGGTGACGGGATGTGCCCAGGTTGTCAGCAGCTTTATAGGAATCGTGATTTGTCCGAGTTGGATAGGAGGTTGTCTATAATTCAAATGAGTAATGCAATGAATGATTTCGATTACTCTGGGATCTCCCTTGAAGAAAAGAGGGATTATGGGTATGGTAATGCGGTGGGGCTTGGGGAAAGTTTTGATGGAAATGATGAGTGGAGTGCTAGTGATGCAAAACAACTTCTTGAAAAACAATGGAATCCGCTAACTAGCACGCTGAATATATCTCCTGTAATCATCAATCCATATAGGTAATTTCAAATTCAATTGTTTATAATAAAATCTTTCTTGCAGTAGTTGCATCAATTTCTGGTTGTTTCAGGATACTAGCATTTGTCCGGATGTTGTTTCTTGGATTTTTCCTGGCTTGGCGACTGAGGCACCCGAATGAAGATTCACTGTGGTTATGGAGCATTTCTGTATTGTGTGAATTGTGGTTTGCCTTCTCATGGCTACTTGACCAGATTCCTAAGCTATGTCCTGTTACCCGAGCTGTTGATCTTTCTGCTTTAAAGGAGAGGTTTGAAACTCCTAGTCCAAGAAATCCTACAGGAAAATCTGATCTTCCAGGAATAGATATCTTTGTTTCTACAGTTGATCCTGAGAAAGAGCCACCTCTTGTCACTGCAAACACTATCTTGTCTATTCTTGCAGCTGACTACCCAGTCGAGAAACTCTCATGTTATATCTCAGATGATGGTGGTGCTCTCATAACCTTTGAGGCCATGGCCGAGGCAGCTAGTTTTGCCAATTTGTGGGTCCCATTTTGTAGAAAACATGACATTGAGCCCAGAAACCCAGAGTCTTATTTCAATCTTAAGAAAGATCCTTTCAAGAACAAGATACTCCCGGATTTCGTTAGAGATCGAAGGCGGGTAAAACGTGAATATGATGAGTTCAAGGTTCGTATCAATGGTCTTCCTGACTCAATTCGTCGACGCTCTGATGCATATAATACTCAGGAGGAGATTAAGGCTATTAAACGTTGGAAAGAGAGTGGTGATGATGAGCCAGTGGAAAGACCAAAGATTCGAAAGGCTACTTGGATGACTGATGGAACCCACTGGCCTGGAACTTGGACAGGTTCAGGCCCCGAACACGACAGGGGGGACCATGCCAGTATTATTCAGGTAGGATATTAGTTCAAGTGATAGAAACGAAATTCTAAGATGGTGGTGAAGTTCTAGAGTTGTTACCTTGGGTTAAGATTTCTGGGTATGGTATGATTGGAATTACGTGATATTACCTAGCTTTCGTAGGTGTATATTTTATGATGTCGAAAGCTTGAATATGTTGAATGATGATGAAATTATGAACTGCAGGTAATGTTACAGCCTCCAAGTGATGAACCCATTACAGGCAGATCGAATAGCAACTCCTTAAATCTAAGTGAAGTTGACATTCGTCTTCCCATGTTGGTGTACATTTCACGGGAGAAAAGACCCGGCTATGATCACAACAAGAAAGCGGGTGCAATGAATGCTCTGGTTCGAGCCTCAGCTGTTATGTCCAATGGCCCCTTCATTCTCAACCTTGACTGTGATCACTACGTCTTCAATTCGGAGGCATTGAGGGAAGGGATGTGCTTCATGATGGATAGCAATGGGGAAGGAATTTGTTATGTCCAGTTTCCTCAGAGGTTTGAAGGAGATCGCTGTGCCTACCACAATACTGTATTTTTTGATGTCAACATGAGAGCTCTCGATGGGCTTCAAGGTCCGATGTACGTTGGAACAGGATGTCTCTTTCGTCGGAAAGCAATTTATGGCTTTGACCCTCCTCGACCGGAACAACAAAAAAGTTGCTGCTCCTGGTGCTTTGGCCGTCACAGGAAGTCTGCCATTGCTTCTGCGCCAGATCATAACCAGTCTCGAGAGATGGAAGAAGACACCGACGATGAGAAAATGACGAAAGCTCTTGTGCCCAAGAAGTTTGGAAATTCAGGAGCATTTATTGAATCTATAAAGGTGGCAGCAGTGCAAGGCCTGCCTCTTGCCAGTCACCCCTATGCGAAAAAAGGGCGGCCTCCCGGGGCTCTTACTGTTCCTAGGGAACCTCTGGATCCTTCCTCGATAGCAGAGGCTGTGAATGTTATATCATGCTGGTTTGAAGACAAGACTGAATGGGGGCAAAATGTTGGGTGGATATATGGTTCTGTGACTGGAGATGTGGTCACTGGTTACAGGATGCATGAACGTGGATGGAGATCTGTTTATTGTGCGACCAAGAAGGATGCCTTTCGTGGCACTGCTCCAATTAGTCTAACCCATCGACTTCACGAGGAGCTCCGATGGGCTACTGGGTCTGTTGAGATTTTCTTTTCTCGCAACAATGCCCTTCTAGCTGGCCCCAGATTGAAGTTTGAGCAGAGGGTTGCGTACCTGAATATTGGAATATACCCTTTCACTTCTATTTTCCTGATTGTTTATTGCTTCCTTCCTGCAATTTGCCTCTTCACTGACCAGTTTATTGTTGAGTATCTCAATGTTACTTTCCTTGTATACCTATTGGGAATCACGATCACTCTGTGTATTCTAGCCGTGCTTGAGATCAAGTGGTCGGGCGTGGCGCTTGAAGAGTGGTGGAGGAACGAACAATTCTGGTTAATAGGTGGCACAAGTGCACATCTTGGTGCAGTGCTCCAGGGGCTGTTGAAGGTGTTTGCAGGTAGGTATAGGTATTGAATTGAGGTTATTTTTTCTTTTCACTCTAAATCAGGTGATGATGTTGATGATTGCAGATTTGTATATTGTGAAATGGACATCCCTGATGATACCGCCTTGCACAATCATAATGGTTAACTTGGTGGGCATTACTGTCGGAGTTTTTCGAAACATTTATCTTCCAATACCTCAATGGAGTAGCCTGCTTGGAGGTGTGGTCTTAAGCCTTTGGGTCTTGGTTCATCTCTACCCTTTCGCGAAAGGGCTCATGGGAAGACGAGGGAAGACACCCACCATCGTATTCGTTTGGTCAGGTCTTATTTCAATATGTATTTCTCTACTCTGGGTGGCTGTTGATCATCCGACAGCAAGTAATCAAATTGGAGGGTCATTCCAGTTGCCATAAATCATAGATACAAGTGGCTGTGGCAGGATAGTGTGCACTGTATGTATTACATTCATTCTTTCCACATCTATAAATTGGATGTGATCCTTGTCTCCAACAAAAGTAGGGTTGGGGAAGCTGAGAAGTTTGTAATACTGCAAATTACAGTAGTAAGGAAAAAAGGGTTCTTTCAGTGTGTAGGCAAGTTAAAAACTATTTACCAGTGTCAGGGATTCAAAACGAGTCCAAATTTATTCCCATTCAACTACTTCTGGTTACGTAGTGATTTACTTCTCCAAATTTGCACTCCACTCGTAAGATTCCGTCTCACAAACCAGGAAAAGGGTACCGCCTATATCTTTACGATTTGAATTTGCATTTTCTTAATCTGTGGTTATATTGGCACAGTTTTAGACAGAGAAGATTGTTAACTTCTCCAATCATCTAATATTATTTTCCAAATGGTCATGAATCAAAATTTAAATGATGGGTGACTTTCTTTATTAATTGATTGAAGATTAATGAACCTAAACTCAATTACCTCTACTTTTGTTTTCATAAACCAGGTTACACATTTGTTATTTCCCTCGTCTTCAAGGAGCATTGAACTTGTAAAAGATATGTTGCGTTTAGATGTTGTCTCTTATATACAGAGATGAAACTCAATAAAAATTAGAGATAGTGAGGTGCTTAGTTGTGATGGACAAAACAGATAAAATTGTCTCCGTCTCAAGAACATAAATGTATTTAGTTGCAGTTGACAGAACATAAAAACAATGTCAATGACTAAATTACTCATGCAATATAATATGATTGAAAACATGTAAAATGAATGATTTATATTAGTAAAAAAGTTAATAAATAATAATAATAATAATAACAAAAAATATAGAATAATAATAATAATAATAACAATAATAATAATAAGATAATTAATTTCATATAATAAAATAAATAATAAAATGAAAACATAATAATAATAATAATAAGTAAAAAATTTATAATAAAAAATAATTAAATTAATAATAATAAATTAATAATAATTTGGTACGCTCAATTCCTACTACTAGTGGGAGCGCCAGCAAGCGCCATCATTAATCTATCGCCGACCCCAGCAATATCGCAACCTCAGGCCCCAACTTCCCCACCAAGGCAATCTTCTTGGGTCACAACTACATATTTCTTTATATACTAATTTATATTACCAAAAACCAATCTTCATGTCTGGTTAGCTTAGGAAGTGGCCATTGGCCAACCCAATAATTAAACCTAGAGCTCGTTTGTCTGTCTAATAAAGTAACAGGCCTCCTTCGTCTCTTACTAAATATGATGGCTCAAACATGTTAGATGCCCCACGGACTCAGATTTTTCTAATATTTACATTACATTAAATAATCGATTCCAAACGTTAATTAATTATTGTATTCTAAGATAAGAACTTACACATGAAACCAACTGGACTTTAATGTGCTCTGCTATCTCCTCATGATCATGGTCCAAGCCAGCAGATATGTACCCACATACCCACCAACCAAGTTGCATTTATTTGATTCCTTCCATATACATAGAAACCACCATTTCAAAGAAAATAAAATTATCAATAAGAAAAGAACTGGCGAGATATGTTCAATCAACAAATATCTATAATCACATATCCTGATCCACCGAGTCCGCAACATTATGTGGTCGTCCCCGTCGTCTGGACCGGCGTTTGTTTCCTTGGTGGCTGCCGCCGAATTTCAATCGTCCGGTGTCCCTGAACCGCTCCTTCTCGTAAGGGTCGATAACACATTCCGGGGGTGCCACGGGGTACCTTAACGTATCATAACAATAAGAGTAATACATGAAACGTTGTCTGAACCTACGCATTGCCAAACGTTGCTTCCGGGTGATCACGGCGTAGTCGGCAGTGGCAAGACGAGTGTCGATCTCGCTACAGCTGTCAGCAGCCGAAATTTGTTCTATGGGGTCGACTGGGCAACCCTCCAAGACCAAGTCCTTGAACTCGGCCACGAATGGTGCATACTTGTAGTTAACCTTGTATCTTCCACCTGACGTTGCCCAATTTGAGGCATCCCATATGGTGGCATACAGCGACATTGGCTTGGATGGGTATTCGCCACTCATTGCCTCTGTCCGCACCACCTCTCTGATCGGAACCTCATCGATAAAGAATCTGAAAGTTTGCAGTAACAAGTTCCACGTCAAGTATTAGAAATGGACATGAAAATATTGGCAGCTCTACGTAGTTGCGTAAACATTGAACTGACAATTCTTGTTAGTTGGTGTCCTTGGCAAGACAAATCCATTAATAATTTTGCTTATTATAATTTGTTTCAAAACTAGTGGGTGACCTAACATATACACTAGTCTTCTCTTCTTCTTCTTCTTCTTTTTAAAATTTTAGTCAGGATACAAATCAGGGAAAGAAATTCTTACTTCTCTTCACATCACAACCGCAAATTCACAACTAACCGATACTAAAGCAATTCCAAGAGAAATAGATAAATGGGATAACTTAGAAATACTAATTCAAACACCTTTTTCTTACATATAATTCAATGTGTTGAAGGACAATGTATATGCAACGTTAGAAGTAAAGGGGTATTAATTATATGGATCCATTCACTACTTTTCTTTAATAAAAAGTAAGGGATAAGTTCACCAGAAAAAGCAGAGAAACAACCCATACTTTCCTAGGAAGCGTTCATCCATAATATGAACATAGAATACTCGTGAATAACACTAGTCGCCTTTTGAGGCTAATCTATCCATAAGATTAGAGGCCAACCTAATCCTTTTTATCTTTTGAATAGTTGACGCTTGGCCGCCAACACATTCCATTCCACACACGCAATCACCAAAAACCCCCCACTTTCTCTTTATCTGGTTTTTGTTTTTTACTTTCTGTTTTTGGGGTCAAAATCAAAAACACTAAGCCACACACAAATCACAACGCGTCAAAATGGTATATACGCGGAAAAACATGACATATCATATTCAGGGACTAACATTTAGGCCATACCATAAACTTTTCCGAAAAGGTGAGAGAACAATAAATATATGAAGTGTTAGTTGAAAGCCAAAGTTGTAGACAACTCACATGATATTCTTCGGCGTCCATAGGATGCTATACCTATGGAACTCCTTTGTGGGATCGAACCATAACCTGTATCTTTCTTCTCTGCCCCTGAATGTGCTTCCATTACCGTACAAGTTCGTCTGGAACCTCCATGGCTTCCCTTCCACGTTCCCTAGGAACTCAAAGTCCAACTCGTCATGGGTCTTCTCGAACACGTCACCGTTTGATGTCTGCGATTGACAATTTCGACCATGATCATGATTCGTAATTATTACCCCCCTCATTATTATTTATTATGGACGCGGATTAATTTATCTATATGTTTGCACCATCATTATTTGCCACAAATTAACCCACAATTGATGGAGTTTGCAAGGGAAGTTTCTCTGAAAAGAAGCAACCATACGTCCCCATATCCTTGAAAGTTGAAACAAACCAAAAGAAGTCATGGGTTGCAAAATACAAATAAGTGGAAGCCATGAGACATCGAAACATCAATCAAAAAACCCGGGTTTTGACTGACTTTGATTGAATTTTTACTGTTTAACAAAGCCAAAAGATATTGTTCCGAACAGAGGATCATAAGAAATCGTGTGATCACTTACATAGAAGGCGACGCAAACACCAGCCGTGTAATCACCCGGAAGCTTGATGTTGGCGCTAAAGAATCCATATTTGTACATTTTTGACGAAATAAAGCCAGACCCTGATCACGAATTTTGAAAAAGATGGATTGTTTTAGCAATCGTACTCAAGAGAAGGATGAACAGACGAACAGAAGAATATACAAAAGTATTACGTAAAAATATGTATGTGTGGTATGTACCTGTGAAGCGATCGAGGAGAATGCGTACGCTTCTGGCATTAGGAGAACGAACGAGATTGCCATCGCCGAAAAGAGGTGTGTAGCCTTCGTCGAAGGAAATGGTGGAGAGGTTAAAAGATGCGTTGGCAGTGCAAAGGAAGCAAAAGAAAATAAGGAAGAAAGTGAGAAATGGTCTTCTGAGTACTGATGAACATATAAAATTACAATCCATGTTTTTTATCATAAGCTTCTCTTTCTTCTTCATAATGTTTGTCTTTCCTCAATATGAGTTTTCCCTTTAAGTCTCCAGGTTCTTCTCTTTATATATACATACACACACAATCACATAGATAAGCAATTGTTAAAATGAAAAACAAAAGAGAGAGAGAGAGGAGGAGCCACGGAGAAGAGAAAGTCTCAGCCTCCAACGGGCTCCTTTTGTCATTTAGGAAACGGGCCTGTGGGACGAAAATGACCTTTGAAGTGTTGAATTTTACCTGATTACCACTGGTGCAGATTATAATTGTTTGGTGGTCGTTGCTTCTATTTATTTCGGAAATTGTTTCATCAATATCATGATGTGTTTTGTTTGGTTATTAATGGCTCGAGGATTCTAATCTATCACCTACAAGATTTGGGTATTATGATAGGCAAGAGGCCTGCGATACTTTTAAGCAGGGGCTAACCATGGTATGGCCGGCATAGGCTGTGATTTTCTCACGGTTCAGGTCAACATTAGTAAGGTGGCAACACGGCCCCAGGTTATGAACTATTATTTATATATATATCAGTTAATAAAAGGGATGTATTGTGTATTGTCAAACTTAACTGTGCACAATAATTAAGGAAATGGACACTTAACTGCAATATTAAGTCATTCAAATCGCTAAAGACACCTCAGTATTAAGCCTTGTATGCATACAGCTGTTCTGCTCACGCATGCATGCATAAATATTCGGCATGATGCATCCATCCATTTCAATCTCAATAATTCAGCTCCAAGTTTATCTAACAAGGCTCTAATCACACATGGGTGTAGGCTTATGCGTGGAAAGCTTATCACTGGAGAAGTTGCTTTCGGCATCCGCAACTTGAAGTGGTCCATAGCATGATGACACGAGCGATGGAATTTATTTGTGCATACGGAGACAAATTTAATCCATCTAAAGGATCAATTTTAAAGAAGTGTATACCACTTAAATCAGGATATAAAACTCCAAAATTCTTAAAGAATTCCACCTAATAACTTGAACCATCTCTTACTCAGGCAGTTCAAGGTGTTTGGTTTATGAACAATGAATAAATTAATACACAGGAAATCCAACCTATGAGAGTGATATACTAATCCTCTCTAATTATATATATAGTTGACCAAAACATAACAGGTGGGTACAACCAAAATAACATGAAGAAAAGAAACCCAAGTAATAATGAAAGGTAAGGTTTTAGGTAAATTCATGGGGAAATAAATAATAAAGTAAAGAAGGCTGGTTATGTAATTGGAGAAGACGTCGAAGGGTACATGGGGGACTTCAGATGTCCACGTTAAAGATAACGGCGAAAAGCGAGAGAGAGAGAGCCTTCATTTGAGCACCGCTGTGTTCCATTACCATACTTTACAGTTAACACGTAATCATTGCCAGGTTTTTGAATTATTTTTCATTAGTCATGCCTCAACTTCTATTATAATGTTAGTTTGTAACTAACTTCACAGATCACGTCCAAAAGTTAGGTTCTGGTTGCTGTGGATTGGCCTTACTTTGAAATTTAATTTGAGTTGTGAACTTAATATTTTAAAAGCACATAACATAAAATATCTCACGGGTGGCAATTTATCTTTTTGTTAATCGGCATGCACATACGAAATGATTGGTCTAAATGCACCGAAATTGACTCCAAGTTCATTAGTCACGGGACCATAGGTTAAAACATTTATTTCTAGCAGCCAGCCATCTATGAAGTTATCGCGTTAATACCAAGTCAAAAGTAGCCATATAGCATTTCACTACCCCTAGTCGTTAATTTCAAAAGTTCCTTACGTCAAGCACGAGGTCAGATTTCTCAAATACATTTGTCAAATTGATGTTGGGTGCCCCTTTTATACAAGTTACCGTCTTTCCCAGTGCTTATTATATGTTAAACTTTTTTTAAGTTCAACGGTACAATATCAAAATTAGTATACCAGACTTGAAAAAAGAAACTTACGTCGATAAATTGACTTAACATGTTCACTGTATATGAGATATCTGGTCTAGTGATGATTAAATAGCATGGTTTTACTATTAACCTTCTAGACTTTCTTCTATTTATCTTGTATATATTATCATTGATCTTCAATTTATGACTATTCTCTATGGAAAATGCAGTAGCTAGGATGATAGATTGGATACTTGTTCCCTTTAAAATATATAATATATACTTCATTTGATTGATAACTATTTCTTGCAGTGATCTTGCTACATCAGTTCTTAGGAAGTACTTTAAAGGCCTAAGTCGAAATACTTAATTTGCTGTTAAGACGCTTCCTCACCTTATGTATCATGACTGTAATTTCTTACTAGTACAACATCATCAATACAAATCAATGTCGCAACAAATTGCTTTCCAAATTTGTATATAAATAATGAGTGGTCTACTATTGATTGCCTAAAATTAACCTATATCAAGTATTGCGTTAGTAAATTCCTTATACCAATTTCAAAATTTTGACCTAAGCCATATGATGATTTATTTAATTTACATTTTCTTGTCTCCCTATTTCATGTAAATCCTTACGGTATCTTTTATATATATATATATATATATATATATATATATATATA
>JANIJH010000005.1:18279911-18292831 GCA_024520975.1 Erythroxylum areolatum | reverse complement strand
GGATAAATACCATTACTGATTCCAATGGTAATATATGCAATTCGTGGTAGCAAAATATCTGCATCTTTCATTGATTCGCCTTCGGTAAAAATTGGATAACTGCTCCAAATTTTTAAATAGAGTTCTCTTTCTTTTGCAAATTTTTCTTTATAATTTTTGACTGCTTGGAGAAATCCACCAGGAAATTCGGAGAGGATAGTCATGGTGGTTATATATAAGGTATATATATATATATAAAGCCATTGTCACAGTTGTGACTAAACATAATTAATATATATATATATTGAAGCCATTGTCTCGGCAAGTCACTGTTATGACAATGATAAATATATATCTTCACGGGTGTGACACCTATGACATTTTCTTTATTTATTTATTTTTCTTCTAATTAACTACATGTATATATACACACACATACTATATAATAATTAACAATAATCATTAATGCAGTAACATAAATACCAAATATTAATATTGACTACTTAATCAAGTAACTATGTTTTAATAAATAAAAAATTAAATATATACCAATAATTATTATTAATAATTGAATTAATTTATTATATTCTAATAACTATTAATTATATCAAAATTAATTAATTAACTATGATTTTAGTATATTTAAATACTGCGTATTAATATTAATTGTTTATTATTATTCATTATTATATACTAAATATGTATAATAACATTATTATATATTTTATATATAATTAATGGATTATATTATAATAAATATTAATTATATCAAAATTAATTCATTAACTATTATTTAAGTATATTGAATAATAGGATGAAAAAAATTCAATCATATAAACTATATAATAATTAATAATAATTAACAATAATTGTTAATACAGTAACTTAAATACCAATATTAATATTGATTACTTAATCAATTAACTATATTTTAATAAATCAAATAATTAATTATATACCAGTAATTATCGATAATAATTGAATTAATTTATTATATTCTAATAACTATTAATTATATCAAAATTTATTATTATTGTTTTTAATACAAAGAGGCCAAAACTAAATTAACTCAAAGCTCTAGCAAATAACATTCCTTGCGCATCGCAATAGAGCATCTCTTGGACTCCTAAAGATGGCTCCCGGAGGACATGAAGGCCTGGGCGTAAGACGCTTGCAAAAGTCGCCAATCGGTCGGCACACTAGTTTCCTTCTCAGACAACATGCTGAAGTCGAATCTCCCAATGCCTCTGGAGAAGCTCCCGAATACTTGTCACCAAAAAAGTAACCTCAGTTAGCACTCGATGAGGGCCAGATAGAAGTGTAATGACCTTGGTGGAGTCCACCTCGGTAACCACCTTGCGATACCCCAGGTCCCTGGCCAGTGTAAGGCCAGTGAACACGCCCCAGAGCTTGGCCAGTAAAGGCGAGCCTCTCCCTAGATTTTGCTGGAATCCTCCACATCTGTTGCCGTGACAATCACGAATTAACCCGCCGGCAGAAGCTGTAGAGGGGTCTAGTTTGGCAGCCCCGTCTGTATTGACTTTCATCCACCCCGCTGGAGGTTTGTTCCAGCCCACATGAGTGCCCACCGAAACACCTTGAGCAGGGAACACACTCTATTCCATCAGCCTGGCTCGCTTGATCTAGTTAACATAATCGAGAGTGACCCGGGCCCCCTCCTCCGGTCAAACAAATCTGGCCTCAAATAAGCAACTGTTACGTCACTTCCAAAGAAACCAGCAGACTACTCCAAAAATAGTGGCCCACATAGCTGAAGGAACCAGAACAACCTTCGTGAGGTTATACTGTAACCATAGGGTCTCATCGTACTGGAAGAAGGTGGTATCCACCACCTCGGTAGGAAATTGTCGCCAAAACGACGATGTCCGTGGATAGTCCCGCACAACATGGATCGTGGTCTTTTCCTGCCCACAGAAAGAGCAACGATTATCCAGGGCAATATGGCGCGTCACCCGTTGTTGATTTGTCAGGAGTTTACGGTTGGCTACAAGCCAAAGAAACGATCGAATCCGTTGTGGGTTAGGCCATTTCCAAATAACCTCCTATAGCTTGTGACGGTGCTCACAGGAACGTCTCTCAATTAAATCATATGCAATCGCCACCGTAAACCTCCCATGTGGGGTAGGCGCCCACCTCAAATGGTCCTCCCCGTCCCCTTCATTAACTGGGCCAGAATGGGCAAGGGTCGCACAAACTGTAGCCGGGAGATACTGCTGAAAGTCAGTCCATTGCCAACTACCCCGATCGGTCATGAGGGACGCGATTGTAGCGAAACAAAGGCTATCAGGGACCGGAGCAATGGCGACCTGGATAAGAGGCCCCCAGTCATCCAACCAGTAGTCCAACCAGAATAAGATGCGTCGCCCATTGCCCCTGGACCAAGACAGGCCTCGTCGAACAACATGCTAGGAAGCCGATATGCCCCTCCAAATAATGGATGCCCCTGGCCTAGAAATCTAGAGGGGGATCGTCGTAGTGTCAAGTCGATATTTGGCCCGAAGGATCCGAACCTATAGGACGTCGGGTTTAGTGAGAAGGCCCCAACCTAATTTCGCGAGAAGCGCATTGTTGGTAGCCCGAATGCGTTTAATCTCCAGACCTCCTTCGACTTTAGGTTTACACACCGACTCCCACTTGACAAGATTCATCTTCCGGCACTCCGTGGTAGTCCCCCAATTAAAATCACGCAAAAGTTTTTCCAGGTCATCACACAAACGACGCAGAAGCCGGACCATCTGCATCGTAAAGATAGGCAAGGCCGAGATAACTGATTGGGTTAAGATAACCCAGCCGACTAGGGACAACAGTTTGGCTCGCCAGCCAACTAATTTCGACTAAGCCTTGTCAAGAAAATGTTGATATGTACGGCGAGTAGACCGCTCATAGATCAGAGGAACTCTAAGATAACGTCCTAGGTTATTCGTACTGGTAACCTGAAGCCCCTGGCTAAGTCGTTGCGCTGTATCCCGGTGAAAATTCCTCGAGAAAAAGACCCGAGTTTTGGTACGACTCACTTGCTGACCTGAGGCGAGACAGAAAGTCTCCAAGGTACAAGCAATGACACGCGTCTACGCATCCGTCGCTTCTGCAAAAAGCACGAGATCATCAACAAAAAACAAGTGGGAGATAAAGGGTTCTGTGCAGCTCAGCTTGATCGGCTTCCACACCCCACTTCCCACCTCCCAAGAAATGAGGTGCCTGAGACGCTCTATACAGAAAACAAAAAGGTAGGGAGAGAGAGGGTTGCCTTGTCGGATGTCCCGCGAGGGTCGGAAAGGCTCAGAGATCGTCCCTTGCCAGGCTACTTGCATAGAAGTAGTTGTGACACACTGCATGATGACCCAGACTAAATTCTCAGGAAGACCAATCTCTAACAGGGTCTGCTGGATGAACTACCACCGAAGCTGATCATAAGCTTTCTCCAGGTTCACTTTTAACGCCAGATATCCTGTAGGCCCAGTCCTCTTGCGTATCGAATGGATAACCTCCTGGGCGATAATAATATTATCAATGATATGTCGGCCTGGGATGAAGCTACACTGATTTGCCGCAGTTAGGTGGTCCATATGCGCTTTCAATCAATTCACCACCACTTTCGATATGATCTTGTAGAGGACATTACATAAGCTGATCGGGCGAAACTGAGAGAGCTGGATCGGGGATGGGATCTTGGGTATGAGCACCAACAAGGTGAGATTTAACTCTAGATCCCACCGTTCCTTATGGAAGACCTGTTGGATAAAGGACACCACAGACGACCCAACGGTCCCCCAGTGGTGTTGGAAGAAGAGAGCATTAAAGCCATTCACCCCCGAGGCTTTATTGGGATTCATAGCATAGACAGCACTCCGAATTTCCTCCGCCCTGAGAGGGGTAGAAAGCTCCTGAAATTACTCCCCCGTAAGGGCCGGGAAGGTGCCCATAATCGGGAATTGTGCCGTAGGCTCCTCATCTAGGGTATACAGTTGGACAAAATAATGTTGGACAAGGCGGTGCAGTTGGTTAGGATCCGAAACTATAGTCCCTAAGGAGTCTCGAAGACGCTCATGTGAAGCTTCTTTCTCTTGGCTAAGGTGACGATATGGTAATATTTAGTGTTGTGATCCCCCTTCAAAAGCCAATCACACCTAGCTTTTTGGTGCCAAAACAGTTCCTTCTCGCACTGGACCTGTAATAATTCTCGGCTTAAAGAGTCCTCCAGTGCCAACAACGAATCCCTCGGATTGGTCGTCATAGCATGTTGGATCCCTTCCAACCGGGCAACCAACTTCTTCTTGCGGTAGAAGATATTACCAAACACTTGCTGGTTAAACCGCGTAAGGTGCTGAGAGAATTGGGCTAAAGAGCGGCTCAAGGCCCCCTCCCCGTGGGTCCAATGCTGCGCGACCATGAATTGAAAGCCGGAATGAGTGAGCCACGTATTCTAGAACTGAAACGACGGAGCTCTAGAAGTTCTCGACTGGGGTCTGCAAAACTGATGGAGCAAAGGCCAATGGTCAAACCCAAGGAAGGGAAGGTGTTTGTTCACCGTGTAGGGAAAAAAGTTGCATCCACTTCGTCGAACCAAACACTCGATCGAGCCGTGAAGCCAAGTGAATTTAGAGCCTATGAATCCCAAGTCATGTAAACCGCATCGCTGAACCCAATCCTTAAACTGTTTATTCACTACCTGGGTAGAGGTAGCTCTGCCATTCCTATCGGCTTTAGCTAGTTTAGCATTAAAATCGCCACCGATGATCCAGGGTCGAGTAGTTTGGCCTCCAAGCTAGGTAAGGACAGGCCAAAGCAGGGCTTGGGAGGACCCTTGCAGACTGGCATACACCACCGTCATGTCGAACGAGTATGACCGATGTTTAACTGTCATGTGAAGGAATTACCGATGCGCTACTCCAATCGAGATCGTAAACTCCTCCTTCCACAACAGCCAGATATCACCCGAGAATCCTTTTGCTTCGACGCGAAAAGAATAGTCAAAACTGAAGGAATGGATAATATCAGAAGCCCGAGGGCCACTAATACGAGATTCCATCAGGGCCAGAATATCCGGTTTGTAATTACTAATGTAATTACGCAGGAGGGTCTGAAATTCCGATCCTCCTGCTCCTTGGCAATTTCACAATAATATCGACATAAAACGAAAAGGAAGAAGGGATCCTACCTCTGAGTCGCTTCACTGCCCTCCTCGTATGGCTCGCAGCTCTCTAGTGCTGAAGGCTCGGGATCAAGACTCAAATTCAATCGTGGTTCGGGACTATCATCGGGCCCGGGGGATGTCATAGAAACGTCAGGAGGTGCTGTGGGTTGAATCTCAGGGAGTCCTACCCCCGGTTCAGGTTCCTCGACCCCCTCCATAGGATGGGCTCGCTCCCTGGCCCCCCAATTCGGGTCCGCTAATAGCTGGCTATCGCAGACCATCTCGAAGTGGGTCGGGATAACACTGCTATATTTATGTCCTTATCCGTGGGCTGTAATGGGATAGGGAGGTATTTGTTGGCGTCGTGGGTTGGGGTAGCGCTAGCCTGCCCCTAGGTCTTTCGAAGTCAGGGAGAGAAAATCACAGACTTCCCCTTGGAGGCCTTCGTGGGCTTTCTAGCCTGTTCAGTCTGCCTAGCCATGGCCCCTGTGGGCTGAATAGCCCCTGGTCCACCTAAAGCAGCCACCTGGCCTTTAGCCTAGCCCTTCCAAGATCACCTAGGTAGGAGCCCCCGAAGGACCAACAGGCTCCAGGCCCGTGTCCACCTGATCCAACGCCGCATAGCGCGAGCCTCCCAGCACTGGCCCTCCACGTGAATCTTGGTCTGCAGTCATCATCCGTCCCTTCAAGCTGGTACGGGAATGTCTTCTTTTCACATTGGTCCAAGGACCATAACAGTTACTGGTCATTTCATCCCTACGCTCCTCCCTTGGTACCATCTGCTCGCCTGGAACAGACTCCCCTGTCGTCGTGGTAGACGTCGTAGGAGCAACCTCCGTGGGCGCTATAGATTTCCGAGAACAAGCGGTAGGAGAATGGCCCACGATCCCACATGTGTAGCACACTTGAGGAAGACCTTCGTAGGTTACTAACAAGGTTTCCCCCATCCAGAACCACGAGTGATCGCAGCGGGACGTTTAAGTCGACCTCCACGGCAATTCTCGCGTACCTTCCTCACTGGACATGCAGGGATGCTTCATCGATCCATACTGTGTCTCTTATAAGATTCCCGATCGCCCTTAAGATTTGCGGGTGGTACCTTGCTATGGGAAGATTAGGAATCCGAATCCACACGACTGCACGCGTTATCCGGGCTTGGGAAGGATGAAACGAGGGTAGCCAACGCTGAACAGCTACAACCTGCCCAAAGACCGTCCAAGGGCCATTGGTAAGGACATGGAAGAAATCCTCTTCCGCCTGAAACTTGATCAGGGAAAAGTCGTAATCCATGTCCACCAGCTTCATGGGACCGCGAAGCTTCCAAAGGCTACGGAGGCGGGTGGAGAGCATGTTGTAGCTTACCCTTCGGCCTAGGACTTTCACCACCACCGCACGGTCCCATTACTTGTCCAGTCTTGAGCGTAACTGTGAGGAGAGCGTAATGCTGCCCCCTTGTTCCCCAACTACAAGCGTGATGTTTCCTTCCTCGATATCCACAAGGTTATCCTCCGGTCAGATTGCGTGCTCTGCGACATCGTCTTCTAGTGGACCACCTGTAATGGCCTAACTATATGACGTCGGAGGTGGGGGAGGCTCATCATCCCACTTTCGCGTCCTCCCCTTCTTTACTGGGTGTCCCCCAGAGTCGAGGGGAGTCATAGGTCGAAGAAGATTCAGCCAAGAAAAGCAATAAAACACACCGAACACTTAACGAAATAAGTAGAAAAATAGTGGCAACTTTTCTCTCACTAAGCAGAGTTTCTCTCACATCAATGTGCGTACCACATATGGATCTAAGGATCACACTCGAAGACAAAACGACGACCAAAACCTCAAAATTAATTATTTAACCATGATTTAAATATATTTAAATAGTACATCTTAATATTAATTGTTTATTATTATTCATTATTATATACTAAATATGTATAATAACATTATTATATATGTTTTATAAATAATTAATGGATTATATTATAATAACTATTAATTATATCAAAATTAATACATTAACTATTATTTAAGTATATTGAAATAATAGGATGAAAAATATTTAGTCATATAAACTATATAATGATTAATAATAATTAACAATAATTATTAGTACAGTAACATATATACCAAATATTAATATTGACTACTTAATCAAGTAATTATATTTTAATAAATCAAATAATTAATTACATGCCAGCAATTATTAATAATAATTGAATTAATTTATTTTATTCTAATAACTATTAATTATATCAAAATTAATTATTTAACCAAAATTTAAGTATATTTAAATAATACGAATTAATATTAATTGTTTATTATTATTCATTATTTTATACTAAATATGTATAATAACATTATTATATATATTATTTGTAATTAATCGACTGTATTATAATAACTATTAATTATATCAAAATTAATTAATCAACTATATTTTAAGTATAAATATATTTAAATTATAGGATGAAAAAATAACTATTTAAATATCATTATATATATATATATATATAATTTAATTACAAATTACAAAAAAAATGTATGAGAGTCAACCTGTGACGTTGTGACTAATTACCTAAATATCATTATATAATAATAATAATAATGATGATGATGAAGATGATAATAATAGATTAAAATTATCTATATTATTATATATATAATAATATATATAACAAAATTGTGGTTCACTGAATTGTTCCAAAACTAAGTACTTGTACATTATACATTACATGCACATGAGAAATGGCGAAATGGCTATGGCTAACCACTGTTCCTTATGTGGCATCAAGAACATATATTTCTGCAAAACTACCGTTTCCAGGGGAACATTATACGAGACTTTCAAATCGTGCAATCTCAGGTATCTGTCTTGGCATTCCACACCTTGGACAATATTTTTTGTTAGTTTTCTCTCGTTTTCCTTCTTCACTGCAAAAACTGAAGAAACCGTTCAACTCAGAAGCTCTGAAATAATGAGTCGTAGGGGACAACAAAAAGCAGTACAGGGAGCGATGAGTGTGATGGGAACGATGGGTTTGTGCATTGTTGGATACATTGTCGGCCCACCTCTCTACTGGCATATCTCTGATTTTCTTACAGCGGCCCTTCGCTCCTCCTCTTCTTCTCCTTCCTCTTCTTCTTCTTATTGTCCTCCTTGTTTCTGTGACTGTTCTTCAGACCCCCTTATTTCTATGGAAAACGGTATGTTTTATTTACTTTTGAAAGTTATCGCATGCTCAAGCATGCATATATGAATATGTGTTTAGAATCAAGATCACTGGTTTGAGTTTAATTCAGAGAATGTATACTCTTTCCAGGAGTTAGTAGTTTTGAGGGTTCTCGGACCAATGAGGTTCTTTGTTTCAATTTTTTTTATTTGGACGGTCATTACTTATATAGTGACAACGGGGGTATCAGGCTTTAGGTTTGTAGAGGAATTGGTAGTGGCAGTTAGGACAGAATTTTTCAATCGTACTAATTCATCTGTAGATGAATCTGAGTCTGCTTAAAAGATTTAGATTATGATGCTAGTCTGTTTAATTCTCCGGAGGATACCGTAGCGTTTGTCTGTGACATTGTATTGAAGTTTCCATGCCTAGTTGTCACTAAAGCTGACATGTTGTCTATCTATGTTCTCTTGCAGAATTGAGCAACGCCTCCTTTCTAGGTTAGTTTCTGTGATGTACCTTGTTCGGTTTCCCTTTTTATTAGTATTAAAGTTAAACCACTTAATGCCTTGCAATCCATCCATAGTAGCATGGAACATGGCCTTAGTTAATAACTTGTGTAATTGGTTGGTAATGACTGACAAGCAGAACCTCCTTCTGGTAAATCTTTTTCTATACTTTACCAGTTGTTTTTTTTTCATCCATTCTTCATCTCTTGCTACTCAAGACTGTATGAAACACGAACCTGAGTTAAGCGAGGAGATAGAGAAGAGTTTTACACATCTGCTATCAGAAGAAGTGAAGCTAAAAGAAGCAGAAGCCCTGAAGAGCCAGAGGCTGGCAGATGTGGCGCTATTGGAGGCTAAGAAAATGGCATCCCAGTTCCAAAAGGAGGCAGACAAGTGCAATGCAGGAATGGAGACCTGCGAGGAGGCAAGGGAAAGAGCTGCAGGAGCATTAGAAGCCCAAAGGAAGCTTAGTGCAATGTGGGAGAGCAGGGCCCGTCAAAGAGGATGGAAAGAAGGCATTACCAGCGTTCGTGCTCAGCAAACTCTTCCATCTTAACTAGTTGCTTGGAATTGCAGTGCACTTGGCGAAGTCCTTCAGAATCCATCTCAAAATATCCATTTCTGTCTCTCTTTAAACCCTTCAATTAACTCATTATATATTGCTTGTTCATTCCAAGTCGTCAAACTTGCAATGCCAGAAAGATGCAGTACTCTCTTGCTTTGATGATGTTTCATTTTCCTTAAGCAAACATAATTTATACTTCTTTACACACGAGTGAAGGAGAAGATCAAGTTGTGAAAGAAACTACTTTCCGTTGTTATTTCGGTTACTTTTCGGATAACAAGAAAGAGTAATCCCGTAACAAAAGGCTAGGATAGTAATGTCACATACAGCAATTCATAGGGAAGGAAGACTCTGAGACTAAAGCTAAGCTATGTCTTAACTAAATGGAAAGGAAATTCTGCAATTTTAAGTACCAATACCATCCTGAGCTGATAACCAGTTAGCAGTCTGCAGATACATTCTTACCTGATTCAATCTATTCCAATCCTCTGTAAGTTACCATTCAGCAAGCAGAACGTTGGCAGTAAGACCTTTTTTACAGCTTATAGCCTTGAATCTATGAATTGAATGAGATAAATTAAGATTGAAAGTTAAACAAAGAAGTAAACACCCAACTATCCAACTCAAATGCAAACATAAACAAGCAGAGATTTAAGCTAGAAAGTTAAACAAAGAAGTAAACACCCAGCTATCCAACTCAAATGCAAACACAAACAAGCAGAGACTTAAGCCTCCTCTTTCATGCAAAGCACAAGACCTGAAGCAAGAAAACTATCACACTTGGGAGGCCAACACTAAAGGCAAGAAAAGCCACTGGTCTAAACCTGGATCAATCCATTGTCCACCACATTTCCATAGAATCATCCTCTTCATTTCCGCTTCCCCCAACAGCCTTTTGCCCTTCTTGAATTTGTTCTATGAACACAGATCAGCAGCGTTCATCCCAAAGCTGTTTGATCCGATCACGTGTACATTTCCCTCACCAACCATGCTCTCCGCTACTTTCTCATCCCTGCTCGTGACAATCACTGCTCCTCCATGTCCTTTCGGCAACCCGTAGGCGAGGCGGTCCTCATACTTACCCTTCTTAGGCAATGAAGAACTCAACTCGTGAAACCACTCATTCGCGTCCCTAGCATCGTCAAGCACAATCAGATATCTCTTCCCCGCCAATCTTACATTAAGTGCACAACATAGGCCAGCAGTCTTATGTTTTTCATAGACAGCTTCCACCATCTGTTTCTGTACACCAAGAGCATCCAACAATCCTCTCAAGATAGAATCTTTGTCCGAACTTGGTATATAGAATCCAATTCTGGGAAGGAAATGACCCTTCACTTTTGGGCTGTTTAGCAAAATCTGACAAAGCGCGGTGTTTTCACCACCAACAGCTCCTGTGATTCCAATAGCCTTGAACTTTTCTTTACTTCCTTGTCCAATCAACAATTCCTCAAGTACTTCGTGATCGACTTTGTCAACCACGGCACGGACATTATTTGGATCTAACAACCGAGAGTTCCAACGAGGACTGCCTTTCATGTCTGATGGGTTGGGTGGGGCTTCCGGGTGTGAAGTAACGTTCCCATTAGAAGTTCCATTGGGTCCTCCATTGTAAGATCTAAGCATGTTTCTCAAAGTTTCTTGGATGTCACGAAGTTTAGCAGAAAGCAGAGCATGCTTACCTGACAATGCTAGGCATTCATTTAAACGGTCGTTGACTTCGAAGAGATTATCTCTCAGCGATTGTCTGTCAGGAGAGGACGATCCCATCTTCTCTTTGAGTTTGATTTCAAGTTTCCTGAAATCTTTAACCAAAGGAATATCTTCTTTTGAATGAAGTCGACTGCTGAACTTCTCCATTAGATACCTTTCAATCTCCTCAGCCATGTGGGTGATTTTTCTTGAACTGCTCTTCAACCCAGAAAAGCAGATGGGAAACGGGCAAGTGTTTGATCTTATTAAACCTCACTCTCTAAGTGGTCAAAAGAAGCTTGTAGTCAAATCTGCAGTTTCTGCGTGTCTTCCACAGTTGCAGGCTGTCAACCTTGAAGAAGTCTTTGTTTATATTTTGTTTTTCGGTTTTTTCCGAATTTGTGGGTGTATTAAGAACCTATTTTGGCTCAGTTGTAAGGAGTGTATTGGATTCGGAGTCGTTATTATCAAAAGAATATTTTCACTCTAACATCTCAATTTGCCTTAGTTAGCTACTTTTGCAAGAGTCTGGTCCCATCTTCGGCTATCGATCCACCTGGCTGCAAAATGACAGGACAGGAAGACATGGGAGAACATCTTCCGTTCATTATTATCCTGTCTTATTTTGTCTCATGAAATCTCAGTCATTTATTTTGTGAAATTTATATGGGATCCACGTGAGACCTATATGGGACTTACATAAATAAATGGCTGAAATTTATTGGACACAATAAGACAGAGTAATATTGAACAGGAGATCTGGACTCGGAGAACCTAGCCTTCAAATCTGCCGTTCCCAAGTAATTGATTTTTTTTGACTGTTTTTGCCCTCAATTCCTAATTGAATAGGTTAAAAGATGGATGCAAATTTTACGCAGTAGCCACTTTTGTGTTAATTCAAGGGTGGAATCAAACAGAATCTATTGATTATAGTATGGACTTCAGTTAAGATTTTCCGAGTTCATACAAAAACTTGTTTTGGATGAATCTTATTGGTCTTTTTAGCACATGAGGTACGTTTGAACAATAACTCTCCTACGCCTTGTTACAAGTAGTCCATTTTCATAATCATCCTCCTACAATTACAGTCATCCCCAAACTTAGTACTCGCAGGGGTAACGAAGTTATTATATATAAGAGTAAAAACAACTAAAATTTTGATGTTTAAAAGGTCCAATTTAAACTTTAACACATCCTATTAAAAATATATATTTTTTATTTTAAACTCACGGTAGAAGGTAAGAGTTGAGTAGATGTGGAATCCAATTAATTTTTATATATCTATAATTAAATAAATAATCAAAATATTTAATTTAAACGTTATTAATTAACTAATAAACCATAACAATCCACAACTCTAAGATTGCCAATCTTTCTTATAGAACTCCTAATGTTATATTCACCATCACCTTTGATAGTCGCACTTCCTAACCGCTCTTTGTCATAACCATCTTCTCCTAATGTATCATTTCAAGCAATGGTAGAGATGGAAGGAGAAGAGGAGTTCAAGTAAATGTGAGTTTTATGAGCTTGAAACATATGATCCATATTGGTGGATAATGAAAGTACTCACAACTTTGCAAACACTTTAATGGTTAAGGAAGGAGGATGTAATGTGCAAACAACTGAATCCATTCAAATCGTTGGGGGGGGGGGGGTGGGGATTAAATTTGTTTTGTAATAAACGCTGCATCAATTTCACGTAAACCAAACAAGGGCTACAATTCAGCACCAACACTATAGTAGTCGCTTTAGAGAGTTGTGATATAGTTTTGGAATACACTGGTTGGATGATTAAACAATATTTTGTGCAAATTTAAGAGAAGGATGATGAAATTTGAGTGGGATGAAAGAAT
>JANIJH010000005.1:18255156-18267395 GCA_024520975.1 Erythroxylum areolatum | reverse complement strand
CTTTACTTTCCATAGATTTATTTTCCAAAGAATCATATTCCAAATTCACTTTACTTTCCCGCCAACCAAACGGGGCCCTACTTCTTTTTCATAAATTGATTTAAAATATGTTGATTCAGCGAAAGCCTTGCTGAAATAGGCTAGTGGGCGACCCTCTTGAATTAGGACAAAACCCAAGCCTCTTCCTGAGGCATCACATTCGAGGGAAAATTCCTTAGAGAAGTCGGGTAAAGCTAGGACAATTGTTGAAGTCATCCTCTTCTTTAATTTTTCCAAAGCTTTTTGGGACTCCCTTCTCTAGCTGAAACTATCTTTCTTTGTGAGTTCAGTGAGAGGTTTGACAATTTTACCGTAATCTTTAACAAATTTTCGATAATACCCGGTGAGTACAAGGAATCCTCTTACATCCTTTACATTCTTAGGAATAAGCCACTCCAAAATACTTTTGATCTTCAATAGGTCTATTGCTACCCCTTCACATGAGATAACGTGGCCTAGGTAGTCCACAGATTGTTGTCTGAAAATACACTTCCTCTGATTAGCTAACAGTTGATTGTCTAGTAATAATTTTAACACTCAAGCCAAATGCTCCAAATGCTGACCCCAATCTGAACTATAAACCAGAATATCGTCAAAGAAAATTAAAACATACTTCCGTAATAGAAGATTAAAAATTGAGTTCATGGTGGATTAGAATGTAGTCGGTGCATTCATGAGACCAAAGGGCATCACTAGGTACTCATAATTCCCCTCGTGAGTTTAGAATCTCATTTTATAGACATCCTCCTCCCAGACCCTTATTTGATGAAAATCCGATCTTAAATCAACCTTGGAAAAGTATCTAGCTCCATGTAATTCCTCCATCAACTCATCCACTCTTGGAATTGGGAACTTATCGAGCACTGTGAGTTTATTTAAAGCTCGGTAGTCGACACACATCCGCCACGACCCGTCTTTCTTCTTGACTAGGATAACCCGACTTGAGAAAGGGCTAATAGTAGGCCTAATAACTCCAGTCTCTAATAAATTTCAAATCTGCCTCTCAATCTCATCCTTGTGATGGTGTGTGTATCTATATGGATGAATATTCGTAGGTTCTACCCCCTCCTACAAGTTAATTGCATGGTCATGAGCCCTCCTAGGTGGTAGTTCCCTTGTTTCTTGAAAAACCAACTCAAACCTGAATAAGACAACCCGCAACTCCTCTTGTTGACCTACATCCAAAGTTCCCATCTCTTCAGATAAAGACCCACCGATTCTCATAGACCACAACAACCCATCTACTTCCCATTCCTAATGTTTTAAAATCTATTGTAGAGCATGAGGAGAAGAGGCTTGCATGTTAATTCTTTGCAAGATGATCTCTATCCCCTTTCGATCAAATGACATATACATCTTTTTCTAGTCAACTTTCACCACCCCTAATGTTTCTAACCATGCAACAACTAGGATTAAATCAGCCCCCTCCAGTCTCAAAGACATAGGTATTTACACTAAACCCTTCTCCATTCAACTCCAATTTTATCTCCTTGCAAATTCGTTGTGAGAAGGACTGATGTCCATCTCCCAATCTAACTCTGAATGTTCTAGTTGGTGTAACGATAATACCCATAGCTTCAACCAACCTGCTGAACACAAAGTTATGACTAGTTCCACTATCCACCATAATGAAAATAGGCATTTCATTAAGCTTACCTATCAAGACCATAGACTTCATAGGTGAGGATTAATCCTTCCCTAATTCCCTGAACTCATCGGAATTGCACACTAACTCCCAATCTTCTTGCTGCTCCTCAACCACTGTCACTTCTCGATTACTCAATCCAACGTCTGCTTCATCACCCTCCCAAACAATTAATATATACTCCTTATCTGGACATCCGTAAAGTGGACCGAAAGTTTGTCCACACTTAAAGCACAACCCCTTAGCCTCCATAAGCTTTTCGTAGGACAAATTCCTTGTTCCCCTCCATTTTGAACTGATGAGCTTCAGTCATGGTGCTTCGACTCTTACTGGGTAACTCCCTCACCTCGTTCCTAGCATTACCAGCTAAGTTGATTGGCTGAACCAGACTCTAGGTGTTAGAAGTTCCCAGTTGAGACCCATAACTTAGAAGAAAATTTCTGGGCTTGTTTTTCCATTCTCTCGATTGTATTACCCCTTCCCCAACTAATTCCCTCTCCACCTTTCGTGCGATGGAGATGAGTCGAGCTCGAGCTGGAGGATCATGGGTTCGAACCCTGTTCCTTATTTCCTCCCGTAATCCACCCAAGAAGTAACTCATGTACCACTCTTCAAGGAAATGACCTATTTGTGACGCCACCCTCTCAAACTCATCAATATATGCGTCTACTAATCCTTGCCAGGAGACTGACTTCAGCTGCTCTATCAGTTCACCTTCATCCTTACCCCCATAATTTTCAAACAATGAACGTTTGAACCGCTCCCAAGTCCTGCATGGGTTGAACTCACATGGAATCATGAATCAATACAGTATGTTCCCTCTATAAAAATCTGAACCATTAGTAAACGAAGTTTAGAAGGAATTTTATGAATCATAAAATCTGATTCAGCTTGCATGACCAATGTAAATGGATTACCGTGGAACGTCGGGAGGTCAACCCGACGTGCTGCATTTTTATACTCCTCCTATGCACGTTCTGTAGCAGCTGAGAAAATGTGGTCACCTTGTCGGTGGTCTCAGCCTCCCGTAGGCCACTTGCGGGTCTATAACTGCCAACAGAATTTGAAGCGCGGTGCACAGGTCTGTCGCCACAGCAGAAGAGGATGCATGGTGGGTAAACGCCAGTGATGCTTCTTCTTCACCACTCATGTTCTATTTCTGTGGGTTTTTTTTGTCATCAAGGTCTGGAACCCATCTCTCAGCTCCGACTACAACAGATTTTGAGATTTGGCCAACGTTCTACGCTAGTCATCAAAGAACTGAGTGACGTGCGTAGGTCCTTTAAGGTGGGACAAAATTGCTGTAGCGACCCCTGTGTTATATACGAAAGTAGCTAATTAAATCCTGAGATATAAAATGTTACTCTATTAACCTTATGTTTTCAATTTTGCTGCAAAAAAAACCCTTAGCCGTGTGTTGTTAAGGGGCTGTGAGTTAATAAAATTTCAACTCAGGGTTGTTTTTGCTAATTTTTATATGTCAAGATTTTTTTAGCAACTTATGAATAACACAGGGTTATTAAGGCGTGGTATCATGTAACTTAACCATTTCATCTTAGGCTGAGAGGGATGATTCCTATCTCGTAAGAGACGCCTCTATTGTAAATACCCTAGCCTCCATTCTGGTTTACATACAATCTCTACCCTCTTGGTATCTCAATGAAAGCACCAATTGATAGGGAGAATTATAAAGATTGCTTTATTTACGTATATAGTAGAGTTACAGCAGTAGGTTAACTCTTGGAAATAGTTTCAGGCCAATATAATGTCTATAACCTGAATGAATAAATCCCTCTCTCCCCTAGGTTCCATCTATATGCTGTACCTTACAATCAACAACATAATCTCTTTCTATAACTAACTCCTAACAACCTGCCTATGTAGCAATTATTCCCTTCTCTATCTTACCCTTACGAATGTAGGTTTGGATGAGCTTAGGCTGCTGAAATATGGGCTGGCTACTAACAGATTCCAAGGTCTTACAGTTGATCAAGCTTTACAGGAGAAAGAAGCAGCTTTAGAGGTCACTTAAATCGGGTTCAACACTGAATGAAGCAAAAGCTTGACAAAAAGAGGACTGATGGAGCATTTTTGGAAACTACAGTCCTACACACAAATCTCATTATAGAGGCGCATCAACCACAGATTATCACCCTTACATTATGTTCCATACGAAATCGTGAATAAGGACGGGCAAGGTCGCTTATAGGTTGTCATTACCCCCGAAACATCCATACATCCAATGTTTCAGAATATCGCGGGAAGTTTAAAAAGAAAAGGAAGAAAGTGACATTGTAATGGAGGCTTCACTTTTCACCATTTCGGTTTGGTTAAAAAGTGAAGTTATAACAATATAACCCGTGTCAGCTTTCTATCGGGTTTTAATTCTTCCATATAGTTCTGGAAAGGACGAATATGAAGAATCAAGATTATTCCTTTTTCTTCTCCTATCCCTCCCTCCAAATCCTCTAATTCTCTATGAAAAATTGTTATAACAAAGTCATCCTTGTGTGTTTGTACATGTGTGATCGAGGATCAAGTAACTATTGATTTAGCAGTAAAGACTCGAATTCCTTTACGTATACTAGTAATATTAAGAATTCAGCTTGAATCAGCTACAAAATGAATTCACAGAATACACAACCTGTACTAACTCCATTCTTCACATATAGGAAAGGATAATGTACAAATATCTGGATTACTTTGTTGTCAATGCAATTATTGCTAACAGAATGTCCTAGAGATTGTAAAGCTGAAGAACTTCGTTATATTGGGGAGCTGCCGGAAACATGCACCACCATACATCATAACAAAATTATACTTTACATGGTTCCACGGTAAACAGTTAATTCTAACCGCTAAAGAAATGGTATTTTGATTCAACATAAGTTTCTGAATCCCACAGAAATGATCCAAATGCTACTGCCTCTAGTACTAGCATTGTCAATCCAGAGAAAGTAACTGAGACAATTTCATCACTCCCTGTGTCCAGTGAACCGTCCTCCGCAATTCGTACGTCAGGCCTCCCAAATAGTGCTTGTGTTTGCTTCTCAATCAAGGAAATAGCTTCCTTGGATCTTATGGTTGCATATCTCTGAAGTGTCTCGGCATCCAAATACATCACATAGGATCTTAGCCTATATGATTTTCCTACTCCAGAATCCATGAAGCTCTCATCAATATTGCCTTCATCGTCGGGTGCAATCCTTATCAAAGAATCTGGATCCCAGAGCTGGTTCACTATATTTGGATCTTGACTTCCCTGGACTTCCCTGAAACGCTTTGGAAGAGTGTTCATGGTTCTCTCAAGTTGATAACGTTCATCAACTCTCCGGAGGAAATATCCATACATTATAGAAGCTGCATATAACTTTCCAAGTTTGACTTTACTAATTTGAACAATAGTATCAAGTGGGCCAACTAAGCGATCTCCAAGCACAAGAGCCAAGTGGCTTTGTATCATTTCAAAGGCTTCGGCAGAATGAACAGATTCCAATTTTTGCTCTTGGTTTGGCCAAAAATCCACCCGTCCAGCAGGGTCCGAGGTTGCTGATATTTTTGGAATCATTGAGATGCGATTGTCTAAAAACTTTTGCACAATCAAGGAGTAAATGATTTCTTCAAGTATCTTTTGCCTTTCCTTCTCCTTGACTTCAGCTATTCTCCTGAAAGTTCATCAACGTCAGCACATTAGCCAATACAGGGACAAAGTGAAAAGGCATAGGAAGAATTCTAGGTCAGAAATTAAACTGACACTCTGTGAAAGTAGTCAACAGACTCTAAGGTCATAACGCATCCTCAGCAAAAATTGATCAAGTAGCAAACAAAAATGAAACTCTGTGATATATAAGATCTTCCAAATAATCAATAAACTAAAGAACAAACACTGTAGTCTTTAGATTGTTTCCATATGGATAAAAATCACCCATGTCCCTGTTAAAATGTTAACTTGCAAAACCATGAAGCTACACCTAACATTTTCTCAATCAAGAAAAGGTTCAGATGAGATAAAAACTTGTTTCCGAAGTTGGCTCACTAATGGCACAAAATTTGTCAGCTTCACCACCATTTCATAGATTAAAAAGCTCACATTTATGACCTTAAGTTCCATATTATTGAAGACCTACTAGAGACAATGAAGTAAATGGACGTTTACCCATCTTCTCTTGTCCACAACCTCACAAGTCCTGGCCCTAAATGCATTTTTTAAGCTCATTTACATGGAGAGTAAAGCAAGACAACAAATGTACATTCGAGTAATTGGACCTTTGTCCAAGTTTATCCCTCATATATGTGTCATAAAATGCCCCAAAATTTGCCCCGCATAAGCCAAAATGTCATCCAGCATATCTAACAATGGCACCCAACATACACATTCAAAAATTACCCCGATAATATTTGTTTGTTAAATTAAAGCATAAAAACAAAATTAGAAAGTCCCATGCTTCCATAAAGAGTCATGCCAGATACAATAAGAGCTAATGCGAATTGCTTTCAAGAATGAAAGTTGTAAGTACCAACCTGTAGAGGACATCCTGAGGTGAAGGAGTAACTTCTTTTTGGGATTCTCTATCAGATTGAAGATTCTCAAGCTGCTGATCAATAGCTGCAGGGAGTAAATGAGGATGGGTCTGCATAATTTGTGCCAAAAGCTGGCCTACATGGGATTCAAATTCAAGAGGAGAAACAGGAGCTGAATAATTGCTTGGACCATCTAATGCTCTCACAGTTAAATTTCTTGCCCGGCAATTCTCAAATTCAGTTCCTGGCTTTCGTAAGCCAAAAGAGGGGCATCTCTAGAACAGAAAAGATAGTGTAAGAGCGCAGCTGAGTATCCAATCAATGATGAACAAATCCATTCCAGCCTCAGTGGACCTACAAGTTCCTTTTTGCAGTTCCCCTAAATGAAACTTCTACCTCCTCACAATACGTACGGTGCACATGCAACTACAACAGATGAGAGAAAGAAATACACGCAACAACAAAAAAGAAGAGAAAGATACACATACTTTGGACAAGTAAGGAGAGAGAAAATGGAGAGAAGGAAAGTGGCGAGGCCTGAAAGATTCGGGAGATCCAAAACATCCTGCTGTTGAAGGAAAAGCCACCAATATCTCACTTCTTGTTCCTGTTATCTGCTGCATACTTTGTCTGCTGAAAGAGTCTGAAAGAGTGAGTCAGGTGAGGCGAGGGTCGCTGATATTTTTGGTTCGAAGTCCAATGGCGTAGCTTAGCGATGGTATTAATCTAGATATTCCCCTTTTTCTTTTCATTTCTTTCCACGGACTTGTGTTTACTATAAATAAATACTCTGGATTTCTCATCACAAAATCAAACTCCATGAATTCACACTGACTGTGATACCAATTCATTGATTCAATCCCTAAAATATAACAATTACAAATATTTTTGTTCCGGCTCCATCTCCAACCATCTTGCTTAGATCAGTTTAATTTTATCTTTTTATTTTTGGTCTTTAATAAAAATAAAAGTAAAAATAAATTATCTTTATCAACAGTGGATAAAGAAAAATCAAGTCATAGAACTAGAAGAATGAACCAGAAGCCGCCTCGAAGGAGCAGCAGCAGCAGAAGCAGAAAGGTGGGGGAAGAACCTAGAAAGTATCAACTTCCCCGGATGAGAATACTGTAGAAGAAGATCTCATCCACCCATACCTCCTTCACTTTTACAACTTCTATTTATTAAAAAGACCTGAATATTCTTTGTTTCTCCCATATATAATACAACAGCCCAATTCATAAATAACTTAGTTTTAATTTCTTTTATAATATTAAATATAATTACATTAAAATTGTAGTGATAAAATTTTATTTATATAACAGATTAACATAATTAAATTATGTCACTAATAACATTAATATTATAATCAGTGCCAGCGAGATTTCAACTTAGATTTACATTATAATCCCAAAGTCTAAATCCATGGGTGGTGACTTTAAAGTCTGTCCTAGTGACATTATAATCCAAGAGTCTAAAACAATGGGTGGTGACTTTATAGTTTCTTGTCTTGTTTGGAAAAAAATATCACGTGGATGTAGTTGGTTGACTCTTTGGCTGGCTTTTGTTTTTTGTGACCCCCACGTTTTGTTCGGTGGGAAGCTAAAACGTTGGATCATTCTTCAGAACGGAATCCCCTGTTTCAAAATTGCTGGTTCCTTTAAGCTCTTCTTCAATAGCATCAGTTTATTTATACTATTTTTATTAAGACATTAACAAATCAGGTCGCTGATAAGATTACTAAGGTGGTTAATTCTATATTTGGTTTCGAGTGAGGGATATGTCCTCTCAATTTTTTGTATGATGTTTTATCTTTAGATTTAAATAATATGTGCTGAGCGCACGTATTAACGTTTCAAAAAAAATTATTATTTATTGAGAAAGAAAAAAATAAATGAGTTAAATACGGAGACAGTGCTTTTGAGAACAGGTGAATGCGTCCCTCAGTCTTTAGTCATGTTGGCTTGCTTTGCTTACGACAAAAATTAGAATTAAGTATATTAGAATAAGTCATTATGTTAAGTATTAAAATTTAAAATATATTAGGAGGAATATAGATAAAGAATGGTTTGTATATTTGGTGTATGGGATCTCTTTTTAAATTTAAGGTTAATCATTAAAAAATTAAAATTTACTGATTTTATATTTTTATTCTGAACTTTAAAAAATGATATTAAAATAGTTAATTTTTAATTTTTTAGCAAAAATAACATATGATTATAATCTTGTTGACAAAGTATATCATATCAGCTAGTATTTTTTTCTTTTTATAAAGGGAGAATCGAAATAAATTACAACAGGAGTCTAAGGGAGCGAAATCCTGAAATATCTGCTACAAGAAGAAAATTGCATCCAATGGGTGGGGCGTCGAGATAAGTAGCCCCGATATCGAATTGAGTAGTGTGATTGGCGAGCCAATCCGCGCAGCTGTTGCTTTCTCGATAGATGTGGCGATGTGCAACAGTCCAGTTCCGAGAGAGCAGTTCATTGATGCCTTGAACAATGGAATTGAGGGACTTGACTCTGGTAGCTGCAAATGAGATTAATTGTAGTGTCGCTGTAGAATTCACTTCTAATTCAACCCGGCAATAGCCTAGATTCTAAGCGAAGGTAAGGCCGGTGAAGATTCCCCAAAGTTCTGCAGACATTGGAAAACACAATCCGAGATTTTGTGTGAAGCCTCCGAGTCATTGACCTATAGAATCCCGTAGCAGCTCGCCAACAGACGCTATAAACAAGGAGCGTTTATTGATGTCATCTGTATTAAGTTTCACCCACCCTCCAAGATACCAGGTAGGATCTTTGCCACCAAATGAAGATATGTTCCGGATACTCCAAAGCCATTTAGAGGTTGGAACCAGTTATGGGTCCACCGTCCACCCATTTTAGTAACAAGTGCCCGTAAGTCAGCAAACGAGAACTTCTTTTCCCTTTGGATTCACTGAATCAGAAAGGATCTGTTTCTGGCCCGGTCAAAAACCACTTTAATCGATATGTCCCATTCTCCATGATGCTGCCTCGTCGCTGGTGCAAAAGTTGGTGAAATTTCTTTTCAGACTTTCAGTGCCTTCAGAAATTAAGCAAATGACACGTGGAGTTAAACAAAAATAACTTATGTAAAAATTTAAATTAGTGTTTGTTTTTATTTTTAAATTTAAGAAAAAAATCTGCTACATTCTATTTTTAATTTTGATTTCTTCGTGTTTTTAAAAATTATACAATTTTAAAAAGTAATTTTTATTTTCTGTTTTTTATTTTTATTTATTATCATTTAATATATTTAAATTTTAATAAAAATTATGAATAATTTAATTAACATTATATATTTAATAAATTAAAATTAATTATCAATAAAAATTAGTATGTAATTAAATTTTAATAACTATTAATAAATATAATTATATTTTAAATATTTAAATAAAATTTGATACAATAATTAAAATATATTTGAAATAAATATTATTTTATAAATAAAATTTTAATTTTTAAATTATTTATTTTATTAAAATAACATAATTTTGTTAATAATTTGTAATAAATATTATATAAGAGATTAAATAAATTTATTTAATTAAAAAATTATATTTAAGTTTTACTTAATATGTAATTTATTATTAATGATAAAAATATAAATACATTAACATTAATATTTTATTTTAAAAATAAAAATAAAAACTAAAAAATGCAATTAAAAAAAATAGAACCGAAAACTTCTTTTATCTGGTATGCCAAATGCGGATTCCTAATCAGGTGACGATGATTATCCACAAAAGTCCGGGAACATACCTTTTTGGCTTCATAAGCGTTGAAATCATTTTCTCTTCCGCCTCTCCCTACACCAGATTATGTCTCTTCAATTCCTCTTTGTGCTGCTCCATCGCCATTGTTACACTGCTGCTCCATCGCCATTTTTGCTCTGTTGCCTTGCCACCAATGTTGCACCGTTGCATCCCTAGTTGAAAGCTTTATAACTGCGCCACAACACTTTCATTATAAGTCTTCGACGCAGCTTCACATATTCAATCTGATGATATTTGAGATGTTTCCTTCGTATTGATTTAGAATGCATGTTTCCCGAATCAGATAATGGTTAATTGTCATCGTTTCCTTTGTTTGACCTTTTAGTCTTTCACATTCTAAAACTACTTGACAGGTCCTATCAGAAACCATGTTTTGGCATTGTTAATAACCTCATTATTCCCTAATTATGTTAGTGCCCCTGGTTATGTTAATAACCTCATTCTTCCCTAATCAATTGAATTAATGATTCTTAGGAATAAGTTTCTTTTGACCATAGTTCATCCTATGTAGATGTTGTCATATTGAGATTGACCTAAAGATACATACTTAACTTGCTAGTGACTTGTACTGCTTGCTAATTGGTCGAAGAATTTGCAAGCCATGTGTAAAAGGTTCAGCCTTATTGTTTCTTAAAAATGAGAATATTGGTAAGAAAAAAGGCAATGCTTCTATGTATCTTTCAACTTGTCTTTTCTTAAAATAAAAACATTAATAAGACAAGGCATTATTAAATATCATCATCATTTGTTAAGGCAACATTGTCATTGTTTGAGTGTCAAACCATAATATTTTTAGGAGCTTTTTTATCACTATTACCGTGTTAATATGTTTTGTTGAAAACTAATACTACAGTTATATGTAATGCAAAAGGTGGTGAATTTTGAATTTCACTATAGTGGGTGATGGATAAAAATGATAACAATAAATGTGTGGGGGCAAAAGGAAGAGTAACATAGATATTGATGAAGTCATTATGTTAGTTTTAAAAGGAGTGACAATAAAGGATATAAAGCAGTCTCTATGCTTTACAAATTTCCTAAAGTGTTGATGAAATGCTTAAAAAAGTTAAGCTTATATCATAATAAGACATGTTATTAATGTTGAACCGCGTGTAACAATTAAACTACTATAATGTTGAACTATTACGAGCATGGTTATAAGGATTATGTAAAAAATGTTATAGAATATGATTATGATATCGGTAATGACTATAAAACTAATATACATCATAATATGATTATTAACAAAGAAGGGTTGTTCCAAGTTTAGGTAGACCAAGAATATGAATATTTCATTATTATGTAGATGAGTGAATCTGGAAATATTTTAGTTGAAGTTGAGATATATGAAACTGATGATGAAGAATATCTTATTGCGAAAGTAGATTAAAAGAAATATGCTAAGAAGGTACATAATAGGTTTAAAAGTGATAATATTGTGGATAGGGTTTTAAGTAGTAGAAAAGATTGCAGTGAAGAAGCTACTTATATTTAAAAAAATTCACAAAGATAAAAAAGAGAGTTTATATGGATAGCATAGGGAACATGAGGATAATAATGTTGAAATTCAATCACTAATTGCTAGTGATGATGGATGGTGTAGGGAATCTATCAAAAGGAATAAATACATTTTGTTTAATCCACAGATAGATATGAAGGATTTTCGATTTGAAATTGGCATGAATTTTGATGATGAGACACAGTTTAGGGAAGCAATAAAAAATTATATAATTACAAATGAATTTAGTGTTTCAATGGTGAGAATTGACTTAAAAATGGAGGCTAATTGTGAGGCACAATGTTTAGCTAAGGTTATGATAGCTAGATTGGAAATAAAAAATATTTGTTATTAAGATTTTAGAAAACAAATATAATTATAGGAAAAGTGTAAAGAAATAAGCAAACTAACAAGAAATGAATAGTAAATAAATTGTTACGCAAGTTTAAATGGAACTCTTTGGCCAATTAGTGAGATGATGTATGATTTTAAGAGAAAGGATGGGTTAAATGTGACGATAAGGCTAAAAGAGAAGCTATTGTGAAGTTAAAAGGATATATGGAAGGTCCATATGCATAGTTATGGTCTTATAGACAAACGTTACGAAGGACTGACAAAGATGGGCAATTTATTGTAACATTCCGTTACTGTTAGTAAGGGTGTTTCGGTAAATTGGGACAGACTGATAGGTTTCATTGCATTCACTGATTGAGCATGTTACTGGCCTCTAATTATAGAG
>JANIJH010000005.1:18221867-18238697 GCA_024520975.1 Erythroxylum areolatum | reverse complement strand
GATCTTTAAAGAAACGGTTATTCAGTTGAGTTCTGTAACTAACTCAAACTGATTTGATTCTTCGTCTTCGATTCCTTAATCTCATTATCAGCTTCGCTTCATCTCATATTGCTTCCGTCTCATTTTACTTTTGCTTCCGTCTCATTTTTCTTCCGTCTCATTTTGCTTTTGCTTCCGTCTCATTTTCGCTCTTCCGTCTCATTTTGCTTTCGCTTCCATCTCACTTTTCTTCCGTCTCATTTGCTTTTGCTTCCATCTCATTTTTCTTCCGTCTCATTTTGCTTTTGCTTCCGTCTCATTTTCGCTCTTCCGTCTCATTTTGCTTTCGCTTCCGTCTCATTTTTACTTCCGTCTTATTTGCTTTTGCTTTCATCTCATTTTTCTTCCGTCTCATTTTGCTTTCGTTTCTGTCTCATTTTTCTTCCGCTTCATCATTATTTGGTTTTCATCAAAATTAATCGTAAAGTCATTTTGACTTAACATGATACATGAGCATTATGAATTTTTAGTGATACCTTTTGGACTCACAAATGCTTTGGTAGCCTTTATGGATCTTATGAATCATATTTTCCATCCTTATTTGCATCAATTCGTGGTAGTCTTCATTAATGATATCTTAGTTTATTCTAAGAATCGAGAAGAGCATAATACACATTTGAGAATTATTTTGCAAACTTTGAGGGATAAACAACTTTATGCTAAGTTTAGTAAATATGAATTTTGACTTAATGAAGCTTCTTTCCTTGGTCATGTCATATCAGCAGGTAAGATTAGAGTTAATCCTAAAAAGATAGAAGTCATTTTAGAATGGAAGCTACTTAGGAATGCTACAGAGATTAGAAGTTTCTTATGTTTGGCAAGATACCATAGAAGATTTTGTTAAGGGATTCTCCATAATTGTAGCACATTTGACCAAGTTACTTTAAAAGAATGCAAAATTTGTATGGAGTGATAAATGTTAGGAAGGCTTTGAAAAGCTAAAGGCAATGTTGACTGAAGCGCCTGTTCTTACATAACCTATAGCTGGTAGAGACTTCATGATCTATAGTGATGCCTCACATAACTAGCTTAGATGTATACCTATAAAAGAGGGAAAGGTAGTTGCTTAAGCTTTTAGGCAACTTAGGTCTCATGAAAGGAACTACCGAACCCATGATTTAGTGTTAGTAGCCATAGTTTTTGCTTTGAAGATTTGGAGGTATTATTTATATGGAGAAAAATGTTATATTTGCATAGATTATAAAAATCTTAAATATTTTCCTACACATAATTAAGGCAAAGAAGATAGATAAAGTTGATTAAAGATTATCATTACATCATTGTCTATCATCCAGGCAAAGCAAATGTAGTAGCTGATGCTCATTATCATATTTAAGAGCAATGAATGCTAGATTATTTGTAGCCAGTGATAGAGTCATGTAGCTGAGTTAAGGCCCAAACCAAACTTGTTACAACAAGTCAAGGAAACACGTAAGCAAAATAAAAAGTTGGTTACCATTTCATAAACAAATTTAAGAGGGGAAGGATAACGAATATGCAATCAAAGAGGATGGCTACTTGTATTACAAAGATAGAATTTGTGTTCCTAATGATGTTGAGCTGAAAAAAGAAAACCATAAAGGAAGCCCATAGCAGTTCATACGTTGTGCACCCAGGAAGTGCTAAAATGTGCCAATACTTGAAGACACATTATTGATGGCCAGGTATGAAGAGAGACATTGTAGATTATGTTACTAAATGTCTTATATGCCAACAAGTAAAAGGAAAACATCAAGCTCCATCGGGTTTACTTCAACCAATATCAATACTTAAATGGAAATGAGTTCAAATCATGATGGATTTTGTGGCTGGCCTGCCTCAAACTAGTAAGAAGTATAATGTCATATGGGTGATTGTAGATATATTGACCAAGTTAGCTCACTTTTTGCCTATCAAAACTGACTACCAACTCCCAAAGTATGCAAAATTGTACATTAGTGAGATATTGCGATTACATAGAGTACCATCTTCGATCATATCAAACGAAGATACAAGATGAGGTTCAAGATTTTAGAAGAAATTATATGAGGCCTTAGGTACTAAATTGAATTTTAGTACAACTTTTCATCATCAAGCGGATGGACAATCAGAAAGAGTGATTCAAGTACTAGAAGATGTGCTTAGAAGTTAGGTTATTGATTTTAAAGGAAACTAGGATGAACACCTTCCATCGATTGAATTTGCGTAAATAATAACTATCAAGCAAGCATAAAGACGGCATCGTATGAGGCTCTTTATGGTAAAAGTGTAGAACACCCTTATGCTGGACAGAAATCAATGAAAGCAAGATTACGGGTCTAAAATTGATAAGGGAAACCAAGGATAAGGTGAAGATTATAAAGGAAGGTTGAAAGCTACTTCTGATCGCCAAAAATCATATGCAAATTTGAAGAGAAAGTACATTGAATGTGCTATTGGTGACAAAGTTTTCTTGAAAGCTTCCTCATGGGAGAAAATATTTCGATTTGGTAAGAAGGATAAGTTAAGCCCTAGATTTATTGGCATCAGATAACGCCTCCCGAGATAAATAGTGACACCTAGTACCTAAACTATACTTTATTTAACATCGGATAGTATTATTTAAGGACAGCTCGAGGATCAAATTTGAGGCTAAAACAAGTTCATTTTGAGGGTTTGACCAATAGTTGATTAATGTTCAAAGTTTGACCCAATAAAGGGGTGGAAGTCAAATTTCAAAAATATTAATGGAAAATAAATGATATTAATTAAGGTATTTATATGATGATGATTTTTAAATGGGTATTAATTATTGAGAAGAAGAAAATAATTCATAATTTTTAACGATGTTATTTTTAGACATGTGGACTAAATAACATCTAATAATTTTTTACTATGAATTTTTTAAAAGTATTAAATAAAGATATTTTAGTGGAATTAAATCCAACTAATAAATTAAAACTGAAAGTTAATTTTGAATTTTGAAAAAAAAAGGCTATTGGATTTAAGGGACCAAATTGTATTTTTGGCCACCTATACATTCTCTTCTTCCCCAAAATTGTCGAGAGCAGCCCTCCCTCTTCTTTCTCCACTTTCTTTCATTTTTATTCCATTTTCAAGCCATATTTTTCTATGTTTAACCCTTAAATCAAAATTAAATACTAAATCATCAACCTAGGGTCTCTAAAATCATCCTGTCAACAAGATTTTTAGAAAAAGATGAACAAAAAATAAATGAGTTTTCTTGATGAATAGTACTCGAATTTATCAACGTAAGTTAATGAATTTTTGGTTCTTTTTAGTACATGATTTTAGTGTAGTTGCATGCATTACTGAATAAAATGCGTGAAATTGAATTTTTATGTAATATTATGAAGATAAAGAAGAGGAATTGAACGAGAGAGAGAAAGGGAAAGAGAAAGAATAAAGAATTGATGGTAAGCAAATTGAAAATCAATTTAGTATGTGTTTATGTAAATTTATTTTTTAAAAAAATTGTGCATTATGTAATTTAAGGCTCTTCAGATAAAATTGAGGGTTTATAAAATTGATGCTAAAAATATTTAATTAGATGCTATATGAAGTAGTATATCTGATTAATTTGCACTTTGGACTTATAATTCGTATTTTCCTCAATTGACATACATTATATATGAGTTTGAAAATTTGATATATATGTTATTTTGATTGATTGTGAGATGAATATGTCTTGAATATTATATGAACTAAATTAAAATCAATAATGAAAAAAATTACATTAAGGAGTGACATTTAATTTGGCCGAATATGAAATAACTTGAATTAATTATTATAAGACTATATCATTAAATTTCAATGAAATTTTAATTAAAATTTTCCTTAGTAAAATATATAGGAATTGGAGGAATGTAACAGGATCAACATGCCAACTAAGGAGTTGGCAGTACTGCATTATGATATGTATTACTAGATTGTATGGCTCCGAGAGCTCGGTTATGGTATAAGATATTTAATTTGTGTTATGAACTGCATGACATTGAGAGCTCGATCTCGATAAAGTAACCATATAAGATATGTAAAAGGATCGTACGGTTCTGAAAACTCAATCCTATATTTTAAAATCTTACTTATTCGACTCGATTATGCAATTATGTTGGATTTTACTTGGGGCAACTACATAAAATATATAAATGCATAACTAATGATTAAGGAACTTCAATTAGAAGCAATGTTATGGATTTCAATTAGAAATCGTTTTTAAAGGTATCAATTTGTTGGTATCGATAATTTCTTATAGTACCGGCTAGTATTTAAAGTACCGGTCGGTATCATAAATTTAGAAAAATAAGTGGACTGTTCTGAAAAAAATTCTTCAAAGGTTCTTCCTTCACTGACACTACTTTGCTACACTCTCTCTCTCACACACACTAACACGCACACATTAGTTCTCCTCTCCGGTGACTCTACACTATCGTCTCTTCTTCTAATCTACTTCTCCATTGCTACCGCTGCTCCACCTCTGTATTGCAATTGCTGCTTGTCACAAGCAAAGCAAATAAGGTTGAAAATAAAATATAGTAGTCTAACATGATAGAACCCAGCATCTGCCATCAAGACAACAACACAACTACTTTCAAAGCAAGCCTCGACAGTAATACATGAAAAAAGATGAGAGAAATTGAGAAAGATGAGAGATAAAGAGCTTTCCAGATTTTTCCAAGTTTGCTTTTTGTTCATACACATGTTCTCAAATCTCAACATATCCGTTCATTGAATGTAAGAAGTTACATTTTTGCCCAACTTAAAGACTATGATGTAAGTACATTACAGAGGTAATGTATAGAAGAACTTAGCTTTACGAAACAAGCAATTATGAATTTTAATTGTTTACCATATGGAGAGGATTTTATATCCTAAAAATATTTTAAAGTTTTATTATTTAGGTTTATAGGTAAAGATTTCTTTTCATTATTTATCTTTTAAAAATTTGTAAAATTAATAAATTGTATATGGTAAAATTTAATTATTAAATAAAATTTAATATTTTTACTTAATTAATTTATAAAATATAATTAAGTGGACAAAATTTATTTATCTTTTTAATTTATAACTATAATTATAATTATGATAATATTATTTTTATTATCACAATTAAGAATTATTATAATAGATTTTTTTTGGTGTCTATATTACTTTTAATTCAATTGTAATTATTATATTTTGTTAATTAACATATTTTAATTTATATGATTTGGATTATTATATTTAGTATCCAATTGATTCTATTAATAATAAAATTTACTTAAAAAATTTTCTTTAAGTAATAATTATGGTTATTATTTATGTGCAATATGTAAAAATAATATTAAGAAAAATAAATGAATTGTTATTATTTTAGATTTCCATTATTATGATTTTTAGATATAAAGTTTGTGTAAAATTATAAATTATGCAATATAATATATTGAAGGGTTATTTTGTAATTGTAAAAAAAATTAGAGACTATTTTATAAATTTAAAAAATTATTTGAAATAATACCTAGTATTAACCGATACCGTACAATACCATACTAAAACCAAATCTGATACCAATATGGGTACAATATTCGTAACATTGATTAGAAGTAGTAATTGATTGAAAATTTAAATTGTAAAATTTATTAGTCATTATGTAATTAGATATGAATAAATATGATAGATATGTGCTTGAATTTCATAAATTAATTTTATATTAACAATATTAAAATTCACTGAGAACATGACACATAATAGAAAACTTTAGTGTGATAGTATTTAATTAAATGATCCCTTGTAAACAGATCCTGACAGTTGTATTTAATCTTTTAACTCTTGCCTATTATAGCTAGCCTAAGAGGTAATTACTTATTGATATTATAATAATAATTATTAGTATTATAATTGTTAATAATAATAATAATAATAATCACATCATCATCAGTGTTTGTGTATATAATCATATATATATATATGTATATATATATTCTTTTTAATTATTGTTTTTATTTACTTTGTTATATACTATTATTTATTTTATCTATCATTATTTGTATTTATTATTATTATTATTATTATTACTTTTTTAAATTTAAAAATTTTTCTCAACCATTTTATAATATATTTTTAAGTAGTATTTTTCATTACTATTATTTATTTATTTATTATTAAATATATTTATTTCAATTTTGTTTTATTGATTTATTTTTTAATTATTTTCCTTTTCTTTCATGCGGGACATTTGGAAATAGTCCCTTTATTAGTTAGGGATAATATTGCATATTACTAGACCTCACCAAATTCCACGCTTCAATAGAATTTTTACTGAGTATTATTGTTATTGATTAAGAATATGATAATATTCGGTATTCCGATTTCATTATCAAGTATAGGGTATTACATGGTATGTCTTAAACTTAATTAAAATTTATGAATTAGTAAAATTATTCTTAGATTAGTTTTTAAACATAATATATTTAATTTGCAAAAGTTTTTTGATAGCGTAATAATTTTTAGCAAACAATATAACTTCCCTTTTTAAAATAATCTTTTTTAATTGAAAAATAAAAAAATTTCATCACTAAAGTCACTGCTTTAGTTTCGTTTTAGGACAAAGTCTGCGTCCCGAGCAAAAGATAAATAACCTGGGTTCCTTCACTCTTTCAGGCATTCTGTCGAACATCGTTACTCCAAACAGACAAAGGCAGTTAGTTCGATTTTCTTCAAACCTTTGGTTTAATCAATCATATTACTTGCATTGTGCAGATACGTAACAGTTTTTGAAACATTCTGTAGAAAACGTTAGGAGCTAGATATGGCCACGCTTATTATGTCTCGCCGCCTGTCTGGTCGATCGTCCACGACTACCTCGTCGTTGGTCGGAGCGCTGCGTTACGCTATATGCTGGAGATCTTATTCCACAGGGTTTAGGGAGGAGAGAGACACTTTCGGCCCCATACTTGTTCCTGATGACAAGTTGGTCGTTAATGCTATTTTCAAATCCTAGATTTTGCCTTCTCTCTCTTTTTTGGATTTATGAGTAATTGTTTTTGCGTCATTTTCAGATTGTGGGGTGCACAAACGCAAAGATCATTGCAAAATTTCGATATTGGAGGAGAGCGGGAGAGAATGCCAGAGCCCATTATTCGTTCTTTTGGAATTCTCAAGAAATGCGCTGCCAAGGTTGGTTTTCTTCTCCTAACTTCTGTCAATTTGATGATTTGTTGGTGGCGTAAGTCTGTTGGGTATTGAGTTCGTTGTTATTGCTGCAGGTGAACATGGAATACGGTCTTGATCCATCCATAGGGAAAGCGGTAATGCAAGCTGCTGATGAAGTGGCTGAGGGGAAGCTAAATGATCACTTCCCACTTGTTATATGGCAGACCGGTAGTGGTACTCAGTCCAATATGAATGCCAACGAGGTCAGCCCGTGTTGACTGCTATTTGAGCTTGTTGCTTCATGTCCTGGTTCAGGAAGAGTGTCCTAGTTGTAATTTATAATTGGCACAAATGTTCTAATTTGTCGTATCGACATTATTTCATACTCTTCAGAAAAGAAAGTAGAGGAAAATACACACATATAAATATATGTATGTATGTATATATTATGATTTTATCCTCTATGTCATGGATTTTCCAGGTCATTGCTAATAGAGCAGCTGAGATCCTTGGACATAAGCGTGGTGAAAAGTTTGTACACCCAAATGACCATGTAAACAGATCACAGTCTTCTAATGACACATTCCCAACTGTAAGCATGATATGTATTTTAAGTTATTGTTAAATAAATAAAGTTGTGTCTTACATTCTTACCTGACGACAGTCCACTGTCTCTGAATGATCCATTCTCAAGAGTGAAATTGAGTGCATCTTAAATAAATATTATGCAGAACTCAAATGAAGCCATCTGTATGAAGTATTTGATCCTTTTCCCTCTTGCTTTGCAGGTGATGCACATTGCAGCTGCGGTTGAAATAAATTCGAGATTACTACCAAAGTTGAAAATTTTGCAAAATACACTCCATGCTAAGGTTCAAACCTCATTGACTGAAGTACCAATAGATACATGTGCTGCTTTCTACTGTATATATTTTATCTTGACTTCTTTTCATTCTGTGCGTATGGATCTAGCTTTTCCACTGTATGGTTGAGTGTAGCATGTCTTTGATCTTTATAGTATTATCTTAATGCCACGATATTGTTGCTAAATCTGCAACTGTATGAGATATCTACATTATTTAGTAGTTATCACGTGCATGAAATTTGGCACCTGATAACTTCTCTTTTATAAATCTTTAATTTTTCGTTTGTGATTGGGTGCAGGTACTTTCAAATGCCGAAGTTAATTTACACATTAATGTATAGTTGTAGCAATTTGAAACATTTGATAGTTTAATCCAGGTTGAACTTTACTGGGCATGTCCTTTCATCTTCATTATTGTTCTTTTCAAGAATTGTTTTTGTATTCTTATGCATCTCTTTTGAAGGACAAATTTGTAGTTGCATCTCTTTCTTTGTTGAAAGCAATGATCTTTCACTTATACATGTAGTGTTTTGGCCAAGGTCTTTGTAGGTTCATAAGTTTACCGGATCTGTTTTAGTCTACATCTTTAGTTTTATGCTTATGTGCATATTCTTCCCTTGGTTGCTAGGAATGATAATAATCCTGTTGCTCTATACAGTCTATTGAGTTCAAGGATATTGTCAAAATTGGCCGTACTCACACTCAAGATGCTACACCTTTGACGCTGGGGCAAGAATTTAGTGGCTATACCACACAAGTCAGTTGTCTTTCCTATAAGGCTTTCTCAAAATTTCCTTGCCGTTTGTGTCTTTTCACTAATTCAAAAATCATTTCCCTTGTTTGCAGGTCAAATATGGGGTTGATCGAATCATCTGGACTCTACCCCGGCTTTATCAGGTGGACAAACACCAAATTTTATACTGTGCTCTTCTTTGTTTGATCCTTTCTTTTTCTGAAACATATTTCTAATATATGTTGTTGCTTATGCAGCTTGCACAAGGTGGAACTGCTGTGGGAACTGGATTGAACACAAAGAAAGGGTATCTATGGCCTTCATAAAGCTGCACTCACATAGATTCTGTTTTGGTATCTTATGTAATTTGACATTTTCCAAAGGCTTGAAATACTAATTTTGTGTCTTTGTTGAGTAAAGTTCCAACCATAAAACCTAACCAATTGATAATCGAAAAAGTTTGTTTTATATGATGTCCACTTTAAGAGACTTTTTATACTTATCTGGCATCATAGAATCAGTTTTTTTTTTATATTTATGCTGACATGAAAGAATTGTTACAGTAATTTTGAGTATATGGTAGGATGAATGCATTTTTCTTTTCCTGGATCCTATACCAAAGAAAGAAAGGAAAAGGTGCATGTAAATATTGTTTGCTTAGGAACAGAAGCAAAAAGAAAAGTGAAAATGTTGAGATACATTTTTTTGCGTGTCACTTGCTGGTTGACAGGTGCTTATTTTGTTAAAACATACTTAGATGCCTAAAGCTCTTTTTCATTGAAGTACAGAAGGTTCTTAAGTTTGTGGGTTGGCATATGCAATTTTCTATGCATTAACTTGGACATGCCTGCACAAATGACCTGGAGGGCGTTACAGTCTAGTTCTTAAACCTCCTGTCCAATCAATTTTGTTCCTTTAAATAGATACATCAAAAATTTTTAACCATCAAAACTATGTGAATTTTAATTTGACTGATGCCTATCTAAATATTTCTGTTCGTTAACAGTTATTGACATTTTGCATTTCATCCAGTTTTGATGAAAAGATAGCTGCAGCGGTGGCTGATGAAACAAACCTACCATTTGTTACTGCAGAAAACAAGTTTGAGGCTTTGGTTAGTTTTTGTCATCTCCATTCCTTTGCTTTTATTCTTTATCTTCCTATTTCATTAATGTCATCAAATGTTACTTTTTGCTTCTATGATTTCAATCAATCAATGATCATTTCATTCTATGAGCCAATAGTAAATTCATGTTCCGAGTTCAAATCTAACATGATTCATCTTCTCCAGGCTGCACATGATGCTTGTGTTCATGCCAGTGGAACACTCAACACTGTTGCTGTTTCTTTGATGAAGATTGCCAATGACATACGCTTCTTAGGAAGGTAGGTATGCTTGCTCTATAATTCTATTCTGTTGTTCTTTATGTATTTTATTATTTGAGTTTGGAGTTTACAGTGTTCTTTTTTGCTCAGTGGTCCAAGATGTGGCCTTGGTGAACTCATTCTTCCTGAAAATGAACCAGGCAGCAGTATCATGCCAGTAAATTTTTTGTCCCGTCTTTTTCGCTTATGAACCAAAAATTTGTGGGTCGCAGGACTAACATTATTGCTGTACATCTGATTTTTCCTTTTCAGGGAAAGGTTAATCCAACCCAGTGTGAAGCTCTTACAATGGTTTGCGCTCAGGTAACTTTTCATGTGTTTGACTTTACTCCTTTTAGGATCAATGGATCACTAAACCAGCACCAACAGTTAATATATGTGCATGATTGCTTATATTTTTCTATGGAAAACTCACTTTATTTTGAACTCTGAACTCAGAATAATACTTCCTTGCAAGAAAAAGGAAAGACAGTTTAAAATTTCTCTTCAATTTGCAGGTTATGGGAAATCATGTTGGCATTGCAGTGGGTGGATCAAATGGCCACTTTGAGCTAAATGTGTTCAAACCAATGATTGCTAGTAATCTCCTCCATGTAAGTCATATTTCCATGGAGTTCTATTTTGTGTATAAATAGTTTCAGGGAATAAGTCTAGCTTGGTGTTATACAAGTGTTCTAAACTAGATACAAATTATATGGTAGGAGAAAACCCTAATTGATATGATTGTTTTTGTGCAGAGCTGTCTTTATGGCTATTTTACTTTCCAGAGTTTTTAAGAGGGGATTTAAGTTTCAATTTTGTGAATGCTGTGATGACATTCAGTTAAAGAAGACAATCATAAAAGTAATAATTAAATCAGGTTTCACAAGATTCATATTCTTTTAATTTGTCTTTGAAACCGAGGTTAATAATGACATTGCTTTTTGGATGCATCTTTAGTAACAGAATCATAAATATCATATCTGGGACCTGAATCTAAGATGACAAATAAATTTAATCTCTATTGACCTATTTATATTATCTTATCTTCCTGTATTATTTACTGTATGCTATGCAGTCAGTGGCCTGCATCTGACTCATTTGGTCATCAGTGAGAACTTATGTGCTTGTCCACTAATATTGTTCCTTTAACTCATTGCTGCAGTCAATAAGATTACTTGGGGATGCATCTACCTCCTTTGAGAAAAACTGTGTCAGAGGAATTCAAGCTAATAGAGAAAGAATTTCAAAATTGCTACATGAGGTCAGTTTTCACTTTAGACAATGCTTTAGTTTATACATTTGTCCTTTAGATCCTGGACTGATTATCAGGTGCTCTACTTGCAGTCACTAATGCTTGTCACGTCATTGAACCCTGTGAGTTTCTGCTTTCTTATTTCACCTTGAAATTCTTTTTGATTTGGGTGTTTCTCATATATTTACTTTTTAAACCACGTTTTCCAGAAAATTGGTTACGACAATGCTGCAGCAGTTGCCAAGACCGCCCACAAGGAAGGAACTACTCTGAAGGTGATGACTTCTTTTGAGTATATTTTCCTTATTTCGGTTTTTCAGAGCAGTATCTTAATTTTAGCATTCTAACTGCCGGCAATAACTGGCTATATTGTGGAAGTGGTTTTCCAAGGGCTCTAGAATTATTTAGGCATCTGGCAACTTTGCTGAATTATTCTTTTCTACGAACTTTGTAGGATGCTGCACTTAAACTTGGAGTGCTAAACAGTGAAGAATTTGACAGCCTCGTGGTGCCTGAAAAAATGCTTGGTCCATCTGACTAACCTGCAATCTAGTTCTTGAGATTTTAGCATCAAGCAGCGGGTGATTGTTCGTTTCAGTAACATATGAAATCATTGCAGGATTCAATCTTTCAAACGATATTCTTTTAGATGTTTTCGTCACCAGTCAGCAACTCTTTATCTTAAAAATATAAGTGGCTGTTATTTGGTTAATAATGGAAAGCCTCTCTAATTTTTTTAGCAAACGATTGACTCAACTGGAAAAGGTTATAGTGCCCCCCCGGTGAAACAAATAATAATCTTTTTATTTTGTTACTACGTAACGTTATTATGTATTGGCCAAAGATCTTTTCTAGGTTTGTAGTTTATATTTTGTTCCAGCATTTATTTGCTTTATTTCTTCATGCTCTTATAGTTTGATGTACGCTTGTATCCGCTGAGACAGAAGTCAGTCTTTTGATGGCAATGGAGCAATCAATCATGACTTAGATGAAGGTACGATGCGTTATTAGCTCTACTGCTGCATTGGTACCACTCTTCTAACTAATCTGAAACCACAGAAAATAATTCGATCTTAACCAAATTTTGACAATGAGAAGATCAAAAGGAAAGGAAGATCTGCTGCTGTTTTTCATCTCTCTCATTTCAACAGAAAAATTTACGTGGCCATTTGTATCATACAATGGTATCCTGTCAATACCCTTTTACAAGGCTCAACTCATCTAATGGATGCTGACACGTATTCTCAATGAACGAAAAAACTACATTACCCTATTAGATTTTGATCAAGATTTCCTGTCTCTCTCACCCTCAGTGAGGAGGAGAGAAGGCCTTGAACTGGGTTATCTGGGAGAAGCATTTCATTATTGAATTATTCGTTTGTTAGGTACGATCAATTGTCCATGACATGCTGGCTTCAGAGTTTCCCAAGTTTTGAAACTCCAAATACTTAGGCGGATTTAGATCATCTGACATGAGATCTTCCACTTTATTTAGTAATTTGATTTGATAATGATGTCAAATCTCACTAAAATATAAAAAGATGAATTAATTATATATTTATATTAAACATTTAACTTTTATTTTAGTTATATTTGTTTTTAAAATTTTTTTCCATTAATCATTATGATATTATTTAACCATCGTGTCCTTCAACATCTAATCAATACAATAATCAACACATTTAACACAGATTCATGTTGCAAGCTAAGCGTGAATAACACCCTCTTAAAACAGGGTATGTCACAAATTTCACTCTTCATACCATCCCAGGCCTTACAACATAGACCGGCTACAAATATTATGATGATATGAAATGAACAGACCCTAGATCTATAAAGATCAGCTTTCGTAAAACTTGGAACTACATTGCTAATCAAGACAAGACTTTTCTGTTGCTAACTGGTTAGGTTATGGTCTTCACAAGCAGCAAGAAACAGGGCAATTAGATCCTACTGACCACCCTGTACGACCTCTTTTTGTGCAGTCGGTATTTTGTCATTGCTTATACTTTGATCATTTCTGCTAGCCCTAAGATCTTCATTTCCAGGAAGTTCTCCAAGCCTTTCCTGCAAGGGAAGATCAAACATGTATAAGGGTTTTTTTTCATTAACGTACCATTCAATTTGCATTCTTTGGCGTAATTAACATTGCACTGAAATAAGAACGCAAAACATCCCATTGCTGGGGGGCAGCAGGAATCAACAAGGAGGTCAATATTCACACAGTTGCACAACTGCATTGCAATAAAAGTAGAGTCTGCCTTTTTAGTGTAAGTAATCCTTATCCTTCATGATCAATCCACAAATTCTTAAAAGGTCACTTTGAACATCTATTTTCCAAGCACAGTTTTCCAAGCACAGTTTTCCAAGGAAAGGGATTGCTCCTCAATAAACCAAAAAACTTCAAGCTATGCTTGTAAAGAATCTATATGAAGCCAAATCTGGCAATACATTCAGTCCCCCATGAATGTATAAAGCACATCAAGCAGATGATTGCTGGCTGGCAAAGAAATAAATTAAATTCAAGAAGAAAACCAATGCCAGAATGTTACCTTAAGGGAAGCATTCTCCGCAAGAAGCTGCTCATACTGGCTCTTGATTCGATTTACTTCTGATCTTAGATTGACATTTTCTTCCTTTAAGATTTCAGCACGCTGGGCCAGCTCATCACATTCAGCCTGGTAAAAGTACACATTAGCAAATGATTTTAAAGCAGAGGCACTAACAAACATCTTTAGGCAAGATTATGAAGAGTATTCATTTACCTGCTTACGCAACCTGGACCTACGAGCAGATTCTCTATTTGATTGTTTCCTTCTCTGTCTCTTGAGCTCTCTTTCATCCTAATCCACAAAATTAGGACATGCAATCATATTTAGCCACAGATATGACAACAACAATACCCAGTGTGAATCCTGCTCGTATGGAAAGTTTAAAGAGGTTCAATAATACACAGTCTTATCCTTAACTAATAAAGAGACATATTTAGCCACAGATGTAATAGTTAAATTGCAGCATGCCAAACAGCTCTAGTTCATATAGTGCCCAAATACTATTTTGAGGTTATGGAAGCATAAAAATTCCTTTTTTTTTCCCTTTTAAAAACAAATTCCTAAATGAAACTTTGCACAATTAGTCGGAAATTTTTGGTGCTACCATCAATTTAACACCTAAACACTGCAGAATGCCCACAAGAGCAGGACTACAAGAACAGAGCATCATTCTTGTACAAAACAAAATGGAAAATTGATTTGCAAATTTCACCAACATATACAGGACAAAACAGTTAGTTCTGTTTTCACACAGTTATTTCTCAATAGAAAATTGTTACAGTCTTGAACATAAAAAAGAAATAAATTCAATAATTGACAACAATTTTGGTAATGGCTGGTTATCATAGTTGGGTAAAAAATGACACGCATATCCATAGATTCAATGAAAGTTGCATGTATTAACATAAACCTGTAGCCAAAGTTGTGATTGAACAGTATCTCGTGAGCCAGGAGTAACCAATGCACCAGCAACTGGCGCCGCAGAAGAAACCTTTCCATGTAATGCAGGGATGGCAGATGAAGTTGGAGCTCCCCAGTAGTCCATTCCAATGTTTAAGTTGGTTGCCGGACCAGGTAGACCAGCTGGAGCCCCAGTAGCAGAAATTGGAACAATTGACATTGGTTGATTGATTATGGAATTTCCCTGTCCTCCATTCTGAGAACCATGAGCAGAACCACCATTTTGAGATGCATCAGCTGTAACGGAGAGAGAAAATCCTACAATTATTTTCTAGCAAATTTGCTTCATATGTTGGCTTCATTGCACAATTGAAAACATCATAACTGAACCTTCTACAGAATCTTGCCGGCCACCTGACTTCATTTGTGAGTCCTACAGTCACAGAGATTGAAAAATATTAAGTGCAAGCACAGAAGGCGTACACATATGTATATGATATCTATATAAAAAATATGAATTACACCAAAGAATTTTTGCAAAGCCATTATTGAGCTAAATTCAAGATAAAGGTCACCCTAAAGCCCCTCAAATCTTGAAAAGAACTACTCAGTCCATGCTTCCCAAACCAACAGCAGGTTGCCCTCTCACACTTCTTCCCCTCTCCACATGCATGCTACTGTACAGAACTTAACCACCTTGAAAACAATTGTCATAAGTAAAGGTAATGATCAAGTCTCTTAATTCCACTGATATTTTCACAACATGATTACGTAGACACTTTGAACCAATCCAGAACACAACCCACATCCGTCATTTTACAAGCTCCTAAAAACACACCTGAAAGCTAAAAATTAGGGGCTTCAAGCTTTTGCATTGGTATTGAAAGAGAAGATATAAATCACACTGAATTCCAGCAAGACCAGCTAAAATCTTCTACTGTAGGACAAATCAGATGAAAATGACAGCCACACTAATATTTAAGTTTTTAGCAAGTCCCAATTCTGCCCATCAATATAAAGGGAAACTGCCGCATTGATTAACAGTTCTGTCCCACCAACCTCAGGCTAACTGTAATCCTCATCAAATAGAATGAATGATCTGATTTTGAAGTAATAACATTTTCTGTGGCAGGTAACTTTTGCCAATAACCTAAGTCAAACAAATAATTATAGCATAAAAAGCACACAACAATAAGGCATTTGGTTAAAACTTACAATCTCTTCTGCAGTAACCCTCAGTTCAAAACTTAACGTGTTTCTCACAAGCAAATAAAATGATGTCTTGGACTTCTTAACATGTTTCTCACAGCAAATAAAATGATGTCTTGGACTTTTTGGCTAAAGAAGCTTTTGAGGGTAAGCATGCAAACTTTCTTGGCAAAAAGATGTAATTTTCACATTCACTATAAAGGTTTCCCAATATCTGGTATGTCTAGAAATTTCTGCTGGAAAACAAAGTGATAGGAAGTGAAAAACTAAACACATCGGACAAGTGCTTGCTTGCTTCAGAACAAGTGAAGCAAAAAAGTTCATGAACAATCCACATGGTTGGTTGATGTGAAGAACAGATGCAACACCACAACCCCTCCAAGTCCAATCACAACAAAAAAAAAAGGAAAACTGGGCTTCAAATTGAGGAATATGTGTAAAATAGCAAAGAGAAGTAATCACAGTTCATAGCGAAGTAAGCAACTTCAGCAACATGCCACTTACATTCTGAGAATTTGCATCACTTCCTTCACTAGTGCCTTCACTTCCACTCTCGCCACTTCATGTAAAAAAAAAAAATTAAATCAGATCAAGAAGTTTTTAAAAGGTAACGGAAAAAAATGCTTAGTGCATTCTCAATACATAAAATTACAGTCAAATATACTAGATAGTTAATGATGAGAAATTGAGTGATATAAATCAAGTAAGCCAGAGTGAAAATGATACAACTAGCCTTCGCAATGGAGTTTTACGTCTTACACATCAACCTGACAAGCTACACATGCCAAGTGGTCCAATTACA
>JANIJH010000005.1:18199283-18211213 GCA_024520975.1 Erythroxylum areolatum | reverse complement strand
ATCTTGAAAGAAACGGTTATTCAGTTGAGTTCTGTAACTAACTCGAACTGATTCTTGATTCGGACGTGATTTGCTTCGCTTTTCAATGTTTGCTTTTCAATCTCCGTCTTTTCAACTATCGTCTACTTTTTAATCTTCCGTCTGTTTTCCAATCTCCGTCTGCTTTTCAACTATCGTCTGCTTTTTAATCTTCCGTCTATTTTTCAATCTCCGTCTGCTTTTCAACTATAGTCTGCTTTGTAATCTTTCGTCTGTTTTTTAATCTCCGTCTGCTTTTCAACTATCATCTGCTTTTTAATCTTTCGTCTGTTTTTCAATCTCTGTCTACTTTTCAACTATCGTCTGCTTTTTAATCTTCCGTCTGTTTTTCAATCTCCGTCTGCTTTTCAACTATCATCTGCTTTTTAATCTTCCGTCCGTTTTTCAATCTCCGTCTGCTTTTCATTCTTCCGTCTGTTTTTCAATCTCTGTCTAGTTTTCATTCTTCCTTCTGTTTTTCAATCTCCGTCCGCTTTTCATTTTTTCGTCTGTTTTTCATCTTCTGTTATTTGTACTTCATCAAAATTATTTATGTAAAGTCATTTTGACTTAACAACTAGTGGTTAATCGGTTGTGGGTAAACGATGCAGAACCAGCTCCGTGACTTAGGCTTAGTGTATCATATGGTAAAGAAACTAGTGATGGGCTATACTGAGTAAGGAAAGTCATGAAAATGTAATTCTGCTGCTATTTATGTTAAAAGTGATTTGAGAAGTACCGTGTGATACCAATTCTAGTGGTTGACTTATTTTTTAGTATTAAAGTTTTCAAAAAACTCATTGCCACTATTATTTATTGTTTAAGGAAAAAGGAAAATGGAAACTTTTATATGATGAGTTAATTTCAAAAAGTATTTCGAAATAGTATTTTAGAAAAATTGAAATTGTATTATATGAAATGTTATGTTATTACCATATTTGATGATGCACGTATAAATTGTTATGGTAAATGTTTTACCATAAACTTTATAATTGTATGGAATATTTTAGTTATGTTGTTATAAAAAGTTAACTTTTAGTAAACTTATTACACTCACTGAGCTCGTTTAGCTCATCCTTATTTTTATGATTTTAAATAACCCCCTAGGTATGCGTATAGGTGCTACAGTAATTGGAACTTCATCACAAGATTAGTTGTATTGTCGGGTGTTGCTATGCTTGTGTCATTTTGATATGTGCATTTGTGTAAATAATGGATGTTTATAAAGGCTTTCAATGAAATGCTTGAATATAATTTAGCTTTTTAAAGTTTGTTGTAGTGATTGTTGAGAATTATTTGTTTGGGGTTGCTTATGAGTGGACTTGAAGTCTATAATTTGTAGTTGAGAAATTGGTGTGAATATAGAAATGTTTTAAAATGTATTATGCAGGTTTTTAAAATTTGGGAATCTTAGAAAAGCAGTCATTATGCTGCCAAAATTTTTAGTGATACGTTTTGAAAAAAAAGTTCCCACTATTTTTTGCGCTTGTAAAAGTTAAAATATAAAAGGTTTTTAATAGTTGAACGACTTTGCTTTGCGGGAACCCTTCAGTTGAGTTAGATATTGATTGGAGAGCCATTGTGGGGCCTCCGGGAGGGCTCCACTTGGGTTCTCAAAGGGAACTTTGGGATGGGTCCTTTCATGAATGTCGGCAATTGGTGATGCCAACTAGTAACTGGTGACGAAGGCACAACTGTTGGTTGGCACAATTGGCGAAAGGTGATGGCGTGACTGGTGGTAGCGCGATTAACAATGGTGCAATTGGCGAATGGCAATGGCCAAGGTTGTCGTATGACAATGATTGGAGTCTAGATTGTGGATTAGAGAGATGAGGTCATGTCACAAGGGAGAGGGCTAAGGAGGAGAGGAGTAGGCGAGCAACTACAACTTGGGGGGGGGGGGGGGTTCATAGGTTTGGGGGACAAACTAATAATTTTGTTAGGGTTTAATTTTTTTGCATTTCAATCCTCTAATTTTTTAAAATTTACGATACTTACCAATATTTCACTAGTATTTCAAATACATGCCAATACTAGCCAAAAAGATCAGTACAAGTTGGTCTGATATCTTAAAATTTTGTTTCATTTTTGGTTTTTATAGTGCCTACTAATCGGTAGCGTACAAATTCAAAACTTTGACATTAATAGCATTAATAATATGATAATTTTATTATTTTTTAATTTATAAAATATATTTTATCTTGAAAGCTTTATATATAACAAATTAAGGTATCCTTTAACATGTACTTTAAGTAAGACAAAGAAATGCTCCTTCCACAAAGATGAAGATTTTGTCTTCAGGGAGTCTCTTGTTTACATTTGCATACATTAATATACTTTTCAATTCATGTAACCTAAATAAGAATATACACATATTTTTTAAAATCATATTCTTATTCTAATTCTTCATTATCTTTTCGATAGGTATTAACTCAAAAGTTTTTAAATTCCTTTAGACACTTGGTACTTAATTTAGAGTTTGTTTTCTTTGTTTTTAATTTCAATTTTCTTTTTCCTTTCTCTCTTAAGTTGATTTTAATGAACATTTGTCATTGATTAATTTGATAATGAATAAGAATATGAGATCTTGTTTTGCACAATATCTTTTAAAGTATTTTTTTAAATTGATGAAAACCTACTATTGAATTGTTTTAGTCTTATTACCTTATTTTAATAGTAAATCATATCAGAAGATTTTGCTGCAGACTATGTTTATTAGAAGTTGGTTATGTCCAAATCCTAGATAAGTGAAATGGGAATAAATTGGTCATAGTGAGAAATGTCATGGACATGAGATATGCATATAGAGGGTAAGCAAAGTAAAATAGTTCTTAGTAGAGAAAATTCTTTATGTCATATGAGATCTCTATGATGGTATTGAAATTCATGTAGGCTTTTACCTATTTAAAACATCAAGTTTTAGTATTAAAAGACAAAGTCTTACATAGTGAGACCTATAAAAACACAAACTTGTGACAAAAGAACTTATAAAGCTGCAAAATTTAAAGTAATTTGATGAATCCACTAATATCACTTATCTTTCTTCTTAATTTTATATAGTTTTAATAGGAAATCTACCCTAAGTTTCAAACTTTACAGTATGTTTTGTTGTTTTTATACTCTCACGCATGCCCACATGTTTGAATTTTTCTCTATTCAAACTTGACATTAACAAGCTTAACTGTAACATCCAGTTATCCATGTTAAGGCTAGGATTGTGTATTATGAGAAATTACTGAGAAATTAGAATATGTATATCATGCTTAAGTTAAATATGACGTGCACATTTTTGCACATTCATATGATTGTACATGCATTCATTGAAATTTTTTGGGTATAATTGAGTTATTAAATGCGATTAAAATGTGATTTAGCAATTTTGGTATATTTAGTGTATTTTGAAATTTTTGGTGAATTTTAGAAAAAATATTGAAATATGGACCAATTATTATGTGATACGTGGCAACATGTACATGTGACAAATGGCTTCTATGTGTAGTGATAAGTGGCAGACTTACTTGGGTGACATATGTGATACATGCAAAATAGCCACGTAGACTGATTTGAGTAAGGAAAGATTACACGTAGCTTATGTTCTAGTTAGGAAGTGATTAATGTAGCTTTTGATATTCACTAAAGGCATTCAGTGGAGAGCTCTTTCTTTGCTCCTTGTCCATCACCGAATATTAAATTCTCATTCTTATCGGTTGTTATTGATTCACTCTTACTGCTGGGAATAACTTAATAAAGTAAGTAACTCTGATGATGTTTTTACGGTGTAAATGTATACATGCATGAGGAGTTTAAGAAATATAGTTTCGGTGATGAATCAACTAGATGAAAGATTTGTGAAATAGGAATTGTCCAGATTAGTATGAAATAGATTCTGGTTTGGATATATGAAAGTTTGCGTAAGTTGATGAAGCAATATATATATATACTCTGTTCTGGTTATAAGTTGATGTACTGTTCATGCATGAATATGTGAAGTGTGAATAGAAATGAATTTGAGTGAATTTAGAACTAAGGGAAAAGTTTAAGGTGATGTAGTGTTATGGGGAAAAGCATTAAAATGGAAAGTTATGATGAAATGAAGTTGTTGATAAAAAGAAAAGTGCAGCAACTGGTGAATATCTGTATATGTTCTATTTTTAGTGTTAGTGTGTAATCTTGAATTTTGATCTGTTGTGGATGATTTTGAACTATAATAGGAGTTAAATGAAGTGAAAGAAGATAAATTAGAGAAGTTGGTTTAGAATAAAAGAAAGAAAAGAGAAAAAGGGGTAAAAATGTGGTTTAAAACTTCCATGATTAAACTGTATTGATGATCTAGGAAGGTTTTGATAAAATTGTCTCCATGAAAGTTGTAGACCTTTCTTTTAGATTTTTAATGATATAAAGTTTGAAATTTTTGGATCTCTAGATTAAAAGATATGGAGGTTAGAAGTGAGAGAGTGCGATTGGAAAGTCACGATTGCGACGTAGTAGACTTCAGCCTCAACATCCTTTGATCTTTTGACTGCATCTCCTTCCTCTGACCTCTAAATGACATGGGACTTAAACCATTTAACTCGTAACACAGTAATCTACATCTACACAAAATATCTTAGCCATCTGAACTCATTTGGGAGAGATCGAGTGAAAAATGTGGGATGGGTCTGGTTGAGTGTGCACAGACATGAGTCCCTCACGCCCTTGAATTTTCTCCCTCACACCCATGATTTTTTTCACACCCGTGAGTCACTCACACCCATAACTTCTCTTCCTTATGCCCGAGAGTGTTTATTGGTTTTAATTGTCACATCATGACACCATGCTGTCTAATAGTTATGCACCCGAGAGCACCTTGCAAACTGAACAGTCTTACTTATTTCGATCATAACTTCTTTTATAGACTTACGAATGACTTGATTCTTTAACCAATAGGTTTCTAACACATTATTCTACCTCTCCATAAAAATTGGTAGCATTCTGAATTGATTTGAAAAAATATTGATTGAAAGAAAGTGAGGGAATCTGTTGGAATCGTATGAACTGGTATGATTTCACTGAACGTTCTTAAGTATTTCAGTTATATCTTATTCTGCAATCATCCAAATGGGATGATTTTGATTTAGAGTAAAATAGAGATATAGACAGATTGTCTAAATAAATCAAATTTTAATTCAGTCTCTAAGACTTTCAATTTCTGGATGGAAGTTGAGTATGGTGTACTATTTCAAAATGAGAACAATCCGAAAATATTGGGGGTATAACTTTCAGATTGCTGAACCAAATTGAATGATTTTTATGTAATTAGAAACTTAAGACATTGGAGAGTAACTTTCTAGAGGAAGTGTTGCTTAATTTTGTCATTTACCTTATCAGAATGATCATGCAAAGTTGACCTAAAAGTATGTTGTTAGAAAAGTCTAAAATGATCAATTGAGTTATGAAATTAACTTTACACTATTTTATTGTGGTCCAAACCCTAAGTAATAATTATATTTATGAGGGTTTTGATATCTGAATGCTATAGTGATAAGATTTCGATAAGATACATGGGATTGTCATTGAAAATGCATTGTGCATTTTTTATATACATAGATGTGCATAAAGGCATGCTTATATATTTGTGCAAAAGTGTGATATTTGTAAATATGTTTTGTATGATATAGAAGAGCACATTAGATGTCAGTCAGACATTACAGAACCATCCAGGTAATAGCATATCGAAGCGTATTGTGAGTCAACCTAGATAATTTTTCCTTGGATTGATTTGATTTGTTTGACCTCTAATTATGAACTGTTTGTGTTTTGTTATGAATTCTGGACTTAAAGTCCGAGGAGTTTAATATTTAGTTATGTATTGGAAGTGCTCTAAACTGATGTGAAATTTTGAATAATATTTGTATTCTCAACGAAAGTTGAATGCCAGACTTAGGTCCGATTACTATGATATTCTGACTGCGCATCATATGTGATTGTTATATATGGCATATTCTATATTTGATATATTTCATAAAATGCATGCTTAGATAAAGGCGTTGTGACCAAAGTAACCAGTATATAAGCGCTTACACGTAGAACTTTGCTCCGTGATTTTCTATTTCTACATGTAGAGATTTACTTCGTAAATTCTATTTTGACTGAACCCAATGGGCCAGTATTTGTATCCATATGTGAAAGGCACTCGGTCACAACAATAATAACAAATCTAGAGTCTCATATGCATCTGTAATTGTATATATCTGCTTTGATTCACAATGATAACATGATTTTCCATGATAATGTGAATATTGAATTATTTATGATCTGAATGAATATATGTGAGATATGTGATTTTTGTTTTTTCCTTAGGTGAAATCATCAATGATGGTTCATTCATTGAGTTCACAAAACTAAAAAAAAATTACAATGTGGCTTTTTAGACACTAGACAGGAGACCTAGTTTCTTTAACTTGATTAGAGGAACATTTTGGACTTAGTTATGGATCAGAGGTCTGTCAGATGACATAAGAAGAGTTGTAATTTTGTATTTTGTAGTTTCTTATCTAGAACTTGTATAAGGATTGTAAAATACAGTGAAAGCTTTTGTCAATAAATGCAGTAAATGGATTTAAATTTGATGACTCTTAATTATATAATATGATGCCATGTGTTAAGTTGGATATGTATGTGCTCTAACATACCATTATCATAGGATATGTACTTGAATATCCTTGGATATTCAGGTAGATACTCTATGGTAGTGGGATGTTGCATTAACTATAGCAAGAGCACAAAAATTGACCAATTTTGATCAACCTTTTTTTTTTAATCAACAGGTTTATTGAGGTAGATGCTCTGATTTTAGTTTATATATTTAATAATATTTAATTTTTATTCTTATTTAAAATTTTTTGTTAGAATTTTTTCTCATCTTAATATGTATATTTTAGGTAAAATGCTACAAGATTTTTTTTGTTGGATGATATTAGACATATTTAAAAACTACTTATATATATATCAATGAACATGTCATTTGTTGCACAAGTCATGAATAAGTTCTAAAAAAATTGTATCTTAAAATTCAAATGGTAGAAGGGATTAAGTCAAAGAGTATTGTAAAAAGTTAAAAAAACCTATATGGGTTAGTTAAATGTCATTGGGTCTCTTATGAGGCGTTCTTATCCCTGATCTTAGAAATCATATTTGCCTTCCTTTTTATATGAAAATTATTATATTTTCTAGATATTCTTTTTTTAAGAATCTCACACTTGGTACTTACTGGTTTTTACTTTCTTTGCTTTATTAAAAAAAATTCTCTTTCCATTTACTTTTATTCATTTTTTATGTTGTAGTATGAATTCCTTTTAATAAGATATTAAAGCATCTAAAAGGAATTTTTTGTGTGAACAGAGTAGGTTAAATAAGGTTGTGAGATATGCCTTGAATTCTCATGAAATAGAATTCTAATGGCCTTAAACTTTTAAATAAAATTTTAGTGTCACTACACATTTATGGAAATAGGAGTTTCAATAACCTTAAACTTGTGTGAAAATAGAATATTAGTGACCTTATGAGAAACGATTATTGTACTATTTTTTATACCTATATTGAGTATGTTTTGCTTGTTATTTGTGAGTTTTACATTTTTTGGTACTTATTTTGTTTCAAGTGTGTTTTTAGGTCTTAATTGTCTTAATGAATTAAAAGAAAAAGAATTAAGGGAAAATCATGGTATAAAACAGAAGAATTAGAGTTTTCCTAGAGGTACACACCAATGTGAAGATGCACGCATTCGTGTTATTAACATATACGACTATGTAAAAGGATTATGTAAGAGACTATAACCATGTAAAGCTTCAAAGACGTTTTTTCTCATGTGGGGATATATGCTTGTGTAAGTAACTAAGAACGTGTAAAGTTGCAATATTGAAGTATTTTTTAGATACACGGTCACTCACATGACCATAAGACTAACCATGTATAATACAAAATCCCTAGTTTTATAATATAAAAGAAAATTAGGAAGAGGAGACAAAGAGAAGAGAGTAGAGTTGAAAGTTACAACCAAAGTTAGAGTATAAGACATGATTTTGAATTTAGAATGAGGAAAACAAATAGATGATTTCAAAAGACCAGATAGAGAGCAGACTTTCATTAAGGATTTAAGGGGATTTCATTATAGAAAAGGTGGATATACATATTTATAGATTATTTTCTTTCTGATTATTTTTTGAGCTTTTGATTTTTGTTTCATTTTCTACTTTTAGGAACTAAATTTGTTTAATGCCTAGGTAGGATGAACCCTAAGTTGAGATGGATGTTGTGATTTGACCTTTATTTAATGCAATTTATTTTATTGATTCTTTGATGTTCAATTATGTGTTTCTATTCTTAAATTAACATGTTCAGGATAATAGTTCAATGTTTGATTTCATATGATTGAGATTGAGATTGAGATTGAGAAATCCTTTCGTATAAATAAATATACCGTAATTGAAGCATTTGCATGAAAACCTAAAGATAGGTCGACACAAATCCTTAAGATAAGGGTCAAACCTAATAAAGATATCTATGAATGGAATAATGTGATCTTAGAGGTTTTAACTGGAAAGAGATTTTAGTTAATCAACCAAAGATTAATCGTTAATAGTCTTGAGAAAGTTATTAACATAAGATGGGAGTTTTAATGGTCCAATCATCAAAAATTAAATTGAATGATAAAGGCATGTTACTTAAGATATCTTAGGAGGATTCATTACCTAAGTACTAGTTATTTGATATTGGGTTAATCTTTGTATTATATTTGTCTTGATTCTTTATTTTGTTGAGTTTTATTTTATTTTAGTTTTAAATTAAATCATCATCTTATTCGATAGTTAGATAATAGAAAAGAGACCATTACTAGTATTTGTAATCCTTGTGGGATCGGCCGGTACTTATTGGTTCAAACTACAACTAAACTGTGCACTTATGGTTTATAATTACATCAATCACCTTATGATTCTATGTTAATAAGATTTCGCTATAATTAAACTTTTTATAGGTAACGCTAGTCTACAAATAGTTTGATAAGGGTTTTATAAGTGTTGATGCTTGATTATCTCCTATAATTTGAATTTCAAATTTTAGAAATTAAGATCGAATGATAAAAGAATAAAAGGCTTGAGAAACATAAAGAGAAACCCTAAATTAGCATAAGCACATGAAACAACCAATGAAACCCTTTTAAAGTAAAATTTCATCGATCTAAAATGCAGTTTTTGGAGATTTTAAGGATTTCAATCACATCATCTTTGATTTTCAACCTTTCTTTAGTTTAAATGTTTTCTCTTCTATAAGTATGAGCTAAATTCTTTTTGGCATCTAGATTAGATGAACCCCATGATAGACCTTGTAGTGATTTTATCTTAATTTAATTCAATCTTTAATTTCATTGAGATTCAATTATTTGCTCTTAATTATTTTTGAATTAATAATGCCAACATGTTGATTTATATAAGATTTCATGCAATTAAGATTGATCAGTTTAATATACGAATATATTTAATATAATTGAAAGGAGTTGCATACAAACCTAAAGATAGGTTGACATAAATCTTCTAGATTTTAGATAAACCTAATATTGAAATTCATAAATTGACAAATGTGATTCTAGGGTTTTTAATTAGAAAAAGATTTCAAATAATCAACTTGGAATGAAATGCTAATAGTCTTGAAAAAGATATTATCATAAGTGACATTTTAAATGGTTCAATAAACTTTAGAATATATTGATTAGTGAAAGCATGATTGTACAAGAAGTCCTATGGGGATTTGAATTCTAGATATCATTATTTTATTGGTTAATTTTACATTCTTTTATAGTTTATTTGGTTGTGTTGACTTACCCTTATTTTATTTTTCTTTCATTTTAAATCTAATTTATCAATATAAACTCGATTGTCGATTAGAAAATAAGAAAAGAGTTATTACTAGTATTTATAGTCCTCGTGGGATTGAACCGTACTTGTTAGTACTAACTACAACTATACCACATACTTGTGGTAAAAACATTAATGCACTACCAAGTTTTTAGCGACATTTTTAGTGATTAGGATATTAGGAAAACTTAGCTTTTATTAACCTAGTCATTATTTTTCTTTCACATTTATTTCATTTCTTTTTTATGTTTATTTATTTTCTCTAAGAGCTTTCTGCTTTGTCTTTGTGTTACGACTTATTTGTAAGATTTGGATATTAATTGTTATAGCCACTAAAAAAATGGAAGGAGGGAGAGGATAATATTCTCAGGGGGATTATAGTATGTTATCTCTTATGGTAGTTTTGGAAGCTTAGAACGAGAGGCATGGTGATATATATTCAGAAACTCAACCTTCCATCCATTACATGTTGCGACATTTATGGGCATAACTATCACATTTATGAATGTCAAGCAGTAGACTATATACAAGGGCATCTAATTTCCATGAGAATTGACCTTAAGAAACTCCATACATGAATACTTATCATCCAAAGTGAAGTATTTATTATGATTTCGCATGGAAAGATCACACTTCATCTGGATTTCTGTAATAACAACAACAAGAGTAACATCAACATTTTAAGGATTTTTCTTATGAAATTTGTTCCTTTAATTGAGGCAACCCTCCATAAACTAAAGAGAGAAGTGTTTTATTTGGACATACTGAGCTAGATTTTAAGGAACATGAGAATGCAATAACTTTATAGAGTGGAAAGAAGCTAGAGGTTGAAGAAAGGGAGGAAGTTGTTGTTCAAAAAGAGAAGGAAGATGAATAGGAGGAATCAAATAAGGAGCCTATCAATGAATTATTGACAGTCATCTTAAGTACAGATGGCTCCTACTTCTTATATAATGAACTATCAGAGTTAATTGAAGATTAAGGGAGTTTTGTTAATCCTTTTTATATTGACAATTTATTACAAAAAATGGCACTGATAGGTTTACTTAGTCTTACTAATTTGAAACTATATTTTCTTATTATATTGCAACATATGGCCTATTTGTAGGCTAATAAGCACGTAATTTCGTAAGATGAGTGGAAGAAAGTTGTTAATTACATATCGAGGTTGAGTTAAAGTGAGAATGTCAAACTAATGATGTTAAATAAGTGCTTCTTAGGAGGCACCCAAGTTTTTAATTTGGTAATTTTGTTTAAATTAGTTTTATTCCAAGATTTTAGGTTTTCGTTTCTATAGTTTAACTTCTATCTACGTTAACTTTGTGGTTTAGTATAACTTTTCACTTGGTTTATAGTTATAAGGGTGCCATTTTCATCTTTTATGCTTTAAGTATGTGTGTTAATTTATATGTGAAAGTAGGTGGAAAATCTGTCTAAATTAAAAAGTTATAGAAAGTTACACGCCCATATGAGAAACCATGATGAATTTTGTTCCCTTTTCTCTTATTTTCAAAAAGTTATAGAAAGTTACATGGGTGTGTTATTAGGCATGTCAATTTTAGGTGTTTTAATTTTAGTGTCAATATAGCCATGTTAAATCCTAATATGCCTATGTAATTTATCATATTAATTTTGTTTTAACACAACCTAGATATATGCATGTATTCTAGCCTATATTAAACTATGCCATAACATGTTTAAGATGCAAATGTCTTATATAATTGAAGATGAATGCGTATGGTAAAAACTAACCCTAATTTGTTTAAACATATGGCAACCACACACCCGTGTTCATTCTTATATTGAGTAAAATCTTCTTTAAATTGTACTCCACTGCCCACAATCTCAATTTTCAATTTCTCTCCCATTTTTCTCTTCTAGTCAGTGCTCATTGTTGGACCCCGATCTTTAATTGGAATTTAGAAAAAGTAAATGAAATTGAATTAGTGTTTTGTTTAAGTATTATGTTATAGATGAGATTATGCTTTAAGGAAATTTTGAGAAAAGAATTATGAGTTTTCA
>JANIJH010000005.1:18163815-18177547 GCA_024520975.1 Erythroxylum areolatum | reverse complement strand
GGTATATTAGGTAGTATGTATTTATTAGTTTACGTTCCAGCCTAAACCTCCCATATCAGAGGTTTCTTATTTTCACTGTTTAAGATGGAATGGAACGTAACATGAAACTCTCCGCTTTTATCTCAGTCTATTTTATTCTATTATGAATCCTTCAACAAACGATAGAAGTGTGTTAAGTTCCATCCCATCTTATTATTAACCCTCAAATCAAACAGAGCCTAAAGGTGTCATTAGACCCATCTAAAATAGCTCGTGAGTTAGAGAGAGAGAGAGAGACGGAGAGAGAGAATGAATGACATGTAGTATTACTTGAACATGAGTGCAAGTTCTCGAGACATATGTTACCCGTTACTAACATGATTGCCTCTAAGAATTTTATTTCTTTTATTTTATCAATTATCCTTTCGTTCTCAAGACATATGTTACTCGTTAAGGACACGATCGCCATACTTTCACTCTAAGAATTTTATTTCTTTTATTTTATTTCAGTTAATATAATTATTTATATATTGATAGATATTATAAAATATCTTATTTTATTTATATAATTTCTAACTGTAAATTTTTACTTTTAAAGTTTTAGTTGCTGTAGATTTTTATTCGATTTAGTAGATTGTTTGAAGTACTGTCACAAAAACTGCTGCGTCATTTGTGTTTCTGTTAGATGCAATACTCTTCTTCTGTTTTCTCTGTGTTCCTTGTTTCAGCCATTACCAACAACTCTCTCGGAAAATGGAAGAACACTCTGACCAAGTAAAAGAAGCTGTTCGTCTCAAAGCGATCGCTGAAGCCAAATTCAGAAGCTCAAACCTCAAATCAGCCGTCAAGCACGCCAAGAAAGCCTACCATCTCCATCCAAACCTCGACGGCATCTCCTCAATGCTCACCGCCTTCAAGATTCTTCGTGTCGCAGCCCAACCCCACGTGGGCTTAACCGACTGGTATAAGATTCTTCAGGTAGAGCCCTTCTCTCACATAAACACTGTTAAGAAACAATACAAGAATTTGGCTTTAGTATTGCACCCCGATAAAAACCCATACTTGGGTTGTGAAGATGCGTTTAAGCTCGTGGGTGAGGGCTTTAGAGTGCTTTCTGACAAAATTAGGAGGAAAGAGTATGATATGAAGTTGAGGATTAGGATTCAGGAGGAGCGGGATAGTGAGAATGCTGTTGTGGAGACGTTTTGGACTGCTTGTTCAAGGTGTAGACTTTTGCATCAGTTTGAAAGGAAGTATTTGGGGCATAATTTGGTCTGTCCTAGTTGTAAAAAGAGTTTTGAGGCTGTGGAGGTGGATGAAGGGCATAAGGAGGATAAAGGGATTAGAGATGTGATTAGGAGTGAGAGCTTGGACAGGGAAGCAGAGTTGAGTGGTGCTAAAGTGATGGAAGATTTCGTGTCGCAAACGGAAGAGGGAATAGTTGATAGTGGCAGGAAAATTGGTGAGGAAACGACAGAAGAAATGGGCCGTGGTGAGAAAATGAGTTGTGTGAGTTTTAGGAGGAAAGTGGGCAATGGTGAAGTTGGTGGTGATCGGGGAGTAAGAAATACAAGTGTGGAAGGGATAGGGAGTAGGGCAACAGAATGGAGTGCTGGAAGAGTAAGGAGTCTGGGTCTTAGGAGAAAAGTTAGTTTTGTTGGTGAGATGTTGGAGAGATCAAAGCCAAAGAGGGTGAAATTTGGAGAGGAATCAATGACGCTAGCTCAAATGCAGTTGGAAGCAAAGAAAAAGGCTCATCAAGAGAAGGAAAAGTTGAAGGAGAAGCACAAGGATGTGACTCAGACAAAGGATAAGGAGAAGGCGAAGGCGAAGGCGAAGGCGAAGCCCAAGGATGTAGTTCAGGAGGAGAAGGAGCAGGTGCAGGAGAAGAATCTCAAGGATGTTTCTGAAGTGAAGGATAAGGAAAAGGAGAAGCCCAATGATGTGTTTCAGAAGGAGAAGGAGAGTGATAATTGTAAAGTCTTGAATACTAACAAGGCCTCAGAGAATCAGAAAAATGGAGCTTCAAATAAGAGTGGCAATTTGAAAGCTAAGGCAAGGGCCACATTGAGGAAGGGTGTGATTGTGGAAATTGAAAAGCATGGTGCTTCAATTAATGGTTTAAGTTTGAAAAGCAAGAAGCAAGGTGGTTCTAGGAGAAGAAATGTGGAAATTGCGGCTGTGGTGGATTCAGATTTCTATGACTTTGCTAGAGATAGAGTGGAGAGAAGTTTCAGAAAAGGGCAAGTGTGGGCTGTGTATGATGATGACGACGGGATGCCAAGGCATTATGGTTTGATTGATGAAGTTATTTCAGTAAATCCCTTTGAGGTGACACTGGGTTGGTTAGATCTTCAAAGTAATGCAGATCAGAAGGTAATTGGTTGGGAAAAAATGGGTTATAATGTTTCTTGTGGAAGGTTTAAGGTTGCTAGGAAGACAATCGTTAAATCTTTGGGCATATTCTCTCACATTGTAGAGTGTGAAAGGGCAGCAAGAGAGGCTTATCGAATTTTTCCGAAGAAGGGTTCAGTGTGGGCTGTTTATAATGAAGCAGCTTTTGGAACTGATGTTGGAAATCAGACTGCAAGCAATAACCGATGCTATGACATTGTTGTGTTCTTAACCACGTACAGTGAGATAAATGGTCTAAGCATGGCTTACCTTGAGAAGGTTGATGGATTCAAGGCTGTCTTCAAGAGACGTGAGATAGGATGCCATGCTATTAGCTGGTTTGAGAAAGGAGAGGTACAGTTAATTTCACATCAGATTCCTTCAAGAAAGCTCTCTGGAGATGAGGTCCCTGATCTTTTAAAAGATTGTTGGGAACTTGATCCCGCTTCACTTCCTTCAGATTATCTTACGTGATATGCAGATAGGGTATCAGATAGATATTGGTCATTTTGTATAGCTCAACTTTGATGCAGGGCTGGTGGAAAACACAATTTAATCTGAATCAAGAACTTGTGAAGACAATGCAGGCTCATCATTTATTTTTGATAATTGTGGGGAAAGTCATTTGCTTTTGATTCATCAAGCAACCATGAAGTCTTCATGAAATTCGTCACTTGTTAGAAAATTTACAGCTCAGATTTGATGCTTATAATGCCTACGGAGTGTCAAAAGTTTCAATTCCTTGCCTTTTCTTTTTAATGGAAAGAACCATCTGTGTTAAAGTATGTGGGTCAACTGGAAGAAGATGAATATATCAACTTTGATTCGGGGATGAAGTTAGGAAATGGAACCCCTAATCATAACTAAAAACTTTTAGGGCAATGCATCATAGTCCCAAAGCTCAAAAATTGTGAGCGCAGTGCATGTGCATACTCATTTCATGTCTCAGTTGAACTTATTTTCTGGAAATTCTTACTTTTGTCAAATTTTGAAGCACAGATGTGATCTTTCTAATGCCCATATAGTCTCATAATCTTTTCAACATCCAACTCGTTGTCTTTCCCATTTTTTTCCAATTCAGCAAGTGGGTTTTTGTTTTACTAGTTTGTTTTGAGATTCACGTGGCAATTCATATTGATCTTACTAGTAAATACTCATTTTAAAAATGAAATCTATCAATCTATGGTTCTCCGAAAATTTGTGATTGAATTGGATCGAGAAAAACATGCATTGAACATTTCTCAATACTTCCTTGTTATCTTATTTCCTTTTACAAATTACAGTCCACCATTCAGCAGTCTTGCCTAACGTAGTGAGTGCATGCTCATATTATACTCATTAGTAGAGTTCACTTGGTATCCTGACAAGTTTCACAACCCTGAAACTGAAAGATGTTTGAATACACATCTCTTCCAGGGTATAAGAAAAGGGGATTTACGGACTGGATAATGACATACCAAACTTCTTTCCAGTACAAACTGGAAAGACGTTTGATTAATTTGGGTCACTAAGAAATGAAGTAGAACATGGTGAAACTGTTTTCCAGTCCAAGCTTACGACTGAAAACGCTTCATTCCTAAAAATAATCGAACAGAGTATTTAAAAATCTTCTTTTAGTACATAAGAAAGTTTTTATATTTGGCGGAGTCCCAAGCAAGTATAAAAATGCTACAAACCACGCAGTAATGGAGTTCTTATATCTGTTTCTGGTTTTGAAGTCATCGCAGAAAGTCATTGACTTTGAACGGCAATCTTAAAAAAGGTGTTTACACCTTGTCATGGCTGCTAACGCTATTGAGAGTTGAATTCCATACTTCTTTTTGAGCTGGTCTTCGTCATTCATATTCTTCCTTTAAATTAAGCCTCACATGTCGTGCGGAATACAACTTGTCACCTATGCACAAAGCGTACAAGAGGACTTAAAATAGTCGTATAAAAAAAAAGTCTTTCTTTGTTTATGATCAAGTCCACAGTCATTGCTTCGAAGTACAGTTATTGTTTACTTATGGTGTGTTTGGTTGATAGTTTTATAAAGAAATGAGATGCAAAGTAAGTCAATTTTATTATTTAGAATGAGGTTTTATAATAGAACGGAATAGAATAAGATGGAACCGAAAAGTTTCATATTACGTTTCATTTCATCATAAGCAGTGAAAATGAGAAGCTTCTCATTCGGAGAGTTTAGGATAAAATGTAAACAAATAAATATATACTACCTAACATACTTTTAATAATTTTTTGTAATACTAATTATTTCTTACCTTATCCTAATAATAATAAATTGTATATAATGAATAATAAAATAATAAATTTTTATTTAAATTGTTATTAATAAAAATAAAAAATATATATTAAAAACTTATTCTTTAATTGTTTGTCACATTACTGTGACATGTTTTTGATAAGTTATAAATATATTTATATATAAATATAAATATAAATAAATTATTTTTAAATATAAATCAAATGGAATAGAATAATATTTAATATAATAAATGTTATTTAATACTTAATAATAATATTTTTATATAATTAATAATAAATTATATATAATTAATAATAAAATAATAAAAATTTTATTAAAAAATAAAAAATATATAAAAATTATTATTCAGGTCACAACCGTGACATGTTTTTTTGTAATTCACATGTTTTTGCTGTTTCAAAATTATAACATTCGAGTGTTTTTGCATTTTCAGCTCTAGATTGTATGAGAATATTATATAAAGATATAATAGTTATTTATTATATATTATATTACATTTCATTCTATTATCTTTCAAACAACATTTCATTATATTATGTTATGAACCCTTCCATTCCTTCCAAATAACTTTTCATTATATCACATTCTATTTTATTATAAATCATTCCGTTATGTCCTATTTCATTCTATTAATTAATATTCAACCAAACAGACTAACATTCTTTTACGAAATAATAACAACAGTATCAATAAATTGCCAAATTCTAGCTAAGGTTCATTATTGACCTGATTCTGTTTTTCAGAACTAAATCTAATTTCATTAGTTTGTTCAAGTGGAAAATCCAATTAAAAAAACCGCATGAACGTTGAACCATCTCTATATATCTCAGCCTGAAAGCTCAAACTAATACAATTACCTAATTCTTTACCACTAAGAAGAAGATGCAGATGAAACAGACTGTTGTCATTCATGCGAAGCCACTCTCCACTTATCTATTCCTTCTGTTATGTGGTTTGTTTGGTATAAACTCTTCATTTACTGCAACAGCGATCATTGTCCCTCTTACCAATGACACAGACCAACTTGCTTTGGTATCCTTTAAAGGTGAAATACATGGTGATCCTTTTGAAGTCCTGGAACCATGGAATAATTCTCTCCATTTTTGCCAATGGAAAGGAATTAGTTGTGGTCGTCGACATCAAAGAGTGACCATTTTGAACTTGCCATCACTAAGCCTGGAAGGTACGTTGTCTCCATTCATCGGGAACCTCTCCTTCCTCAGAGTGATCAATCTGACAGGGAACAACTTTCGTGGCCCTTTGCCTCAGGAGATTGGCAGCCTTTTTCGGTTGCGTGATCTTCTTCTTGGTAATAACTTCTTTGAGAGTCGCATTCCTGCCAGTCTATCCAATTGCTCAGATCTTCGACATATTAGAATGTTTACAAACCACTTTTCTGGAGAAATCCCGGCAGAGATCAGCTCTCTGTCTAAGCTTCTTGTTTTGGATCTTTCAAGTAATCAGTTTAGTGGAGTAATCCCACCTTCACTGGGAAACCTTACAACACTATCAAATCTTTCTCTGCAGTACAACAAAATTGGAGGGTCTATTCCTGTAGAGCTAGGGTCGCTTGCCAACTTACAATACTTGAATTTGGCTACCAACAATCTGTCTGGTGCAGTACCTTACACTCTTTACAATCTATCATCCATGTTAACGTTTTTTTTAGCTAACAACTCGTTGTCTGATCAGCTTCCACTCGATTTTGGACTCAATTTTCCAAACCTCGAGCAGATAAATATTGATTCCAACCAATTTTTTGGTCCCATCCCATCTACAATTGTGAATGCTTCAAGACTCACAAACATAGACTTCTCTACAAACTATTTTTCAGGAAGGGTGCCTTTGAACATTGGAACTCTTTATGAATTAGAGTACTTACAAATCTCTTACAATCGTCTCGGAAGTGAAAATGGTACAGGTGACCTGGGATTCATCATGTCCTTAACCAATTGTACCAAACTCAAACTGCTACTCGTGGTTGGCAATGGCTTCAGGGATGAATTTCCTAGTTCAGTAGCAAACCTCTCCTCAAAACTCGCATTCCTTGGCCTCCGAGAGAACTACATAACTGGTAAAATCCCTGGAAGCATTGAAAATCTCATTAACCTCGTTTACCTTGGTTTATCTGACAACATTCTCACTGGCAACATTCCTGATTCAATCGGAAGACTTACCAAGTTGCAAGAACTTCATCTATACAACAATTCATTGTCAGGGAACATCCCATCTTCCTTGGGCAACATCACTTATATTAGTATTTTGAACTTATGGGGAAATTCCCTAGAAGGAAGCATACCTGCTTCATTGATTAATTGTACAAAACTACTCGGCTTGGACCTCTCACAAAATATGCTTAATGGCACAATACCTGGAGAAGTACTCAGAGGTTCTGCATCAGTCATGACTGGTCTTTACTTATCTCAGAATAGATTTACAGGGCCAGTGCCAGCAGAAGTTGGGAGTCTGATAAATATATGGTCCTTGTACCTGGATGGCAATAAATTGTCAGGAGAGATCCCAAGTTTTCTTGGTAATTGTAAGATGCTGAATTACATCAACTTGTCCAGTAACTCTTTCCAAGGAAGCGTTCCTTCCTCTCTAAGCAACTTACAAAACGTTCTTTTTCTTGATCTTTCTAGCAACAACTTGTCCGGACAGATTCCTACTTTCCTAACGAAGCTGCAATTCATATATTCTCTCAATCTTTCTTTCAATAATTTCTACGGTGAAGTTCCAACTGATGGTATCTTTGCCAACAGTAGCAACTTTTCAGTTATCGGAAATGACTACTTGTGTGGAGGACTTGCATCACTGCAGCTACCACCTTGTCCTAAAGAAGCCCCCCAGAAACAACGCAAGCTTAAAGTTTTTATTCTTGTTGCTATAATCTGTGCCATCCTGTTATCAGCCTGCTTTTTCGCTTTCTTTTATTGGAGAAGAGAGACCAAACAAGTTCGTGATTCTGCCTTATCTTTTGGGAATCTGCATATGGAAGTTAGCTACGCCGAACTACTACAAGCAACAGACGGGTTCTCTTCGGCAAATCTGCTCGGCGAAGGAAGCTACGGATCAGTCTACAAAGGAATTATCTACCGTGAATAGGAAAGAGTTGTTGCTGTCAAAGTATTCCATCTTCATGAAAGAGGAGCCAACAAGAGTTTCATTGCTGAATGTGAAGCTCTGAGGAATGTTCGGCACCGAAATCTTGTAAGCTCAAGCATAAATTTCAAAGGCGAGGACTTCAAAGCCTTGATATATGATTTCATGCCAAAAGGAAGTCTAGACACTTGGTTGCACCCAATCTCAGTTAATGATCAGCTTCAGGAACCTAGAATTATGAACTTGATTCAGAGACTAAACGTAGCCATTGATGTGGCTACAGCTCTAGATTACCTTCATCATCATTGCCACGAACCAGTTATCCACTGTGACTTGAAGCCCAGCAACATACTTCTCGACGATAACTTTACTGCCCATGTAAGCGATTTCGGGCTTGCGAGGTTGTTATTACCCCCAGGAAGCACATCCTATCAGCCACGTACAAGTTCAAGTGGGATTAAAGGAACTGTTGGTTATGCAGCTCCAGGTAGTGATTTTCACTCTTTAAGAAACAATGTTCCAGCAAAAAAAAAGAAATAAAAAACTTGTCTTGGAAGATGATTAAGAAGCCATTTGTCTGATTGTTATGATCCTGCAGAGTATGGTGTTGGTACAAAGGCATCAAAACGAGGAGACGTTTATAGCTATGGGATTCTACTGCTAGAGTTGTTTACGGGAAAAAGACCTACTGACAGCACGTTCACTGACAACCTTAGCCTCCATGTTTATGTCAAGATAGCTGTTCCTGAGCAGGTTATGAGAGTAATTGATCCTCAACTCTCATTACAAGAGGAAGGAGAGTCGGGTGACAGTTCCAGGAACAATATTCAGCAGATTATGGCATCAATACTTAAGAGTAGGAGTCATTTGCTCTGCTGAATTGCCAGCAGAAAGAATGGATATTGAGGATGCTATCAAGGAGCTTCATTTGATCAAAAAGTCATTTGTTAACCTAAGAAGGGGGAATCAGCATTAAACATTATACATTAAACCCTTGGGTTCAAGTTTAAATGATCCAGTAATATGGTGAACTGGTTTTACATGATGTCTGTGACGTGGAAAGTAATTGTCAACAAAGTTAAAGACTAGTAAGCACGGGAAGTAACTTTTGGCGACCATACAACAAAGGTAAACTAATAGGCGATTACATTGAATCAATGTAAATGCATATGACTTCAACAAGAACTCATCAATCAAGATACGAACAAAACAACAGCAAGCAGCAATATCTTGCCTACATTTGAAGTATAGTGAATGGCAAGTGACAGTTGAACAGAATCTTCATAATTTACACAGAGAACTTCACTCCTTCATCATCTGTTGAAGTTCCCTTAAAAATAGCAGCCTTCCCTTTGCTTTCGAGTATTTTCAATGCCCTGGTCAGAATTGTGCGGTCTACCCCATGCAACTCTGAGATTTAGCAAATAGACAATTGAGATGTACACAATTTTAGAATAGACAGGTAATGGTACCAAGCAGGCTTTGAGCAAAAGATGCACAGGAGCATCTGTGAGATAAAGATTTTGGAGAAGAATCTCTATCTCAATGACACTAAAGATGGGGAAACAAGAAATTCATAGTGAGTACAATCATCAAAATTTTGAGGTTACACAAATAAGCATCACTACATCAGCAGATGACCAAACAGATTTCAAACCATTATTTCTCTCACTCATTCCATCATTACTAACCATGTCCACCATCAAGCTTTTATCGAAGATATTTTGAAGAACAAAAAGTGGAGTCGCAGCTGTAGAGCACACATAATACAGAATTTGAGAAAAGAAAGAAAAATTCATGCAAATTTTTAATGAGAAAGGAATTTTCCTTTGGAGGCTTGAGGTGGGCCAGTAGGACCTAGGGATAACCAGATGATATAACAAAACGGTAACATAGTCAGCATTTGCTTCTAACATAATGCTGCACATGTATAGAGTAGCGTGGATGTGCACCCATACAAAGATGCATGCATCTGGCGATCATTCTTATGTAGCATCACATGAAAACATTGAACAAAGAATTTTGGAGATAAAGGCCTCAAACTTGTCTATTAGATAAATCCAAGCTATTTATCATGCAAATAATTACGTAAGAAGAAAAGGAGATCTATGAGAATGCTTCAAAAACTCAGGTGGGACCAAAGACCAAAATGATCACAGATGCATCATTTTCCATAGCCAATGCATTATCCTCACAAATTGGGAAGTGAAAATTGGGCACTTAAAATATCAAAATTCCACTGACAAACATTTGCATTAACCTAATTTTATCATCCATACCTAGTAAAAAATTGCAACAGTTTACAAACCAATAACATGGCTTCCAGAATCTGATTGATGCAAGATTCAAGTACCTGTTCCACGAGATTCAATCCCCAATCGTATATCCTCAATAGTCATAACACCATCCTCCAAGCCATAATCTTTCACCTAGTAAAATATGTTGAGTTCATTAAAGAAAATACAAAAGGTGCGGGGTTTCTTATCAACATCACAGTTGACTCACAAACTGTAAAATAATTTCAGCCCAATCCTGAATCCTGTGCCAAAGAATCAGGCATTTCTTATGGCCTTTGTCAAGCCATTCTGCACGACCTACGAGCACAGATTGCCATTGAGATTACCTACTCAATTAACATTTGCTATAGAATCTCTAGCTGGATAAATATGACAAATAAATCCCGAGAACAAGAGATGTCCAAGCCAGCAAGATTTAAACTAACCTTCAGAAACTAATGCTGACAGAAATGTTTCCCTGGCTTCATTATTGAGAGATCCTGCACCATACATTTAAATGTCATACATCCTATATATGAAAAAACAGCCGATTGCACAAATTGCAATGGAATTAAATTTATATAGACCATTTAACTTGGTGATGGCACCTCAATACAATGAAATGGAATATCAGAGGAAAGAAAACAACGACTATTGGATCTTATCAACAAACAGCTCTTTCATTTACTGATCACGAATTATTTAGTTATACAGCAACATAAACATGAGGTTTCCAGTGCAAACAAAAAAAGGTGAGGAAGTCCAGCATTTGTGCAAAATAAAATTCAGATCCCACAAGTTATTAGAATCTTTCACCAAAGGTTTACACAGAAGTGATGTCAATCAGTTCTAGATAACCCAGTTACCACATAATTGATTATTTTGTATGAAATCTGAAATATATATAAATACACATAAAAGGATTTGCATCCACACGCTGAGCTTCTCTACACTTCTAATGGAATCCATTCAAAACGCAGGCAAATACCACATCAACTTAAAGAAATTTATTAGTTTGACATGGGAACGGTATTGATCACCCTCTAACAAAGATGACCAAAGTAAACTCTTTGAAAAAGCCCTAAAACTTGATCTTTGTCAAATCAATTTCGGAACCATAAAACCACCGAGGTGATCCAGCATTTGAATGCTACAGAAAGAACATTACACAAAGCTGGAACTGAAGTAGGGCAGAGTAAATTGAACCAGAAGCTTTCTTACTTTAAAATTTTCTATCAGATATACCCTTCTCCCTTCATGTTGAATACAAGATTACAAGCTGCTCTATCAAAACTATCAGTTTTCCCTTCAAGTTATCTCTTCCATTACAACTATGTTTAAATCCACATAGAGGAGATCCTCTATAAGGAACTCCTGCTCGTCTTCTTCACCTTCAACCTATCTTTGGCCCCAGTCCTTCTGTGCCTTCGATAATTGGAACAAATGAAAATAATTTGTTTGGATCCAGAGTCCTAATAGACCACAGACTGTGAATCTGTGAAGAGATTTTCAATGATAAGTAATATTTTCTCTGGCTTTCATAGCAAGTATTAACTGAAAGTTAATACGCCTTTTATGCCCCATAATGACCAATAGCAATCCCTTGGTTGCCAAACAGTGGACTTTAGGCATTCTATAGACAGACCAGTAAATGTAAGCCAGACCCGTTTCTCAACTTGATGACAAAAAAGCAGAATATGGAGAAAAAAATATATCTAAAAGTATCAGAAAACAAACTGCTTTTATCAAACTCTACCTAATCTTGAAACTTTTGGTACATTTTCTTAAATGAAAGAGGAACAGCACCTAGAAAGCCTGATCAGAACTAAATAAATAAGGGGAGGATTTCAGGAATCAAAAGAAAATCTTCTCGCTCAGAAAATCAAAATAAAACCGTGCTCTATTCATTGATCTGATTATGATCAGTTAATATCTATTTACCTACTATTCATATGAATCGAGCAAGAAAATTTTCTAAAATGAGAAAAATCACAACTCCATTTGTAGCTCATTAGCTCATTTAGATCAGATACATCAAGTTGTCTAGACATTGGAAATTGTTAATATAATATTATATTCGGAGACATTTCTTTCCAAGCCTGCATCTTATTGCTCATAACACTCAAAGAGGGGGAATAACGCAGGGCTTTCGAAGTATATCCGCATTACCATGAATTCGAGAAAAAAGAATGAACTACACAGCGAACGATATTAGAAAGTGAAACATATTAGTTTTGGGGCTTACTTTCAATTACAGGATTCGAGAAAAGAGGGAAATTTTCTTCAAGACCAATAGTATATATCTTCTGAGTTTTACAATAATCAAGGATAAGTTCCTTCCACAGCTGTAGCTGCTTCTCTCGAGTGTCCCTTACAGGCTGCAAACTTGTGGGTAAAACCCAGAAAGGAAGAAATGAGCAGAGAGAATCGCAGCAACAAAGAGCAATCAGAAACACGAAACAAGTGAAACGAGCAATAATATAGCATTTCAGGATCTATGAAAAGACTGAATTTTCACAACCATCAACCATAAATATAAAAGAACGACTCCTTCTAGCAACAGAAAAGGGGAAACTAAACTATCTCGAAACAAAATCAATAGCAAAAGTGGGCGAGGAGAATACGTGAAGTATGGCGGGTAATTGAAGAACTGGGGTAGCTTAAAATCACCCAGTTTCTGCATATCTCAGACTAGTGCTTCAACAAATGAGACCTGCAATTGGACAGAAAAAGAAGGAACTTTCAAGACCACATCTTTGATATAGCAACCCAAAAAAAAAAAAAAAGATATCCTACACTGCAATAGCTTATAAAGGTTGACTTTGAAATCTTTGCATGCAGATCAAACTATAAGTGCCGATTCGTTGCTTCAGTTGTGAAACTTCGATTATTCACCCTGTTTCTGGAAGTGTTGTTTGTGCGGTAGATCGGCGTAGAGATGGAATTGCATTTGAGATCAAATTTGCTACTGAATTTGGTATTGAATTGTATTTGGTGAGATAGTCTATTGGTCAGGTAATTTTTTAAATTTATAAAATACTATTTAAATTTTTTTAAATTTACAAAATAATTTATTAATCTATTGTAAAATTGTACTGTATATTTTATAAGTTTAGATCAGCAATATCTTAAAAATTATAATAAATAATAATAATCATAATTAATATAAAATAAAAATAATTTTTAAATATTTAATACATAAATAATAACCACAATTAATATAAAAAATACAATCATCATCATACAAATATAAAATTAAGAATAATACAAAGTATTTAAAATATTACAATAATACAATTTTATTATGTAATAAATAATAATTAAATCAAAATATTCAATAAAAAGAACAATTAATATTCTTAACTATTAAACTATTACAATTTATAACAAGAGTTCGTGACGAGAAAACAATCAAGTAGAAATTAAACATGAAACAAAAATATTTACAATTAGATTATATATATATATAGGCAATGAGATAAACGCTTTTTTGCCCCCACCTACTCCGGTGGAATTGCCAGAACAACCGGTGACTCCTCCTGAGGCTCCGCCGATACCTCAATCGGTTGTTATCCCCCAATTGGCCCAGTCTCTTATCTCAGAGGTGATCCGCGAAGCCATGCTTTTTAATCGGTATCGGGAACTTTCTATGTTATTATTTATATATTAGTCAAGCCTAAACGCCCTGAAATCCAACTCAAGGTAACGAAGTTGA
>JANIJH010000005.1:18152097-18163715 GCA_024520975.1 Erythroxylum areolatum | reverse complement strand
AAAATTTAAAGGTAGTCAAACTAATCCATGTGTCACCATTCTATTGGTCCATGTGTCACCATTATATTGGTATGTTATCCTTTTGGTCTATATGTTACTATTCTATTGGTCCATGTGTCACTTACTTTAGGCTCCATATTTCACTCATTTTAGGCCTCCATATTTCACTCATTTTAAGCCTCCATATTTCACTACTCATAATGCTACACATGTCACATTGTCAAGCTATACATGTCACCAATTATCAGGCTACACATAGCACCATTCTATTGCTCCACATGTCATAAGTTTAAAATGTCATTTGTGACAAACTTAAAGGGTCACTTTTTGCAATTGTACTCAAGCCACTTGTCATCCATTTAACTGAGTCATTTGTTACTTATTCCCAATGCCACATGTCACCATTTCATAGGCATAATCATCCTAAATTCATGTGTATCAATTTGTCTTGTTGTTTAACATTTTTCTTAGACTAGATGCACATATTACCTCATCAATTACTCAACTGTAACATAAATTTCCAATTCACTAATTATAATCCATCAATTCATGATTTTGGTAAATCTAAATGCAAAACATTAGGAATGCACATTCATTTTCATTCCATACCCCAGAATATGTCAATTGAGTACACATACCATCTTGCAATATTTTCTAAATCATGAATCATATATGTATATGAATATTATGCATATGAATGAAATGCACCTCGTAAATTCTTAAATGAAATAACTCATGTAACATAATCTAACAGTTTAATCTTTATACAATTTTAGGAGGCTGGATATTAAACTGTCCCTCTTTAAGAAATTTCGTCCTCGAAATTCTTACTTGACTGATCAAATAGATGGGGCTATGCTATCTCTAGGGTCATTTGTCGCAATTGTACTCAAGTCACTTGTAATCCATTTAACTGAGTCATTTGTCACTTATTCCCAATGCTACATATCACCATTTCACAAGCCTAATCAACCTAAATTCCTGTGTATCAATTTGTCTTGCAACATTTTTCTTAGACTAGGCGCACATATTACCTCATCAATTAATCAACTATAATAATAAATTTCCAATTCACTAATTATAATCCATCAATTCATAATATTGGTAAATTAAAATGTAAAACATTGGGAATGCACAATCATTTTTGTTCCATACCTCAGAATATGTCAATTGAGTGCATATACTGTCTAGCAATAATTTCTAAATCATAAATTATATGTGTATATGAATATTATGCATGTGAACGAAATGCACCTCGTAAATTTTTAAATGAAATAATTTATGTGATTCAATCTAACAATTTAATCTCTTAAAAAATTTAGGAGGCAAGATATTAAACCCTCCCCTCTTAAGAAATTTCGACCTTGAAATTCTTATTTGACTTATCAAATAGATGGGGCAATGATATCTCTATAAAATCAAAGAAAAAGACATTGTTTAATAAAATAGATCGAACTAAGCCTAGCTTATCCAATATCCCGAACACCCCAAAGAATGTCGACAAATACACCCACCGAGGCTGAAATCATCTGACCATTAAGGACATCAACTTAACGATCCGAGACTAAACTTCTCAACCAAAGACTTTGGACACCCAAAATCGACTCTTAAGGCTCATGAACATTTTGAAAATGGTAATAACACTTTTGAAAACATAAAAGCCAAGCTCTAATACCAATTTAATTGTCATTACCCGGAACTACATCGGCCACATGACAACCACTATATACCCAGGCTAACCTAACTATGCAAGGCTAACTGAATATCCTTTGAAAACATTTAGGCAGCACAATGGTTGTATTTTGAAGATCCCAAAACTCAATTAAAATAACTATAAATTAGTTTTAAATGCACTTCTATATTCACATTTAAAATTGTATCACAACTTCTGGACTTTTAAGTCCACTCAAGAGCAATCTCAACAACAATATAAAAGGTTTATACATAAGTTCATTTACAAACCATAAGATAATCAAAAGTTAATTTACAAAATCATAAAGCATATCAACATAACCAACTTAATAAAAAAAGTTCATGAGCCACTATACAACAAAAGTACAAAAAAGAAATTACCTATATGCGGTAATGCTTTGAAAATGTCAAAATTCGCACAATACACTAAGAGCTTCAAGCTCATCAAATTAACCTGTATGGTTGGAAAGCAGAGGGGGTAAGTACACTATATACTTAGTGAGCAGGAAAAACATATATTGTCTATGTAATCAGTGAGCAGGAAAAACTTATATCGTCGATACATACCAAGACAATCTAGATAACCTAAGGAAGGGTTCTTCATGCATCTAGCATGCACATATCCACTTATGAAGTGAATATACATGACAAAATCACGTAGGCCTAGCCTATGACTCAACATATACTAGTTAGGAACCATATAGGCCTAGCTTATTAATCACTCATCCAGTGAACATAGGTTTCAGTTCTGGTACACAAAAGTAGTAAATCGTCACATGTATAAATCAAATCTTGTCAGGAAACCAAATCTCAGAATAGGCCAAAACAATCATGTGTTTCTCCACTAGTCATCCAAACTAATGTGCACACCCATCAATTCCCAGTGTTAGCTTTGCTATCATCCCTGATGAGTTTGGGCTATGGTTGATAAGAGCTTCATGACCCTAAATGATGACCTCGTTGATGACCAAACCCTAGGAGTGCAATCACCCGTAAGTTCTGTAGAAAGGTGTCGATAAGGGGACTTGACTTTTATGTACCAGCGTCAAAGATACAAGGGTCAATTAATCTTATGTACCTAGCACACGATTAACCAATCGTTACCTTACCAATCACAAAAAAATCATATAAAAATATTAAGTGCAAAAATCAAATAAGACATCATGCCTTTATTTATCAATCCAACCGATAAAATGGAACCTTACCATGGCTTTAAGCAAAAAGAGAGCACATATATGCAGCATATATGACTCGGTTCTACATATGTATATTACAAAATATACTATTTCATATAATAAAGTCATCTTTTACACTCCAAGTGCAAAGTTGTTCAAAAATATAGTTTTAGAAAATAAAACTCTATCCTTTGCACTTTAAGTGTAGGTTTGTTGAAAGCAGTATCATTTCTCAAAATATGTAATAAAACATCAGTTACACTCTAAATGCAAAGAGCTATTCAAAACAATGTCATTTATTAAATACATAAGTATACTAGCATCTATTTAAGATTCAATTCTACTATGCATTACCTAGGTTCAAATTCACATATAAGTAATCATGTATGTCTTGGGATGTCCCAATCCCATTTGAGAGATATGGTTTTTCCCAAATCACCTTAAAATAAGTTGTGCACTACCTTGACTTCAACAATCCTCAGTACTAGCCCCTTGATCCACAGCTCCTGAGCTTTTATACATACAAATATACAATGTATTTACTACTCAAACATGTATCTCAAATTTATACACCATGATAACCAAATTCATCCCTAATCAATTATCATAAATGTTATTCTAACATATGTCAATAGGTCAATAATTCACTTACTAATTTAGCTCAATGTCTCCTAACCATCAAACTAGCCTAAACTTATGTGCAATGTTTACATCATTTTCTTCCTAATGCTCCTTTATAATAAGCTTTCTTATTTTAATCATAACTCTCTTTATAAAAATCTAAATGCCATGATTCTTGTGCCCCCCTAAACTAGACTTGCATTAGTCTTAATATATCCAAAAATTACATAAACAACATCTCCCTTTAAAATATAATCTCCATCCAAATTATGTCCTATTTTTGGTAACAAACAGACTGTCAACCAATACTCAACCCTCAATAAATCATTATCAATACATCTTCTAAAAAAACCATTTCACCGAAGCATTAATAAGACATCAATAATAATTTTCATGTTTTATACTTTCACTATATAGGATTCTAAGGTCCTCAAAACTCAGGAAATAGTACAAGGTTCCTACACATGGGTCTATCACAAGCAATAATAAGGAAACAAGCATAACACCAGCTCTAGTTACTATTTTGTCAATCCACTTTCATAGAGGTTAAGTTAGGACTATATCTATAACTTTAATTCTTTGAGTTTCTTCAAATTTGTGCTCTAAGAATATGAAAGACAGAACAAAAAAGAAAGATAAAATTGAAACCAGAATTTCGACTTACCTTGATATCATCTTTCCTTTAGTTCTCTTCCCCTTTTTCTCTCCTTCTCTTCTCATTTTTGTTTTTCTCCCCCTTCTAACCTTATGGTCGACACTCTCACTTTTACTACCTTTTTCATCCATTTTCTCTAGAAAATTCAAAGGAAGTCAAAGTAATCCATGTGTTACCATTTTATTGGTACATATGTTATCCTTCTAGTAGTCCACATGTTACTATTCTATTGGTCCATATGTCACTTACTTTAGGCTCCACATATCACTCATTTTAAGCATCGATATGTTACTAATTGTAAGGCTACACATGTCATCAATTGTAAGACTACACATTTCATCAATTGTCAAGCTACATATGTCACCATTTGTAAAGCTACACATGTCACCATTCTATTGTTCCACATGTCACAAGTCTAAAGTGTCATTTCTCACAAGCTTAAAAGGTCACTTGTCGCAATTGTACTCAATCCACTTGTCATCCATTTAACTGAGCCATTTGTCATTTATTCCTAATGCCGCATGTCACCATTTCATAGGCTTAAATTCTCATGTATCAATTTGTCTTGCTCTTGAACATTTTTCTTACACTACATACACATATCACCTTTTAAATTACTCAACTGTTACAATAAATTTCCAATTCACTAATTATAGTCCATCAATTCATGATATTGGTAAATCAAAAGGCAAAACATTGGGAATGCACATTCATTTTCATTCCATACCCTGAAATATGTCAATTGAGTGCATATACTGTCTTGCAATGTTTTCTAAATCATGATTCATATGTTCATACGAATATTATGCATATGAATGAAATGCACCTCGTAAATTCTTAAATGAAATAACTCATATGACTCAATCTAACATTTTATTCTCTTAACAATTTTAGAAGGCAGGATATTACACAATTAATATGAAAAAAACACAATCATCATCATACAAATATTAAATTAAAAATAGTTCAATGTATTTGAAATATTACAATAATACAATTTCATCATATAATAAATAATAATTACATCAAAACATCAAAAAAAAACAATGAATATCCTTAACTCTCAAATTATTACAATTTATAACAAGAGTTCATGATGAGGAAACAAGCAAGTGGAAGTTAAACCTAAAATAAAAACATTTACAATTACATTACATATATAGAATTTAACATATACATAAAATATAGGTAAAATTAAAAGATGAGAAAAAAATCTTGAATAAAATTCAATCGTCTATGGGAGGATAACCACATAACTACACTGACTCTAGTTATCATTTAGTACAAAATCCTCATCATTGAGAGGAGCTTCATCATCATAATCATTCAAATTTAATACACCAAATGACATGTCAATACTTTGTTATCTAAAATTATCTTCCAAGTCATTGACATCTACTATATTCAATTTTTCAAAAACCCAATATGCCAAAAGAAAAATATTATCAATGAAATCAGATCAATTGAACTACTTATGCTATTAAGACTCTTGATAAACAATAAAATTTAATTATTAGAAAATTATAAGAAATTATATCTATATTAATAATGATAATAACATACCTTTCTCGAAGCTTTAAATTGTAAAGAACAAAAACTAAGTCATTCAACCTTTTATACTCAAATCTATTTCTTTTCTTGGAGTTGATAAATTCAAATGTACTCCAGTTTTGTTCAGACCCTGTTGCATTCACACATTGACTTAAAATTAAAATTGCAAACCTTTTCAATTCTAGAACACCATTTTTGAATTGATCCCACCAAGAAACTGTAAGTCGTAAGATAACAAATGTAGCGTTATAAATAAAATAAAGTTATAATTAATTTCAAAAAATAAGGAAAAGGAAACAACTAAAACCCAAAGAAAGTTTTTCTCTTTGTTGAATAGCAATCTGCATTTCAAAATCCCCATAAGATAACTTATAAAGCTCCATTTGTGAGCTTAAGAGATCTTGCATCGTGTCAATGCTAATAATTGTTGTAATAGTTATAAGCATTCCTCTATTAACTTTAGCTTACTTAGTAAGATCCAGTTTAAAATAAACATTAAGATTCAAAAAATGCCCCAGCTACAAACAATGGAGAAGAAAGTTGTCTTTCCCTTCTTTCATTAATGATTGAAAGATATGGTGTGTACAAAGAAGGCCTATGTTTCATATTATCCTTGATTGCTTCCGTCGCTTTCTCCATGGCATCAAAAAAAACCCATTGTTGGCTTTTCTTCACTATCAGCTAAGTGAAGCACCATCACCAAAGGTCACAAAATCGGATAACAAATTAGCACTGAGATCAAAATTCTCTATCTTCTAGTATAATTTTACAAACATCCACTCCAGCATTAGACCTAGCATGTTGAGATGTAATTATTTATCACTTGTAAATATTTGTGTTAACTCTTTCTTAATTGCAATAAAAGACTGAAGTGATAAGAAATTTGTTACAAATCTTGTCACAACAGGATGACATAAATTCTTGCCATTGATAAATTTTTGTCTCATTAAATTCAATACCTATGCACGATTATAGATGAATTTGGTTACCATTTTAGCTTTCTGTATATTCTCATCAATAATAGGAAAATACCTAGGATCCCTTATATTCTCCAGCATTAAGTCAATGCAATGTGCAACACAATGAGTCCCAAAAAAAGAATTATACTTATTCTGCAACCTTTTTCCTATTGCTTTATAAGCAAAATCATTGTTAGTAATAAACTAAACAATGTTTTCTGGCCATACTTCATTCACAACTTCATCAAATATCACAAACAAAGTCTTATTATTCCTAACAAGGCTAGATGCATCAATAGATTTCAAAAATATAAAGTCATTTGTATAATAAACCAAAAAATTAATAATAGGCTCTTGTCTCCTATTTTTCCAACCATCACACATGATTGAACATCCATTAGTAACCCAATTTACTCTTCTTTCTATCAAATAACTTCTAATTTCACAACATAACAACTCAAAAGCTTACCTCTTAAGTCATCAATTAAAGGGCCTTTGCATCCCGTACCATAAGAGGTTATTACATCCATCATAAGTTAATAATAATAAGACTCAGAAGCAATGAGTTATGAACCTGTATCATACCACCATCTAGCTATTGCCATATCGACATTGTGAGTTGCATCTCTTGATTGTATTGCACTACAAATTGAAGGTTGGGCTCCAAGAGTTGTTCGTGGTGCAAAAAAACTAGTCACCTGCCTTTTTCTTTTCCTCACATTAGGTTTAGGTACTTCTTCTTAGGCCTGAGATTGAACACTACCAGTACCATTACCACTTTCAACATTTACACAATCACTATAGAAATTGGAAAACGAACCTCCACTACTAATTTCAAAATTGAACCTTTCCCTTCTATCTCTCTCATGATTATATTCTTCAAGCAATTTCATCGAACACAATTCACCATAAGTCAAAAACTAACAATTCAATTATTCAACATATATAATTACACAAAGCATACATAAAAAAAATTTCATTTCCAACAATCACAAAATTTACATAAACAGTTTCCATTTCTAACAATCATAAAACATACATAAATAATTTCCATTTTCAACAATTTCCATTTCCAATAATCACAAAAACTCATAAAACAATTTCCATTTCCAATAATCACAAAACATTCATAAAAAAATTTCCATTTCCAACAATCATAAAACATATATAAACAATTTCCTTTTCCAATAATCACAAAACATTCATAAAATAATTTCTATTTCTAGCAATCACTAAACATACATAAACAATTTCCATTTCTAAAAATTTTCAACAATTTCCATTCCCAATAATCACAAAATATACATAAATAATTTTCATTTCCAATAACCACAAAAAATACGTAAACAATTTTCATTTTCAACAATTTTGAATAATTTTAATTCAAAGTTTTAAACAAGAAGATCAAGTTAAAGGTTATGATTTACGTAATTGCCAAATAATGAATGACATATCTTATGCAATTGTTTATACACATCCATTCATAACATGATGATCAAGTTGAATGATATATCCATAACATAAGGACCAAGTTGAAGGATATAACTTCTTTGGAAATGTTTTCTTTTTCTTATTTAAAGCTTTGGATCTTCATTTCATTTTTAACAAACCATAATATTATATACACCATTCTATATTTAGTTCTTAAATGTATAAGTTGCTTCTACAATTTTTAATTGACATTAATAAGTCTAAGTGGTTGGAGCCTATAGCATGTTCACAATTTGAAAAAAAAGTTCCTTTTAGACACATTTACATCACTACTTACACACATTATCTATTATAAATATTTATGATAGCCCACACATATATATTACTAAATAATTCAACATATTTTATACTTAATTAATTATTTACCCAAAGCTAATACCCAAATACTATCATTAAGTACAACTGAATTATTATTTATTTACAATAGTATAATGTTATACTCAATTAATTATTTACCTAAAGACAATACCCAAATACTAAAAATGAAATACCATGTCATAAATTTTAAAAATGTGTCAATTAACTATTGAAGTCTTTGCAAGTTTGTAACTTTAATATTCTCGGTTTAAAATTTTAATTTGAGTTGTTTCAACTTACAAACTTTGAATTGAATCGATTCAATTTATCAACATCATCACATATTCACATTAGGCTGTGCATTTCATTCATAAAAAAACTTAACATAAACGGTTAAACCAGTCTACAAAACCAAACAAAACTGTGAATCAATGAACTCCAATATCCAATCCAACCCACGCAAATCACAAAACTAAAACAATACCATGAATCATTCAACTTCAAAATTCAACTCATAAAACTGTGAATCATTCAATTCTAGTATCCAACCCAAATACACACAAATCACAAAACCAAGCTCTAAACTGATTCACAAATCCATGTTCCAACTGAATCATAAAATTTATTTACAAATTTCAACATCTAAATTCCAACTGATTTACAATAAAAATGCAATTAAGCAGGAAGCAGAATCGAAAACTCAAAAAACACACCCAAAAACTGATTCACAACTTCGGGTTTTTGGGTGTAGATTTGAGGTGAGCAGCAGTGTTCTCTCCTCCTTCAGGCATTTAGTGGTGGCGACGATGTGGTGTGGTGGTCCTTGTGGAGGAGGGATGAAGATGATGGCATGTTCAGAACTTTGTATGGAGGAGTCGAGGATCTTTGATGCTAACATGGATCGGGGAGGAAGATGATAGTTGTCGAGGAAGGAGTAGCACTACCGAAGAGGGAGCAGCACCGTCGGAGATTGAGAGGAGAACGAGAGAGAGAACGATAGTGAGAGAAAGTGAGAGTCAGTGAGAGAGAGTTAAAAAAATGAGAAGAATCTTTAGGAGGGAGCGTGGCATAAAACAGAGAGAGGGGAGTGTTTTAGTTTTAGGTTTAAATTTTTAAAATTTACAAATAAGTCCTTAGTGCTTTTCAAATTTACAGAACCGACCTGTATTTTATATATTGGCTAGTATCGAATGAAAATTAACGGTACAGATCAGTAGCTAAATAACAAATATCGGCCTGTATGGAATGGTATTTGTTTCGTTTTTTGGCCAGTGCAGAACGGTATTTGTTCTCTTAAGTTCAACCCAATAATCTTATGACACAGTTTAACATCAATTTAAAATTGAATGAAAATTCTAATTATACTGTTTAAATTAATAATTAAAGTGTATTTTATATTGGTTTTTAAATTTAGATTTGATTTAAAATTTGGATTAACTGAATTAACCTTTCGCGGGATTGGGTTTCGGATCTCATCTACTTACTTACTTAAAACTCAATCCCTATCAACTCAATTCCCGCTTTAAAATGTCAAGCCTTTTCATTCATTTAATGCTTTTAGATAATGTTTCAGTTAAAAACGAAAGCATTTAATGCTTCTCAAAAGCCTTTTCATTCATTTAATGCTTTTAGATAATGTTTCGATTAAAAAAAGAAAGCATTTAATGCTTCTCAAAAGCCTTTTCATTCATTTTTATGCGTTTAGATAATGTTTTGGTTAAAAAAAAGAAAGCATTTAATGCTTCTCAAAAGCAGATAAAATGATATCATTTCTTTCTCTTTCTTATTATCTAAGAGGTACACCTAACCATGACCACTCATAACCCTATGCATAGTTATTCATCCCTCTCACAACTCAATTCTATTCTATCTCACCCATCTATTCTTAACTATTCATAACTTTCCTCACTCTGCAACTTTCGATTGAGTTAGAAAGGGAATTATAAAAATAGGAAGATAGCTATTGTTGTTGAGCACATTATTTTCATACTGGAGGAAGGGATTTCGAGTATGGATGTTGTTGGGATTTCGAGCATGGAGGAAGGAATTTCGAGTATGGAGGAAGGGATTTCATGTTGGGTGCAAATCATGTGTTGGTCATTGTATGAGTAACTCTACTTGCTGGAATCCATTGCAAAGTGCATTCTTTCCAGCAATGCTCCAATTATATTCAAGTATAGATTTTATTCTTTTGAGTATGAGAAGAAATTTTTTGAATTGAAAATTGTAGTTATATGCATCAATTATATGAAGCATAAATTTTGGTTTGCACAAGCATGCATATATATAAAAAGCTTAAAATTTTAAAAATTTCCACTTGTATTTTACCCAAAAATGTGAGGTCAATAGGTTACAACAATTTCTTTCACAAGTTGTTGTGCAAAACTGGCAGCATAAGGGAATGCAATATAGGTCCCTTTTTGCCCTATAATATATCTATTGTAGGTGTAATTATGTTGATTGTAAATAATTTTACTGATTTAAGAAGATGATGAATTATCTATTATATATTTTCTTTTCATATATTTTATCTTATTTCTATCATCTCTTTTTGGTCAACCTTTTAACCGAGGTTTTAATTTTAACTTATATAATCATGCTTACTAAGTTTTTAGCTAAAGGGGACTTATTATATTTTCAATTGCCTTGTCATATCAATAGTTTTAGATAAGAGAAGGTTTATAGTATTAGAATTTAACACCTTTTATCTGTGGCCTATCTATCCTATTATATAAGGGATCATAATCCTTTATAGGAAGGCTTTTTTCTATACAAACACATCAAAGTTCTCAATTAGAAGGAAAGAAGAGATGTTGTTAGAGTGTGTTCTTTGTGGTAGGGAAATGAATTTCATTTTGCAAAAGATTAATTGGATCAGAATTTCATTTCTATCTCCATTTTTGTTATGTTCTACCTTTTTTGTAAAAAATGTTTATGTTCTTTTTTCTTTTTTTATGATTTTCATCTAACTGATAGGACTATTACTTCCTATTTAGTTTTTCATCTTGCTTTTAGGACTATTAGTATAATAATGCTTTATAAAAGGCTCCCTCTTTGCAAAAAGATCAAAAGTTCTGGTTTAAAACAAAGGAATATGTGATCTTGTGGTAGAGTGAATTTCATTTGGTAGAAGATTCATTCTAAGTGATGATGTTAGAAATATAGTTTGTATATCTA
>JANIJH010000005.1:18136169-18147680 GCA_024520975.1 Erythroxylum areolatum | reverse complement strand
AATAATAATAATAATAATAATAATAATAATAAGAACAACAACAACAACAACAACAACAACAACAACAACAACAACAAAACAACTCAGCAAAAGTCCAACTGAAATCCAGGGTCTGGAGAGATTTAAAAGTATGCAATCTTATTCCTAACTAGTAAGGAGATTATTTCCAATAGAACCACATGAATATATAAAATAATATAGTAAATGAAATAAAAATAAAAAATAAGATTAGATAAAAGAAAATAATAATAAATAAAATAAATACATAAATAAAAATAAATAATTGCTTGCAAATAAAAATATAAAAATAAGTAATAATATAAATAATGCAATAAATACAAAATAAGGTAAAGAATAAAAAAATAAAATAAGTAAACAAATATACAAACAAGAAAGAAAACAAGTAATGTATAAAACAAAAGTCACCACAACAAAATATTTAGGCTAAATAAGGAAATGTTAATGCCAAATAACTAAAGACAAAGAACTACACATTAAAATATTAGGCTAAATAAAAGATATAAGATTCGAAGAAAAATGTTTAAAAATTCTATGAAAAGAGTAGGGTCTCTTTATATGAGATCCTTTACCCATATCTTAGTATGTTAAAGTTTTGTTTTAGGGTCACGTCCTCAGTAAGTTCTAACAAAGTCATATCGTTTTTAATCACCTCCCTCAAGTTCTTATTAGATCTTCCTTTTTATCTTCTTATAGTTTTAAAGTATAATCCTAGTACGTCAAAGTTTCGTATTGAGGGCTACATTCTCGGTAATTTCCAGCAGAGGCATATCATTTTTGATCACCTCACCCCAGTTCTTCTTAGGCCTTCCTTTTTTCCTATTATATTTCTTGAGTATAATTATCTTGCATCTTCTCATCGGAGCATCAAGATGTCTCCTCTTAATATGTCAAAATCACCTCATTCTTGTGTCTCTTAAGTTTTCCTTAATATTATCCATCTTTAGTTTGTCTTTTACCATTACATTCCTAAACTTATCTCTTCTTGAAGGTTGCACATCCAATAAACCATCCTCATCTCCACCACCATTAACTTATGACTATGCACCTATTTAATAGGCTAACATTTTGCTCATATAGAGCATTGCCAGCCTAATCGCTACACAATAGAATTTACCTTTGAGCTTAAGGGGTATCTTTTTGTCACATAAAACTCTTAATCCACTTCTTCATTTAAGCCACCTTGATCTGATACGGTGAACAATGTCCTCATCGATCTCTCCATTGCTTTGGATGATAGATCTTAGATACTTAAAACACTTTTTATATGGTATAACTTCTGATCCAATCTTTACTTCTATATTGAAAGCCAACCAGTTGCACTTTAAGCATTTAGTCTCAGCCCTGTGCAATTAAAAACCCTTAGACTCTAATGTATCCCTCCAAAGTTTTAGCTTAACATTGACATCCTCTTTTGTCTCATCCAATAAAACAATATCATTAGCAAATAAAATATACCAAGGCACATCACCTTGTATATTCTTGGTGAGCATATCTATCACTACTACAAATAAAAGAGAGCTCAATGAGGAGCTTTGGTGTAATACAATATCAATAGAAAAATACTTTGTGTCTTCTCCTATCATCCTTACTATAATCTTTACACCTTCCATTTTTCTGATTCACGACACAATTTGTAATTATTGGATTAGGATGGGTTCACTATCTATGTCCTTGGTACGCAGTCCCAGTGACTTTGTATCCTTATAGTACCAATTCCTATTGATCCTATTTCATTTCTAGTCTTTTGCCCTTCAATTGAGAATGCTAGAGAGCATTAGCTTCAATTAAACAAGCTTAACCTTGAAAAGAAAGGTGGTAGGCTGAAGAACCGTTGAACGCTTTAACTTGGCCACTGAAGAACCCTTCCTTTGAGGAAGAGTCTCGCAGTACACCTATCACCTATCAAGTAAAGAGAGACTCTTTTCTTTGTTACGTTGATGTAGTTGAATCTTATTAAGAGGAAGACTTTGTCTTGTCTACACCCAGGAAAGAAAAGATCAGATCGGCAATAACAAGTGTCTTTTCTATCCTTTCCTCTCTGAATCGTATGGATAGGATATCTTTGCTTTGCTCCCGCTTTTTCCAAAAAGACTCAATCCTTACCTTATAACATCGCTTCTTCCCTTTAGCTACAAGACTTTACACTATTTTAAAAAATCCACTTTATACATTTGAAGTGTTTAAGGTTTATTAAGCTCTTAAATTAAATCATAGTGAGTTATTTATATAAGCTTACTTATGAACCATATCATCATCACCATCACATAGTTCGAAGTCCTACAATAAAGTAGAGTCTGGGGAGGTCTGATAGTACGCAGCTTTACCCCTACATTATGGAGAGACTGTTTTCGGTAGACCCACATGCAAATATGACAATAAAACAGTGATGCAGATATTTTAAAAAAAGTGATATATATATGTATAATTAAAAATAATTTTTAAATAACAAATAGAAAATTGCAACTTAAAAAAAGTTACATATCTTCATTAGGAGATGCAAGTCTAGAAGATAAAGTTTTACCAAATATACCTGATATATTGCAAATTACTGCTTATACCTGATATGTTACAAAGTTCTGCTCGCCATTTATCGAATTGTCTGTGTCATCCTTGCGTAGGGACATCGTTGGACTCAAAATTTTGGATAACTAATAGCTGAGATAGAGGCAGAAACAAAAAGGGTAGGAGAATCCAAAAGATAAAAGTAGAAGAACATAAGATTTGAGAAGAGAGCAGAGATTTGAAAAAAAAGAGACCATCTCCGTCCTTGGTGAAGTTTCAAGCAACTCCACATTTACATAGCTACAAAAGTCAACTAACTACACAAAACCCTTTGTTTTGTGCGACTCCTCCAATCTAGTTCACCGATAATGATGGAGTTGTCTGATCATAAAATTTTCCATTACCCTCACCTACCTCCCCCTTAGGTACCTCCAAGCTTCGTATGGAAAGCAAAACCTTTCAAATTAAGGACCCATAATCTCACCACCAGTGGCGAGGGTTCTGATGGAGAACCCAACTCTATTTCTACCCCTTCTCCTCCTATCTTTTGGCTGACATTTCAAAAACTTACAAGTTTTAATTATCTTAACCCTATACATAACTCACTACTTCCACTGAACTTGCATCTACCACTTAAACTTTATAACAACAAGAGGAAGGACAAGTCTTTGATCTATTGATAAAGGACATAAATTGGACGATGAAAAACACAATACTAAAGAACAAAAGAAATCGCATTCACATGGAGTACAAACTTAACAAGAAGATCTAAACAGAAAAAGAGCCACCATAAAATTATGAAAAGAAAAATTGAGCTATCTTGAAATGCTAAGAACATCCGACTCACAATCGGAGAAAATAACCAATATGGGAAGAAAAAATCGAACATATCAAAGAAGCATACAATAAATGATAGATCTAGAAGTCAATCAGATCGACATAACAGAACAACATTATCAAAGAATCACATATCTAATAATCCAAATAAAAAATACCGATATGTTAAGCCAAACGAAGAAAGCAATTATACCTGGAGAGGGGAGGTGAGAGAAGAGCTGAGATCGTGAAACTAACAACTAGATCTGACAGATCAGGCAGTCGTAAATGGCCGAGAGTGGTCAGGTCTTAAGAACAATAACTACCTGAAGAAACACCGCATAGCCATTCATCACGAAAACAAAAAGATTATTCTCCCATGGGTTTGTTGTTGTCGGATGTTGATTTTTAACTCAACTGACGTTCCGTTGGCTTAAGCTATGTGCATTAGAAGAAAAAGAATGCATAAGAAAGAAACAGGTATAGAAAATGGACCTCTATAGTCAGTACCCACATACCCAACTCTTAAGACGACCTTTTTCTTTCGAAAGGGAACCCATTTCTTAAAACATGAGCTCATTTAAACCTTGAAAGCTCATCATCTCCAATTTTAGGGAACAAGGATGAGGATTCTATCTTTGAGATCAAGCTACCTTCAAATTGAGAAGCTCTATAGGGCGTCAAAGAATTAAGCTTACCTTGAGATGGAATAATGCGGCATCTCTTCAAGTGGAAGAGTGATTTGTTGGTCCAAGGAACTTAATAAGAATGAATTTAATGCAAAAATCAAAGGAACTTAATAAGGGTTATAACTTGACTTAGGTTAAGGTATGGCCGAAAAAAGTTTTTAGGTTAAATAAATTGAAGGAAATGATACAAACTTATCTATATAATTTTTAACTCAAATTAGTTCAAAAATTGACTTAATTCAAATAGTATCCTTTCAATCACCTCATCATTTTTTTATTTTTATTTTTTATTTTTTAATAAGAACATCAAAAAGGAGACTGCGTTTTTATTTTTTATTATACTTCTCCTCCATTATATAACAACTGAAAAATCAAAATAGGCAACTTAAATTAATTGATTTACTATTCATGAAAACAATTAAAATCATATGCAAATAAGTTTTATACATTTCTTTCAATTTGGGGGCTTAAAATTATTAAGGACATTGAGAAAAAAGGGTGGCATGTAATAAAGTTAGTGTGCAAGAAAAAAAAGGTCAAGACTCAAATTGGTTCTCTAGGTGTAAAAATTAAGTTAGGTATTTTTAGGTCAAAAATGGTTATATCTAAGTGTCCCTATGATCTCCAAGCATAAATTCACCAAAAATATGATATCAAAAATATATTTAAAAGCTAGTTGTAGCATAAACAAGCTATGTTTGATAATACACCACAAAGAAAAGTATACGAGAATAAATGTGATGAGTTGCTCTTATTCTCAAAAGCTCACATGACTTTCAAAATGCATAAAGTCTTGCATATTTTCATTCCAAAAAAACCAATGAGATACTATAAGTAATTTAATGAAAAAAACTAGTTATACTCATCTCTCTCATACGTTAAAACTAAAAAAAATGTGTCCTAACTTAGGAACTATTTTTAAACAACATTCAGAAACTTTTAAACTACCACAAGGAATAATCTACATATGAATCATAATATTTATAAGTCCAAATACAAATCACAAATTTCATGATGGTATATGCTTTCACTTTCCACTTACTCTCCCCTACACCTAAATCATACATTGTCGTGAATGCATGCAGCAGATGCTTACATTCCACGAAATTAATTAATATAAAATAAATCACTTAGTAGAAGACTTCCCTGATTTGTGAGCATCTAAAACAAAATATACCATGGTGTTGATGTGTTGATAAGTTTTATAATATAAAACTCTCAATATCGCAAGTATACATATCGTATTTTGTAGTATTAAAGGTATCGTTCCCACAAGGACTAATATGCACCTGACAACTTGAAAAGAACTTTGTTTAAGGTACTAAAGATTGATGTGAATGAAAATAAATGATTGAAATTAAAACAACTAACAAAATGAATTAAGTAAGGAATTGAACAATTAAGTTGCCAATAAAATTAAGGTTGATTAAAGTTTGAAGACTTAGGAACTATTTTATCCTTATTATGTTTTCCCTTTATCTTGTTGATCTAATTAGGTTTAATCCTAAATATCCTAAAGTTTTGATTATCCTCTCTCGATGTCTAATTAATTAAGCCTAATTGAAATTCTATAATAATAGAATTATAATATATTGATTCATAAAACTACTCCTAACTATTCAATTAGATTTGAAACAATCCTAGTGATAATTAATTTTATGATTAAGATCTCTCTTAAATTGATAATTAATTTAATAATTATAGGTCTATTAAGCTACCAACTCTTGTTGTGCACCTTAACACCGATAACTTGATTCGCCCTCTCAATTTATTACTAAGTATAAGCATAAAAATTATCACAATGCATTGATAAATGTATTGAATTCAACAAGAATAAAGTTTAACAAAACAATTCAAGAACAACCCCTAATATGAATTTAAAAACCTATAATTATGTTAAACATCTTTAAAATCCAAATAAACATTCAAGACAATGAAATAAATTAAGGAAAAAGAAGGAAAAACTCGTTGGAGTCTTGATTTGGAAATTTGGAATTCTATGAAGCTCTTTTGATGTCTCCTCTTGATCTTCTTTTAATATGGTGGTTGTTGCTTCTTTTGGTGTTTTTCTTGTTCTTTTATAGTTGTTGACGCTTCTAGGATTGTTTCTAGGATTTTTCCACTTAATCAGTTCCAAAAATAGCCCAAACCCTCAAAAATTAAAAATTCTCAGGAGTTGGAAACACCAGTATCACGATCGTGACCACGATCTTGATAGACGCTCCATACATGTAGCTTGTTCCTCATGATCGTTACCTTGTTGCATGCATCCACGATCCTCTCTTTTCTTCATATTCTTGTTTCTATACACTTACAAACACATCAAACACCTTTTGAAATATAAGATTAAGATCAAATTCTTTCTCTAAACCAATCAAATACTTAGAATACATACAAACATTAACAAGAACACAATTCTAGGCCTATACACATGATGATCATTTAAGAAAATACTTAAAAACACACTTAAACACCTATAGAAAGATACTATGATCTACACCTATGAACATTCCCACACTTAAACCTTTGCTTTTCCTCAAGCAAAACTAAAATCCTAACTAACAAAACATATAAACACACAATCATACAACATGCAATAATGATATAATGACATCAAATCTTATGGAATTAACTTAACCTCAAAAATCAATCACTTAAACTGTGCCAACATACTAACTTATTCCTTTCATGTTTAAGTGATTTGATTTGAATACACAAATAAATCAAAATATTAACACCCTATTCCTATACCTATGGCACTTGTAAGCATATATTTATTACTATTAATCAATTAAAAAGGAAAGCTATCATTAATTATCTTTTTATGAAAATTCTTGCTATTTATGAAAGATCAGTAGGTTTTATTTAATGTAATACCATTTTTTAAATTTCCTATAATGATAACCTAGTCTTTTGTTGTGAAGGTAAATGCTTTGTCATGAATGCCCCTGATTACTCAACTAGGTCACGTTTTTTATTTAGCTTGGTTAGAGTGTCATTCTAGCTTTTTAACGTGAAGACAAACATTTTGTCGTGAATGTCTTCGGTTACTCAGCTATATCACAACTCTCAACTACCTATTAACTCTATTCTTAACACAATTTTCTTAAAAAAGGCCAACAAAATAGAAATTTAACACATTTTTTATTTTTATTATTTAATTTTTTAAACCTACATCCTATCTTCTTAGTCAATCATTCTCATGAAAGGGTACTAATAATGCTAACTAATTTAATTGACTATAATTATAAATGTATACAAACAAAAGTGCTAAAGTGAAAAAATAGGTGTCATATCCTAGTTCACATACATATTCATCCCAAAGGCACTCAAAACACAAAATTCACAAGTCACTATAACTTTACAATTTAAAAGACCATGTTCAAAGCTAAACTAATTGCATTCAATTCATGTAGTTGACACATTCATATAATGCACATATTAAGCAACAAAATATTCACACAATGCTAACCTATTAACAAACTAACACAATACAAATGCAAAATTTACACACAATTGATACGCAATTGCATATACGTCCTTACACTTGAACAACAAATTATACTCATATGAGGAACAAAACAATACAAATAAAGATAAAGAACAACAAATAAAAATTTAGAGTAAGAATACTTATGGTGATTCGGGCAGTGACGGTATGGGCGATAGAATTTGAGGACACTCTATGCCATAAAGGTCCTTTAATTCACCCGCAACAAAATAACATAAAAATAAAAATAACAAAGCACCATCAAAATAAAATGAGAATCAAAAATAAAACATATCTTAAATCTTAGGTTGCCTCCCAAGTAGTGCTTGTTTAATGTTATTAGCTTAGCGTACTCTGCCTTCTACCTTCCACCCTAAACTTGGGTCTATAATAAGTGACTTGTTTCCACCCATTTCTCTACTTGGTAATTTAGTAGCATATCAATAAGCTACATGTTGCAAGATAATAAAAAGGATATAATTAATCAAATTAAAAAAATCTAAGTAAGTCCAGTAATGCCCTTTTTGGTAATAAACTATCATTGAAATAGGGAATGATGAAACTCTCTGAATCTTCAATTAAATCCAATAGTTTATATTATGGGAGGTGGTTTATATTTTGGGAGGTGGAAACTATCTAGATTTAAAACAACTACCAATATTTCATAGATAGTTCCCAAAATTAACTCCTCTTCTTACTCCTTTAAAGATTCAACTACATCAATTCTCATGGATGCTCTTTCAGATTCTTTAGTATCTTATTCATATTGAATTCCACTTATTCATCACCAATTCAAAGAATAAGGTTACCTTTATGGATATTTACTAAAGGTCTTCTAGTGTTCAAAAAGGGTCAACCAAAAATTAGTGGATAGTTTTGGTCCTCTTCAAAGTCTAGCATGATAAAGTTCACAGGAATAATAAACTTTTCTACTTTTATAGGCACATCCTCCACCACGTCAAATAGTTTCTTTATCGATGGATGTACCTAAATAAGCATAAAAGTTAGCTTAAAATCTCCTAGCCTCAATTTCCCCAAAATTGACAAAGGCATAAGATTAATACTTGCACTTAAGTCATAAAAGCATTTAGAAAATTCTAAATTACCAACGACATAAGGTGAAAATCCTTGGATGTTTTGTCTTTGAGGGCATATGGTTAGTAATTATAGAGCTTCATCTTTTCCTTATGGAGATCATTTGATTATCATTGTAAGTCCACTTGTTTGATAAGATGTCTTTGAGAAATTTAGTAGCCTATAAATAAGCTACATGTTGCAAGATAATAAAAAGGATATAATTAATCAAATTAAAAAATCTAAGTAAGTCTAGTAATGCCCTTTTTCGTAATAAACTATCATTGAAATAGGGAATGATGAAACTCTCTGAATCTTCAATTAAATCCAATAGTTTATATTATGGGAGGTGGAAACTATCTAGATTTAAAACAACTACCAATATTTCATTGATAGTTCCCAAAATTTACTCCTCTTCTTACACCTTTAAAGATTCAATTACATCAATTCTCATGGATGCTCCTTCAGATTCTTTAGTATCTTATTCATATTGAATTCCACTTATTCATCACCAATTTAAAGAATAAGGTTACCTTTATGGATATTTACTAAAGGTCTTCCAGTGTTCAAAAAGGGTCAACCAAAAATTAGTGGATAGTTTTGGTCCTCTTCAAAGTCTAGCATGATAAAGTTCATAGGAATAATAAACTTTTCTACTTTTATAGGCACATCCTCCACCACGTCAAATAGTTTCTTTATCGATGGATGTACCTAAATAAGCATAAAAGTTAGCTTAAAATCTCCTAGCCTCAATTTCCCCAAAATTGACAAAGGCATAAGATTAATACTTGTACTTAAGTCACAAAAGCATTTAGAAAATTCTAAATTACCAACGACATAAGGTAAAAATCCTTGGATGTTTTGTCTTTGAGGGCATATGGTTGGTAATTATGGAGCTTTAGCTTTTCCTTATGGAGATCATTTGATTATCATTGCAAGTCCACTTGTTTGATAAGATGTCTTTGAGAAACTTTTCATACTTAGGCATATGTTCTAAAGTCTCTATAAAAGACAAGTTAATTTGCAATGTATTTAACTTTTCCAAGAACTTTGCAAATTGTGCATCTAGTTTATTCTTTTGAAGTCTTTGTGGAATGGAATTTTTGGTAGGTATGGTGTAAGAGGAATGTAGGGAGGGTCCTCTTTCTTCTCTTCATCCATTTTTTTTCTTCCTTTGATCCTCTACAAGATAGGGTTCAACTTGTTTTTCTACTAGTTCTGCTAGCTCTTTCCTACTCTTAAGTGTGATAATCTTAACTTACTCCCTTGGATTTGCTTCTATATTGCTTGGAAGGCTAGCCATACTTTATGTAGATTGTGCATTGGCTAGTTAGCCCATTTGAACCTCCATATTGTGAATAGAAGAGACATGATTCTTCGTTACTTGCTTGAATTTTCCTTTTAGACTCATGAGCTTGGAATTTATCATGTCCATAAACTTATCCATTTTTGAATCCTATGAATTAGGTTTTGTTGGAATCCTGGTGGGCCTTGAGCTCTCATTTGGGTCCTTACATTGTTAGATCAAAAGGAATTCGGGTGGTTCTTCCACCTAAGATAATAGGTGTTTGAATAAAGGTTCCTCCTTGTCCATATTGTGCTTCCATTAAGTTGAGTCACTTCATGATGTCATTTTCCACTAGAAATCAATTGGCTATGATATGGCTATCTTATCCATATAGCTCACATTAGTGTTGAATTGCTTTAAGTGGAGAGGAAGAGGTGGCTTTCAAATTGGTCAATTGCTTGATTAGGTTGGTGACCTCGACCTACAATGCTATCACTGAATCTACTATAATTATTTCTTTTAGATCCTAAAAGGTTGGTTGTTGTCTATCTCATTTCAATATCCAAAGACAGCTATTGTTTTCCATCTCTACTAATAGAACATATGTCACTTTAACTATTTTCCTCATTAATGAGCCACCAGTTCCTGCGTCAACGGTGTCGCACATAGCTAGATTAACTCCATTGTAAAACATTTGTAAGAGGAACTCCCTTAGTAAGTTTTAATGCAGAAGACTCCTTTACAACTCCTTAAATTGCTCCCACGCTTCATATAAAGCTCCCCTTTGTTTTACTGGAAGTTTGTAATTTCTTTATGAGCCTCATTGTCTTTGTTAAAGGGAAGTATTTAGCTAAAAAGGATTGCACTAGCTGCTCCCATATTGTGATGTTCGCTAGGTTGAGTGAATTAAACCACACATTGGCTCTATCCTTGAATGTAAAGAGGAAGAGCCTCATCTTGGCTACATCTTCTAACAACCTATTATATAGAAACATATCACAAATATCTAAAAAAATTGGTCATATGAGTATTGGCATCCTTATTGGTGAAACCATGAAATTGTACATTGGTTTGTAACAAATTTAGCAATGCCTGTTTGGATTTAAAGGTGTTCACTTACACTAATGGTCATGTAATTAATTGGTAATTAGCATTAAACCCTGGCCTCATGAAGTGCTTAAGGGTACTTTGTTGCTCTCCTTGGCTTCTTTCCTCCGCCATTGTTCTTTCTATTACATATTGATGTTTAATTCTTCACATCTCTCTTTCTTGCTTTGTGATCTCTAAACTTGACGTGTCTTCTACTTTGCTTGCAAACTTTCATTTTTTTAATGTTTAGGCATACGCACTCAGACAAGAAAATTATTACATCTTTAAAACAAAGGAATTAAAATTGTATAAGATGTTAAATCTATCCTCGAAATTGGTGCCAAAAACTTATTGATAAGTTTTATAATGAAAACTTTTAATAACGCAAGCATACATATTGTATCTTATAGTATCAAAGGTATTGTTCCCAAAAAGACTAATTTAGACCTAACTGTTGGGCCCCGAAAATTTTTTTATTTTATTTGAATTAATTATTTATTGATTTATGGATTTATTCGTTAATTATTTTTATTTTGCCTTAA
>JANIJH010000005.1:18125751-18136069 GCA_024520975.1 Erythroxylum areolatum | reverse complement strand
ATCCAAATTTTCTATTGCAAGTTTCCCTTATTGTGGTGAGTTATGGGTCTTCTATGCTTATGTGTGCTTGTGTGGTCCGAATGTTGGGCCTCGGAGACGAGGTCCAACACTAACAACTTGAATAGAACTTTATCTAAGGTACTAAAGATTGATGTGAATGAAAATAAATAATTGAAATTAAAATAACTAAACAAACGAAACAAGTAAGGAATTGAGCAACTAAGCTTCCAATAAAATTAAGGTTAACCAAAGTTTGAAGACTTAGGAACTATTTTATCTTTATTTTGTTTTCCTTTATCTTGTTAGTCCAATTATGCTTAATCCTAGATATCCTAAAGTTTTGATTATCCTCTTTTGATATCTAATTAAGTAACGCTAATTGAATTTGATAATAATATAATTGTAATCTATTGATTCACAAATCTACTCCTAACTATTTAATTAGATTTGAAGCAATCCTAAGGATAATTAATTTCATGATTAAGATCTTTAACTGTTAATTAATATGATAATTGTAGGTTTATTAAGCTACCAACTTTTGTTATGTGTCTTCACACAGATAACTTGATTCACTCTCTTAATTGATTACCAAGTATAAGCATAACAATTATCACAAATCATTGATAGATGTATTGAATTCAACAAGAATAAAATTTAACAAAAGAATTCAAGAATAATCCCTAATATAGATTTAGAAACCCATAATCATGTTAAACATCTTAGAAATATCTTAGACATTTAAGACAATGAGATAAATAAAGGAAAAAGAAAGAAAAACTAGTTAGAGTTTTGATCTATAAATTTAAAATTCTCTTACACTCTCTTAATGTCTCTCTTAATCTTCTTTTGATTTGGTGGTTGCTACTTCTTTTAGTGTTTTTATTGTTTTTTTTATAGTGCTTGAGGCTTTTAGGGTTATTTATAGGGTTTCCCTGCTTAATTCGGTTCCAAAAATATCCCTGAACCTTTAAAACTTAAAAATTCTTGTGAGTTAGAAACACCAATGTCATGATCGTAAGGGTGTCATGATCATGTCCTGCATAGTTTATCCCTCTTTGTAACAATCGTGCATGGTGTCACAATCACGACAGAAACTCCATACATATAGCTTGCTCTTCGTTTGTCATGATTATGACCTTGTTGCATGCATCCACGATCTTCTCTTTTCTTCATGTTCATGTTTCCGTACACTCACAAACACATCAAATACCTCTTGAAACATAAAAATTAAGATGAAATACTTGTTAGAAACCAATTAAACAGTTAGAAGACATAAAAAAATTACAAGAACATAATGCTAACCCTATACATATGATGATCATTTAAGAAAATACTTAAAAACTCTCTTAAGCACCTATAAAAACATATTATCATCTACACCTATCAGGTATCATCCCCATAAATTAGAGCAGAGCATCCAAATTCCTCTCCAGTTTAGAAATTTTGCTTTCTAACCTCTCCAGTCAAAGTTGATGTTTAAGTTGGATTAGTAGATCCGAAAGATACAGAGGTCGTGGAACATCAAAATCCTCTTGTTGATGTGATGATGAACCTCTTAAGGGGGAATCATGCGACACAAAATTAAATATCCTCTTTTATTGCTAAACCAGCCTCATCCTACTCAAACAAGTGTACTCTAAAGGTTCCATCTCATAGTTTACATGCATATCAGTACTAGTAATATCAAGCAAATTAAAATCATAGCCAAGTGAGTAATCAAAGAACTAAGACATAAGTTTTTATTAGATGAGATAATAGTGTTAAATTGCATAGCCAACGAAGCACCCAAATTTACATCAATTTTATGTACCAAGCACCATATATAGAATAACTCAGCCTTAGTGCATATACAAGTTGTGGCCTTCCTCCTTGACTAATTAGCCAAAAAATGCTACAAATAAATCCATTTAAGCTCAGTAAGATAATTGCCTTTATATTGACTTGGATGATAGACATGTGGGTCAGAAGATGTTGATTTCCACACTCCAAAAGAATTAAAATCACCATAGTGCATAATAGATTCCTTATATTGGATCGAATTGGCATAGTCCTTAGTTATCAACCTTAAACCCGAATTGAATTTAATGATACTCTGTTTAATTTCTTTACTCGTTAATCTATATTATACCATAATAGGACTACGTATAGTAAAATGATCTAATTTATCAAATTTAAAGGTAGCATAAAACTCCCTAATTAATTCAATAATTAATAAATGAATTAGAGCAAAATATTGGTAATTAAGTCATCAAAATTTTCTTTGATATGCTATTCTTCTAATGAAGGATAATTCACATACTTAACTGAATTTATTTGTCGAGTTTTGAGCATAGCTTACCTTTGTTTCCTTTGTTTAGAATTAAATGTGAGATATCCGTGAAGGTCTGACTCAGTTGGTGGCAAGATAAACGTATCTTTAGCTATCTGAGCATGCTTCTGATGCGTACTTATGGTAGGTACAATTTTAGATTGATTTTGTTCAATTGGATTTACCTTGGACTTTTGCTTTTACTACTGTCATATTGGTAGCTTTTATGCTTTCTATAATTATGATAATTGTGAATAACAAAAACTTATTCTAGACACAACTAAAGTAACCAATTGATGAATGAAAGTAAAATCTAAAATGAAAGTAGTTAATATTATCTAAAAATAATTGATATAAGGAAATATACAAACTATTGTTAAAGGAAACCGATGGTTAAAATAATGGATCGCAAAGAGATAAACATGTGCTTGGTGAAGGTATGGTTCAATGCTCAAATGTGACTACTAGAGTTAGTTCTACCTTTTGAACATGTGGGTTGCTTGCTAGTGGAAGTTGATTGTGGTGAGTTTGGGTTCTGCGTTAGTACTACTTGTCATATGATAAACGATTAATTAATTATATTTATATACTTATATTTAGTCTATTTTGCTTGTTAGTTAATAGCTTTATAGTGTTTTTGGCACTTTTTTTGCTTCAAGAGTATTTGTCATTGTGCCTGTATAAAATCGCAAATTTAGGTATTTTTGGAGATACACAGTCAACTACATGACCATGTAAGTGACCGTATATATCCCAGAAATCCTAATTTTTACTATGAAAGGATATTAAGAGAGGCATAATAGAGGAGGGAGATTAGAAGCATTTTTTTAGTCATAAGAAACAAAAAGAAGAGGTAGTTCAAAATAGAGAACGAGGAAAAAATGAAGATTACATTACAAGATCCAACAGAGAGAATCCTTCAATCCAAATTGTAAGAAGATTCATTAGAGACAAAAGACAAATTTGGAATATGAATTCACTTATTGCTATTTGTTCTTCTAAATATTTGTCATTGGATTTGTTTTCTATGTGTAGGGACTAAATTGTTTAATGCCTAGGTGTGATGAACCCTAAATTATGTTGATAATATGATATAATCTTTTATTTAATGCAGTTCTCTTGATTGATTTATTACGATTCAATTATGTGTTATATTCTTGAACTAATATGTCTAGAATGTTTGTTCAATACTTGATTTCATATAATTGAGATATAGAGATCCTTTTATGTGAACAAATTTACCATAATTGGAAGGAGTTGCATACAAACTTAGAGATGGTTCGACAAAAGTTGTTTGTATTAGGGTCAAAATTAATAGTGAAATTCATTAATCAATAATGCAATTTAGAGGTTTTAATTAGAAAGAGATTTCAATTAATGAACTGAAGGTTAGTTGTTAATAGTCTTAAGAAAGATATTCTTATAAGATAAGAATTTTCAGGTTCCAATAATCAATGGTTTAATTTTAAAGGGATTCATCACCTAAATATTGCTTATTTGATATTGACTTTTCGTAGTAGCTTTTTTATCTGAGTTCATTATTGTGTTAACTTTAGTTTAGTTTGTTTTATTTAATTTTCAAGTAAGTACACAATTTGATTTGATAGTTAGATAATAGAAAAAAAGGGTAATACTCATACTTACAATGCTTATGGAATCGACCCGTTTTTACCGGTGTTAACCACAGCTACATTGTGCATTTGTAGTTAAAACTTATATATTTATTTTAAGAGAATTTGAAAATTTGTAGTTATATTTTTTAAAATTCATAAATTAAATTATAGCAAACCATTTATAATAAAGTGTAGGATGAAATTACCTATAAATTATACAAAATATTTATATAAAATAAATGATATAAAATAAGAACCAATATATATTTATTAAAAAGTATGTAGCTATGATTATGTTGTTATATTATTCTTTACAAACAAGTGAATTTAATTTTAATTTTGCAGTTTTATTATAACAATTAATTATAATGTAAATGTTAAAAAGTTACTATCTAAATACAATTTATTTCAAATTATTTTTACGTGCTTAAAAAATTATTAGAATTCTTTTTAATATATTTTTAAAAATACGTATATTAAGAATATAATATTTTCAAACTTTTAATGTTTTTATAAATTATTTACAAAATCTTAATTAATGTTGTTGTTGTAAATTATATACTTGAAATAATTATTATACATGTAACCTTTAGTTATTGTTAATTTTTTTACTTCTACAAATATGATTGTCTATTTTATTATATCTATTATTAAATAGTCATTGTAAAATTTTATATTTTTATTACAAATATTAAAAGAAATTAATATCATGATTACTCTTAACGCATTTAAACTTTTTTTTTATTTTATCAAGTTGAACGAGTTGATTCGTCAACTCGTAAAAGTTTTGAGTTAAAGCATCCAATGGTCGTCAATGATTCAATGTTTTGTTAGTACAATGCAAAAGTTATGAGGTCACTCTTGTCCACTTGTCTCTTATTAAAGCATACATTTCTCTACTACATATACACATTCTCAAACAAACATTTTAATAAATTAATTAAATTTTAATAAAGAAAATTTAATAAAAAACAGTTACATGTCACATTCTATACTTCAGAAAATTTACTAAGGAATAAGGGCTTCAACAAAAATTGATTAATAATTATATTATAAGTTTATAACTTCTGTTACTTTTTTTTAAAATCATTATATTACAATTAATCCAAATTTATATTCATAATTTTTTCTCCTTTTTAATATTAGAAGATTCATTCCTAAGTTACTTTAATTAAAAGTTTGTTAAGAGTAATTCTTTACTCGAAACCTTGATATAGCCTATAGGTTTTATTTTAAATCCTTCTCATCCTTAGAATGTTATAAGCATACCAATTTTTGTTTGCTTTCTCTCCAATCCAATGTAAAAAATCCTCTATAATATTATGTTTAATAATTCAAGTTTATCCTAATCAAACATAAATCTCTTTCTTTAGGTATAATAAAATTATAATCATAAAAATAATTAATTAATAATTTCATTAATAATCATATTTCATAAAATTTATAAAATTTTCACCTTTTTTCTTTTTAATATCTACATTATGTCACAAATTTAAATTATAACAACATATAATTATCATATAATAAAGTTAATAGTTTATCGATTATTAAATTACAAATTTTTATATCTTTTTATTTAAACCACTTAATATTTCATTTGAATAAAATTATGTCATTAAATGAAAGCATAATATCACTAACTTCTTAATGTTTTAAGTGATATTTCAGGTATAATGAGCTAAATATTAACACAATTTGTGTTAAAAGTCAAGTTTAGATTTAAGGGTGCTACATACATTTGCATATCATTAATGAGGAAATATATTTTAAAATTAAAATCTTAAGATGTGCTTATTGGTATGATTAATTAATTGAATATTTTGATTTGTAGCCACTCCCTAACTTTCAGCCAAACATCAAACTTGTGTAGCTGTCCTCGTGAGTTTGGTCCATGAATTGTTGGAAAGTAAATACAAAGTTGAATTAATTAATTTGAATTTAGTAATAACCTTCCATTAAAACAAGTGATTGTATAAATAATTAATTAATTAGGAATTTTAATTCAATTGATTAGGAATTTGTAGGAAAATCTATTAAGTTAATAATTATAGTTAAGAATTTCAATTCAATTAATTATGAATTTTAATTTTACTTAAATTATTTATTAATTATTATAAGAGAGAATTGATAAAATCAAATTCATTTGTTGTGCACGAATGATTATCTAAATCATTTTACAAGAAATGATACAATTTACTAAGTTAAGATAATATCATATCGGATCAACAAAGTTTTGATATTGGATACTAGAAAGTGGAGATTGAGAGAGCATCTAATTGTACTTGTTGGTAGGGTCGTCAATAGTTTGGATCAAATCATTTGTATGTATAAACATTATATTTAGTAATATAATATTAAAATAAAAAGAATATTTAGTAATATAATATTAAATGAAAAGAAAATTAAATATACCTTCATCTTCATATATTTGATCAAAATATCCTTCAATTGGATGATTAATTTCACTATTCCCCTCTCCATTAATACCTGTAGCTGTAGGAAAATAAAAATCACAATATTAGGTAAGATAATATGATGATAGGTAAAATTAATATATTAAAAACAAAAGAATTTACCATCAATATCTTCATTATTTAACTAACTTTGAGCATGCGTAAGGGCTTCATAGTGTGATAATGAAGTTGACCACGATAAGGAGTAATGACCCGACCACTAGTACTAAATGTAGAGACTCTAAAGCAACGGTGGATGATGGAATAAATGACAAGTCTCGTGCAATGACTTGCATGATCAGATAATTATGTCCAGACATCTTCCACCATGACAATACGTCAAACTGCTCACCTTCAATTTCATGAACACAATCTTCGAAAAAAATATTTATCTAACTCCATCGTATTGTAAGAAATCCTAGCCCTTTTCTCTTTTAAAAATTTTTAAAGAGAATTTGTCAATAATGGGTTAGAAGAAACAATCGAACTTGAAACTGAACTTGAAGTTGAATTTCCTGTAACACTACTAAGATCTCGATCATGAGTTTGTTGCATTTTGACTTGATAATCATTAAACAATTGATACTATAATTGTTTCATGGTATGTGCACGCCCTTGAGCTTTAGCACTATACACTGCATTATAAATATATTCAATCATGTTCGTCTTATTTCTCAGGTTTAACACATATAATACTGCAATAATATTTCTATCCTTAGACCAATAAGAATTAAACTTATCCGCCATTTACTCCGCCATATCTGAATAACTGTATTAGAGTCAAACATCCATAATGATAAAACATGATTTATGTTGGACATAGTGCTAAAGGTATAGTACGAAGTTTGATGTTTTGTTCCTCCAATTATTGAATAATTTAAACTTCATACAAAGTTCTCTAGCCAAGTCCCATTGATCTTTTGATGATACGTAAGTATACTAAGAATCCCTTTCAACTAGTCTAATAAACAACTGAGCATATGGGATTGCCAACTTCAACATCTTAAAGGTTGAGTTCCATCTGGTAGGACAATCCAAAACTAAATTCTTTAAATTCGGAATGCATAAAATTTGTGCACCATCTTCAAAAGTTTCAACTCTTTTAGGGGTTGCGCTCTAGTATAAAACACTATTCCGAATACACTCTATTTTTTCTTTTATTGCCTCCATCTCATCCTTCATAATCAAGTTAAGAATATGTATAAAACAACGCATATGAAATAACTTGCCTCCAGCCAATAAGCTCCCAACTTACATCTTACCCATCAACTTCTCAAGCATAGCATTATTCGTGCTACAATTGTCGACTATGATAGAGGATACTTTATTGTTGATGTTCAAATTCATCAAACATTCTTTCAACACCTTTGCCAAATTTTCACTTGTATGCTGTGTCGGCAAATAAATGAACCTATTAAGAAAAAGCATACCAAGATGAATTATAAATTCATAAAATAATGAAAAAAGTAAATGATAAAAATATTAAAGAATATAAATTACCTCAAAAGTCTATTGCATAACTTCCAATCATTATCAATATAACGTGTCATCACCACCATGTAACCTTTCTTTTGGTTATCGGCTGTCTATATATCTGTTGTTATGGCAATTCGTCTTTGAACACTTGACAATGCTCTTAATGTTTCTCTCTTCTTGTCCTCATAAATTTTGAAAATATCATTCCTCAATTCACTCAAACTTGGAACCTTGAAAGTCGGTTAGAGTGAATTAAAAATATCCTGAACCCTTTGCTTTCAACCATAAACAATGGTTGTTCATCTCCAATAATCATATTAGCCATCAAAATCCTTGATCTATTATTGTCAAAAGTTGTTACGGTTATTTCATTTTTCCCTTTCATAAGGTTAGGGGTCAAAAAATGTTTGACCTCCTAAAATTATCTTCCTTCTAGTACATGATTCCATATATCTTTTTAAATGAGACGTTCCATTTTTTGAACCACTCAAATACAACTTTTGACAATAATTTCACTATGCCTTTTCAATTCCATCAATAGATATAGTCTTCTTAAAGTGATTCCAAACTTTACTTTTATGTGACTAACTTAAGTTCTAATTGAACTTCTATCCTCACTTAATGTTGGAATAGAATTTTCCAGTTCTAAGTCTATTACTGGATTAGAACTCTTAACTGAAGTAATATGCTCATCCATCTAAAAAATATATATAAATATTTGAGGGTAGAAATAATCAACAAATAATAATGTGCTTGCTTTCTCCCAAGTTATTGTATGTGATGGGTTAAGTTAAGAATAATTAGGCAATGACACATTCTTAATCAATTCCATCAATATATGAAGCCAAAGATAAAGAAAAGTTTAATTCGATTAAATTACATTATCGTTTATTCCAAACATAATGAATCATTTCATTTGGATTCCAAAATTAATTAGTTCAAATGCTAACTTAGTTACTAAGTAAATGCATGAAAGAAGGAAGCAATTTTCCAACATAACAAAAATAAAATAATGAAAGAAAGAAGACACCAATTTTCCAACACAACTTTCAATGGATCTCAAAGCTTAAGCAAAAACCAATAATGAGCTCACTTTCTCTCAAATTGGTTTAATCCAAATACACCAATTCCAATAGCTATAAAAACAGCTTTAAACCTAAGACATAAAGAGAGGTCACAAACTCACAAAAAGAAGGAAAAACGTTAGTGAACATTTAGTAACCTATCCTCAATCATTTTCTTCTAGAGTGTCTTGCCTTGCCTTGCCTTATTATTTACATTAGCACAACCTCATGAATTCAATTTATTCCTTTATAGTGTGGTTTTAAGCTTTGAGTTAGGATTAGAAATATTGAAGTGAACACGCAAAGAGAGCAATCAAGAAACTGGTCCCATTACTCAAATATCTACCACTTGAGTAAGTAGTCAAGGGAAAATGGATATTTTTCTTCTTTTGGAAAATATTAAAAAGTCAGGTCACGAATTAATATCAATAAAACTCAATAGTACATAAGGCCGATTCATTTATGTATGTACATAAGTACTTCGAATAAGAAGCCATAAGTAGTGAAGCAATCGAGGAAGGTGTTAGGAAAACATAGTAAAGATAATCTTCAAGTAAGAAGAATTGCAGGCAATAAGAGACCAAAGCAATAAATAGTATATTTGTTGGGACCCGTTTTCGGAACCCAATCTCTTGCAAATATCAGAAGACTTGAGCGTATCTTTACTACATCATACTTTTTAATACATTACATACACATAATTTTTTGTCATTCACATTTCAATGCCCTCAAAACAAAAGATTTTACAAAGCTATAATGGCCTTTCAAGCTACATTACAACATGATCACAAATCTCAAAATACAAAAGTTACATGAACTACAAATTCTTGAAATGTGACTAATCCTTGTATTTACAAAATCTAACTTAAAAATACAAAACATGCAGGACTCGAAGCGATGCCTTGACCCTTAATCACTTGATCTCATTTTCTTCACTTGAAGATGGGATAGAAGGGAGGTGAGCTTAAAAGCTCGTGGGTAACAAGTTTATAACGAAGAATAAGCAAAATAATTGAAATGCGTCATTTGTCATAGAAATTTATAAAGCAAATAGTTCTCAAATTTTCAAACAAATTCACAATTTTAACTCAAACTCGTAGTTTGAATATCATCACACAGCACTCAATTATGCACCATTTATGACTATACAAAGATGCAATGCACAAACAAATGGCTCGAGAGTTCCATGAAACAAAATGGATAAACCAAAGTTTATACCGTGAACAAAACGAGTCTGGTTTCTTAGGGTCTTGTGGCATCAAGCGAGCAGTCGGGAGAAGGCTATATGTTGACCTGCACGTGACTAATGAAACGTTCCTCTCTTGCACAAACACAAGCAAATTTATGCTCAAATCATTTCATCATACTTTCATGCTTCTTCTTCTTTTCCAAATATACAAAATG
>JANIJH010000005.1:18074279-18085018 GCA_024520975.1 Erythroxylum areolatum | reverse complement strand
CCTATGAAGTCCCAATCTAACACATCCTATACCAATTTACTGTTCTACCCTTCCAATTGAGGTTGGGATGTTACATATATGCAGTCCATTAATGCAAAATGAGAAGCTAAGTAAAGAAGATGGTGCTGAGAAGATTGATGAAGGCTTTTATAGGAGTCTTATAGGTTGTTTAATGTATGTAACAGCAACAAGACCTGATATTTTGTATTTTGTTAGTTTGTTGTCCAGATTTATGCAATGTGCTAGCAACTTACATTTAAAGGCTGCAAATAGAGTGCTTAAATTCATCAAAGGCACTATTGAATTTGGAGTATTTTTGTAAAATCTAAGGAGTTAAAACTAGTTGGATATGCTGATAGTGATTGGGCAGGATCTTGTGATGATATGAGGAGTACCTCAGGGTCCATATTCAGCCTTGGCTCAGGATTTTTCTCATGAAGGTCGAAGAAACAAGATGTCACAGCTCAATCTATAGCAGAAGTAGAATATATTTCAGCAACTGCTGCTGTAAATCAAGCATTATGGCTAAGGAAGCTACTAACTGATTTGAAGCATGATCAAAGGGAGCCAACGAAAATTTTTGTTGATAATCACGCTGCAATTGCTATTTCTAACAATCCAGTATGTCATGGCAGGACAAAGCACTTCAAAATTAAATACTACTTTGTTAGAGAAATGCAAAATAATAGGGAAATTACTCTAATACATTGTGGTACTAATGATCAACTTGCAGACATCATGACAAAGTCTTTATCCAAGGCTAGATTTTGACAAAGTCTTTATCCAAGGCTAGATTTGAAGAACTGAGATCAAGGTTAGGTATTTGCAGCAAAAGAAGGCAAGAGGAGTGTTAGATATGCATCTGTTTGCTGCTAAATAATAGGTCAATGACTAGTTGTCATTTGACTAGAAGTAGTTGCTAGATTTTATTGATTTCCAGAATCAGATTTTCTTCATTATTTTGAGAAGTGATTTTCGAAATTTTTGTTTTTCTCAGCTGTGTAAATTACAGCTCTCATTGAATGCAAACTATCATTCAAATTTCAGTTCCCTCTTGAGTGTTTTGTTCAAATAGAAAACTTCTATATTCCGCAATTTTTCTGCAGACATTCCGTCAAAGACTTTGTCTTCATCATAGGTAATTGTTTAAATGAAGTCTTAGTTTTCTACTCCTTTTTGTCGATAGGATTTATTTACTTTGCAAGCTGTGTTAAGGTTTATAACAGGATCATCTTTTTTTAAAATCTCTTTTGATTTTTCCAATCTGCAAATAGAGCCAGAATCATATACTAAACTTCTGGATGCCCCCATGAATGTGGGAGGAGTCTTTTTGACGGCGGTTCCAGGAGCTGGTGAGTTTCCATTACCTTTGATGTTCGTACTTTTTAATGTCCAACTTCTGTGCGATATGTGATTTACTCACAGTTAAAAGGGAGAGATTAATGCATCAAATGCTGTGACAGTAAGAACATCCCTACTAGTTTATTGTGAACTCCCATCTCGTTCAGAAACAGAAACTGGTTGGTATCATTGGAATGAGGGGTGTAAACAGAAACTGTTTCATACTGTAAAGTTCCTTGAAAATAAGCGCATCAGATTTATTGATTCCATACAAGTAAATCAACTGCATTTCCAAAACCAATATGAGAGGGTTATGATGTTTAGGATGAAGTCATTGAAGTTAACAAATCATGGACAGAATCTTGAGGACTTTGTGGTTCAATTTAGCTAGACCAGAGAAAGGGTCAAACAGTTCCTGCAAAGTTCAGTAGCAATTGTGACATATTATCAGCAACTAAACACATCTGTGCCACGAAAAAGCAGGGGAAATGTTCTTCCAAAGCTATTGGAATATAGGAAGCTTTTAAAGAATCAGAACCTCCATAATATAAAAATAATTGAATTACCAATTGTCTCTACAAGAGCAAGCTCCATCTTTAAAATGATGGAAGAGATTGCGTTCTCTTACAGTGATTTCTCTTTGATAGATCACAGATATAAACTTGGTGTACGTGTGGCAGTCATTACACATCCTGAGGTTCCTAGATATTCTAATGGGTGTGCCCTGTGATGTTTTTATCAGTGCAAAAGCAATGGCTAACTTTTGACTATGAGCTTTCAATATCTGCTTCTTCTCTTCTTCATCTACATTAAGCAGTACCTGTGATGTATCTGGCGAATAACCTTCAAATTTCAATTGCCATTCCATCTGGTGAATCATCTCGTAAATGTCTTGAAAGTTGGTATGTGACATGTCCTGTGAAACAAACTTGTAAACTTTCCTTTTCACCTCAACTAAACTGAATCCAGGTGTTTGAGTGGATGCTTTATAATACCACTCTGTTCGAATCCTTGCTACATTCTCCCATTTGCCAGCTTTAGCATACATGTTGGATAGGATCACATAATCACTAGGATTATCTGAGTTCAATTGTTTCAAGCTCTTGGCTGCAATCTCCCCAATTTCCAAGTTCTGATGCACTTTACAAGAACTAACGAGACTTCGCCAGATGACTTCATTTGGCTCGAAAGGCATGCTTCTGATAAGATCTAAGGCCTCAGTTAGCCTACCTGCTCTGCCCATTAGATCTACCATGCATCCATAGTGTTGAATTGTGGGTTCTATACCATGCTCAAATTTCATCCTACTGAAATAGTGGTGACCCTCATCAACAAGGCCAGCATGACTACAAGCACTCAACACACCCACATAAATAACGTCATCTACCTCCAATCCTTCTTCAAGTAATTCAGAGAATACCCGTAGGGCCTCCCTATTTCGCCCGTGCATCGCAAGCCCTGAGATCATCACACCATATGACAACTGGTTCTTCTCCACCATTCTTTCAAAGAGACAAATCCCTTTATCTATACAATCACATTTTATATACATGTCTATTAAGGAAGTTTGAACTATTACATTGAGTTCACTGATGTTCCTCAACAGTGAAGCATGGACGATTCTTCCATAATCAAGAGCACCCAGATAAGAACAAGCAGAGAGTGCTGTGACAAAAGTACTCTCTTCTGCCCTACACAATCCTTCACTCGTCATATCCATGTATAGATTTAAGCACTCACGCCACATTCCTAGACTATTATGGGCTGCAATAATACCACTCCAAGATGCAATATCCCTTTGATCCATATGCTCAAAAACAGCAGATGAAGCTTCTATCTTTCCGCACTTACCATACATGTTAATTAAGCTATTCTGCACAAATAAATCATCTTCAAATCGATGCTTAAGACCATGCGCGTGAAGTTGCATACCTTCCTCTAAAGCACTTAACCTGGCACAGGCCTTAAGAAGAACAGGATACGTAAACTTATTCGGTTCAATCCCTCTCTCGCTCATCTCATAGTAAAGAAATAGTGCACTCTCCATTTTGAAATCCCTAACGTAACCTCTGAACATGGTATTGAATTCATAAGTACCAGGCTCATATATCTGTCTGAAAATATTGCATGCATAGTCCATGCTGCCCCAGTTTGAGAGAGCACAAACAGTTAAAAGATTGCTTGCACAGTAAGGGCTCTGATGGAATCCCCACTTTAGAACTTGTGCATGGGCTTGCTTCAATTCTTCCATGTTCTTGCATCTTCTTAAAAGCAACAAGCATTCTTGTTCCTTTAACTTCAGGCTCAAATTCAATTCCGTGGTTTGAGGCAGATCTTCTGGCGGCGAGAGAATATAGGGTTGGTGAAGGACTGATGTCCCGATCATCCTGCCACCCACATCATAGCATAGGCGATCAAGACTGCCACATTTCTGCAAAGTTGCCATGTATGCTTGAAAGATTTCATCCTTTTGAGACTAAATCATCCATCAAAGCTTAAAAGCGGAAGTAGTGAATGATTAAAGAGAGAATTTACAGGAGAATTTGTAAGAAATGGAAGGTGATGATAGTGAGTGAGTGAAAGTCGTCCCGAGGCAGGGGGCCTAGACAGGGCTTGAATGTGAACCATAAGAGTGGTTGGAGAGTTTGGAGTGAGATAAAATGGTTGTCAGATTATGGGACGTGTAGATTCTGGATAGGATAATGTTTTGGGGATCTCCTTCAAGTTTAATGGCCACTAGATCCTCCAAGTCACGACCAAGGAAAGGACCCATAGACCATATCTTCTTTTTTATTCATTTTCTAAACCTTTTGTTTATCATTTACGCTTCGGTAGGTGATGCTAAGGTCATGTCTAATTTGTTAATATAATAAAAATCCATTTAATTAATTATTTCCTAAAACACTATTTTGGGTTCAAATTTGATTTGAAGAGACTTAATTATGGTCTATATACAGAAATCGAATACAAAACCTTTTGCTTATTAATGAACTTTCTCCCTGTTAATTTTATCATTTGAATCTAATCCAGAATTGCAAAGAATTAGTCTGGGTCGGAAATTCCCAATTCCTTGTAAATGTATTTATCGGAATAAAATTTTTTGCTAGGCTGAAGCAGGTTCATCGAGGAAACTTATGCATACAACGGGCGAAATTGACATTCACATAAAATTAATAAAAAGACCTTTTTTTACTAGGAATATTAAAACCAAAAAGGATACAAACTCTTTTGTTGTACTTATTTTCAAAATATTTTTATTATTTAAAATTACTTATAATTTTTGTAGTATTAAATTATTTTAATAATATATTATATAATTGACCATTGAATATGTGAAAAATCTATATGATTACTATAAATTAATAGTGAATTTTGTTAAGATAATTGGATTAAAAAATTCGTAAATGAATACCTTTTAAATATTTTTATTACCATAAGATAAATGTTAAATAATTAATTTTTAAAATAAAATAAAATAACCTAAAATATTTAATTTTTATATCTTCCTTAAAATTTTGAATGGAGAATTTTGGTTGTGTTATTAATAGACTAACCCTTGAGTTGTATTAGATATGTACATTTCAAAATGTACAAAAATATTTCAATGTTTTAAAAAGCATTTAAAATAGCCCTTCAGTTGACCAAATCGTTAGGGTTTCATTGACTATGTTGACATGATATTTTTTATTTTAAAGAAATGCAATTAAAGAACTAAGAAAAATGAACAATCAAGCTCTTTAATATGTAACAAATAATTATAATCTTTCTTGTAACTGTATTTTTTTTAATTCAATTATTTAGAGGCTCAAACATTACATGATCTTTTTTTTTATCTACTTAACACATAAATATTTTCATAATAAAAAAGAAATTGATTTGAATTTAAAGAAAACCTTTTTAATGTATCAAAATGCATTTGGCGAACATTTGAAATAGCATAAGATCAAGATTTTTGTCAAATAAGTGTACTTTGATCTTTGAAATAACTCGAAACTTTTTTTGGAAAACTTGTTATGGGAGATTTGATTAAGTTGGAGTTAGGTTGATCTATATTAAGGTTCTAGGTTGATTTTCATATTCTTGACACATATTAATCTATCATTATAACATATTAGTCAACCAATGCCTTTAAAAGAAAGATGTTGTATGTAACATAAGTTTCTACGGGAACATTGGTTGATACAATGGTTAATCAGTATCACACCTTAGTTGAACAATGCACTGTTACTAGTTGTTATAGTTTATGTCTAAAACAGGTGTATTTTGTTATTTTAAATATAAATGGACTGCATATAAGTTATAAGAAGGATTATTGGCACTAGAGAGAGTATTAAAAAACTATTGAGATACATTTGAGTGTATTTGTATATATGTGAGAATGATATAAGCATTTTACTAAAAGAAGTTATTTAGTTGTATATGAAATTTGTAAGACCAATTGAGTAAGCATTTGATGTTATAAAGTATTCATTTTCATATAGGGCAAAAGAAGATAATTATAAGGGTTTCTTTTCATTTATGGCAAAGGAAGATAATTGTAAGTGTTCCTAGTAAAAGGTTCCTCCTTAACCATTAAAAGAAGAAATATAGTGAAAATTTTAATTAAAGGTTAAAGAGTTTATGTAAGTCAAGGTTTATTTAGTTGAACCATTATAAATTAATTTTGTCTCTCTTTCTATTACTTTCTTTAATTATTATTAAAATTGTTTTCTAATTTCTTTAATATTGATAAATGGAGGAGAGAGTGGTAATATTGAAACTTGTTTTGATAATTAAAGATGCATGAATTAAAGGAAATCATGCATTCTATATTACTTTGAAATTACGGTAGTTTATTCAATATCATTTTTAATATCCCCATATATTTTGTCATAAAAAATATAAAGATTGTTAGAGCAATTGAGGTTCTCACCTATGATTTTGATATTATAAAATATATTACTATTAATAATTTTACGTTTGATGATATTATTAGTTTAATTACAATGGGATGAAGTAATATGCAAAATGATCAAGTTCAATAGAAGGATAAAATATTCAAAAGAGCAATTGAATTATTTTTCAAATGACCAACAAAATAAGCAAAGTGAATCACAAATACAATTCAAGCAAACTTTAAGAAAATATAAATGAACAACCAAAAGCAAGAAAAATAAAAAAAATTGCTTCAAGATATAACAAATAGTTGTAATCTTTTTGGGATTCTATATTGGTTATTTCTATGGTATAAGAGTTAGACATTGTATAATTATTTCATCATATGCATAATGTATAAATTGTTTTATAATTAAAATAAAATTTTTATAAGTTTAAGGAGTATCATTTTAATGTATTAAAATTCTTCTAGAGAAATTTTAAAATAATTTTTGATCAAAATTTTGTCAATTATGTGCCTTTCGATCTTTAAAAGAACCAAGAGCTTCCATAAAACTTGTCATGGAAGGTTTTGGAGTTAGGTCAAGTTACGCTTTGATTTTAAATTGGTTTATACATAATGTACATACAGTGGTCAATAGTTTGATATATTAGTCGGCTATTATTCTTAAAAAATATAGCAAAAACACTAGTTGATACATTGATTAGCCAATATCATTATCGTTAGTCGTTGTTGTAACTAACTTAATTATGTCTTTAACAAATATATTTGGCTGTTTTAAATATAAATTTACCACATAAGGGAGCCTCGCAAAGCTACTGAAAGAGTTTTGAGTGTATTTATGTGAATTTGATAATGATATAAAGTCTTATTGCATTGTGTAATAAAGGAATGAATCCTTGAATTGTATTTATATAGTGAATTAAATGAAGTATCATCTTTATTTTCTTTAAATTCCAAAGCAAAAGACACATTATGACTCATACATTATATATCGATAATTTAATTAGGTGGGAGAGCAATACGAGTGACTTTTCAGCAAGGCGTTGGGACTCCATTTTCAATCACACCATGCCACTCAAGTGCCATTAGGCTCCATTATTGGTATTTCAGTGTACGACCAAGATAAATTCAAACTTGCATTTGATTTTAAACTAATTCAGCTTCTCTGGAAGAAGGGGTTGTTTGAACCCCTATCCACAGTATGTTCGAACTGACCAAATTTGACGGATTCTTTTCACCGTTTTCTTTCGATTATAATACAAACATAATGTTAATTACACACTTCACTTTTTATTGACAGTTAATGAACAACTATTCATATATTTTGCAGTATATGTTATGTTTGATTAGTTATGCATTTTAATATGATCGTCATCTTCAATAAGAAAGAAGTAATGTTCTTAGGATACTTCTTTTATTAAAAGGCTTTTCGTCAAATTTAAATATTCAATGATGAAGACTAACATGATCCATTACAAATTGGACCCACTTAATTTAAATGCTAGTGCTACTCAGCCCTCGTGGACCCTATCTTTATTAATGGTTCAGTTGATTCTTTACATTGTTTTCTATGCTTGTCCATGCCCCAATACCGATCCAACTCATATGTTAATTGTGCTGGCTACCCTTTCTTTTACGTAACTTGTGATTTTGTACCAAAAAACATAAATGAAATGAGATGAGTGATTAAAACTGTTAAAAGCAAATCTTTATTTAGTGGGATAAAGTGCCTTTTCATACATGCGCAATTAAGTTTAAATTTTTATTTTGGCCACTTATTCCTCAGTTACCATAAAAGATACCAGTCAATTTCCTTAACTTTCACATCTTACTATGTTGAGCATCTTCGGGTACTTTTAAAACCGCAAAACGGTAATGATTTAAGGATAGAGAGACGAAAGTGGTTTCGATAAAATATGCTGATAATTTTGAAATAAGAAAATTAAAATAAGAGGTTGGATAAGTCTATACTTATATCATTAAATTCATAATTTTGCAATTGTAAAACTTAAACTCTTATACTTCTTTTTCCTTTCCCCTTTCCCCTTTTAAAACTAACCTTGCAATACTTTTGAATCCATCAACACTAACCTTTTTGTTCAAGGACGGATCCAAAAAATTTTTTTAGTAGGGACAAAATTTTAATGGAGAGAAAATTTTATTTTAAATGGAGCAAAATTTTAATGAGAGCGATATTAGACCCCGTTTTTGGAGTCTAACCTTCTTTCTCTGATATCAAACATATTGACACCTAAGCTTCGATCCTAATATCGAGGATCGATTTACGGCGGTCGCGTGAGGGTAGTGCGACAAAAAAGTGGAAAGCATTGAACTTGAAAGAAATTTCAATGTAACAGTGGTGGAGGGTTCGTCGCGGCGATGAAATTGTTTCACCCCGACAAAACCATGGAGTTATCTCCATAAATCCTTTGGGAGAAGTTCACCACGACGAAGTCCCTGGATTAAAGCCAAGTATCATCAGAAAAAAATTCACTGCGACGAAAGTCAAACCTTGTTGCAACAAAGTCATAAAATTCAACATAAAATACCCTTCTAGAGAGGTTTGCTGCGGCAAAACCTTCAATTTCAAAACCCAGAAGCACCAAACTCAAAATTTTAAACACATTCAACAACCAGTACCAATATTCTAAACACACAGACATTCAATTCTAACCATCCAACATCTACACCTTACACATCTTATACAAAAATCATCCCTTTCTACTTCATTTACACTTCATTCTCTACTATATTTCAATTCAATAACATCCATAAACAAATCATAATCTATATTTGATCATCAACTCGTCTTTCTCTCATCCCAACCTTCTTATACCACAATATCATATTACTTTATGTTTCCCCTAACTCAAAACTCACGAAAATCACAAATGGATTCATCTTATTCGTTTCCGATACAAACCCTACACAAATCCATTTCTCCAATCCTTTTTTTAACAAAGCAAGAAGAAAGATGAAGACTTACCTCTAACAAATTGATTTTCTCTTCTTTTTCTTCTTCTTTCTTCTTCCTTCACATCTTCCCACGATTTTCCCTCTTCTCTTCTCTTCTTTACGTTTTTCTTTTCTCTCTTTTGCTTCTCACGACACTTCTCTCTTCTTCTTCTAAATTCAAGACTACATTACACGCTAATCTTCCAAAAATACCCCTCTTTTTTGTTGTCCTTCCAATTTTACCCTTCTTCAATTAATTTAAAGGCTACTTATCTTAGGCCATTGATGTAACACTCCACTCCTGCAAGACCCGAACCAACATCGATGGGTGATATTCGAGTCCGTGCCCCGCGAGGGTGGCGTACTAAAGCACTCAATCATTTAGAAATCGGTATAAATTTTTTTTCGAATCAACAACAAACATGATATGCGAAAATCGATAGTCAAATTGGGCCCACATTCATACATAAACATTTTCAAGTAACACAAAACCATCAACAACATTTTCAATAGCCATTTGGCCCTTTCACAAATACAAAACGCTTGAGTCATTTCGAAAAACTAATTTGTACAAAAAATTGTAGAATTTACAATTCAATACAAAATAAACGCTTGAGTCATTTCGAAAAACCAATTTGTACAAAAAATTGTAGAATTTACAATTCAATACAAAATAGAGAAATGCAATACAGACGCGAACTAATCCCGACCCCTATCCTTCACTTGAATGCTGTAGGTATACTCCCGTTGGCCTAATGGGATATTCTTCTGATTCTGAAAAATATTTGCAAATTTTGGGCGAGTTTTGCGAACTTAATGAGTGAACCATCATTGATGAGTTCACCGTATCATAAACACATATCACATATTTCACAGATATTCATTCAATGGATATTGATCTTATAATGCTATATGTCTGAGACTCACATTCGTTCTTATTGTTGTGACCGAGTGCCTATCACATACTTATACAAATACTGGCACATAGGGCTCAGTCAGAACAAAATTATAGAGCATAGCTTTATGTGTAGAACACATATCACGGAGCAAAGCTTTACGTGCAGAATCAGAAATCACAGAGCAAAGCTTTACGTGGAAGCGCTTCAAACTGGATACTCAAGTCACAACGCCTTTATCTGAGTATGCATCTTATGAAATGCATCAAATACTAATTATGCCATATCAGATAATTGCGGCATGCAAAGGTTTCTTCGGGCCGGACGAAGATTGGCCCTCGAGTGCAAAGGCAGAAGGGAGCTTGACTGCAAGACCTACCCGTCGAGTAGGGACGAAAGTCGGCCTTAGTGATCCGACGGTGCCAAGTGGATTAATCAGAAACTCATTATCGTCGGACTTAAGTCCGGCATTCAACTTTCGTTGAGAATTCACATATTATACTAGATTTTAGATCAAATCAAAGCACTACCAATACCCATATCCATATAACAAACTCCTCGGACTTTACGTCCGGAATTCAAATCAAATCACAAACAATTTATAATTGGAAGCTAACACATCAAATAAATTCAAAGCAAATCAATCCTAGGAAATCATCTAGGTTGAC
>JANIJH010000005.1:18056456-18066838 GCA_024520975.1 Erythroxylum areolatum | reverse complement strand
ATTGGAGGATAATTAGGATGAAGTTATCAAGTTTTGTTCGGATGACGATAAATTAAGTTCGATTTGAGGAAATTTGCGTGGTAAGGAATCCCTCCCTCGTGGGATGCATGCCCAGATGTCACATAGGACGTCGGGCCCGCGACTCACCAGGGAGGGGTTCCAACATAACTTGTTCAGATGAACTGCCAGTATGATGCGTTTCATCTTAAACACAATAAGTTTAGAACTTAGATTGCTAGGTTAGTGAAATCGTATAACAAACCCAAATTGGAACACATGCATACTTGAATGACCAAAACAAGTCATTGGAATTGACAAAATTTTCAAAATAACCATTTTCCTTAATCCTTTATAGACCATTATGACATCGCCCTTGCCTCCATTTCCATCTATGTTCTCTTGAAGATTCAAAGAAGCTTAACATAAGATATAATATATACAATCAAATGTTCATATATATAATAGGTTCATAATAGGAAATGTGATCTAGATAATAAGGAAAGTGAGGTAGTCTGAATGATACTAAAACCTTCAAGAAGAAGATCGGTCATGGAAGGAAAACGAATATTAGTATATGAAGAGGGGATTTATTCTGCATTATTGTTTACTCCATTAGGGACAATTTTGCCACATTCTTCCGAATGAAATGAATTTTCACCATTAGATACTAGTCACCATGTCGACATTCCTCGATGAGTGAGTTTAAGAGTTATATTGTGCAAAAGTGAATTTAGAATAAAATTCGTTATGTTTAATGAAATTTTCGATGATAAGTGAAAGTACTACAATTTAGTAGTTATACATCTTCAATCTACGTAATGAGATGAAAGTTATCCTAATTAAAATAAAAGTAATCCATTTACCCTTTACATCATATCTAAATTTTAGAATTTAAAGTAGATAATACATGACCTTGTTGTTAATGTAGAGAAATATAGTATTATCTATATAAGGCTATGCTATTATTATTACAAAAAGATTAAATATTCTTTCTGACCTTTCATCAAATCGTTAGTAGGCTTTCCTGAAAGAACCGTTGAAGGTCGTAAAAAAGTCATTTACATTCAACAAAGGAAGATAATAAATCATCTTGGAAAGACAAAAACAAACACAATTCATACACCATATGCTAAAAAAAAGAACTCACAATAAACAGCTAAAAGTTTATTAAAAACAAAGCACAAGAAGTTGCAAAGTGAAAGTATTACAGTTTAGTGTTATACATCTTCAATCGGTCACAATGAAGTATAGCAGTGACACAGATAATGGAAACCACATCACAACAAACAGAGGGACAAAGAAGACATGAAAAGTACATCACAACAACCTAGGGATTGAAAGGAGAATATAAAACTGACATTATATAATGTGGATGACTTACTTGGATAGACGGTCAATCGAAGATGACCACAACAAAAGATGAAGATTCACCACGCGCGAGTCTTCTTCAACAATTGCCAAAACCAGAGGGAGAATGGGTGAAAATGCCGAATAGTTGAAGACGAAGATGACTTTATCTTTGCCTTCTATTTTATGCTAATAACCTAGCAAGGAACGACGTCGTTTGTTGTACAATAAAACAATGACATTTTTTGTACAAATAACGATGTCGTTTGTTAAATGGTAAACGAAAATAAGTGTTGACGATGAACACAAAAATGACATCATTTATAGTTGATGTAAGCATTGTCGTTTTTGATAAAGTCAAAAGACATATACCATTTAGTGATATATTAATTTATGTTTATGGCATATTAAAAAGATTTAGCAAAAATCAGTAAAATAGTAAAAAAAAAAGTGTAGCATTGGCAACACTTTCAAATATTGGTCGTCAAAAGTAATATTTTGTGATATCATCACTAAATAAATGGAAAAATTAGGCAAAGAGAAATGTCCTTGCATTAATACAAACTTTGATGATTTTTAAATTGGTCGCTAAGTGTGTTATGTCATTTTATTTTCATGACGGAAACAATATTTATCGCGAAATATTTGGATCTTTTAAAAAATTAAGTTATGATAAATGAAAACTATCAAGATCAACTTCCCCCCAACCCGCCCCCTCAAATTTTCCTCTCTCCAGCGCCTACTTTCATCTTTTTCCTCTCTCCAGCGTTGGTTTGTCATCGTTTTCTCTTCTCCTCACAGACGTTTGTGTGCTTCTATCTTCTCTAATCATTGTCCTTTTGTCCTTCAGTTGAGGTTATTCATTCAGCACTTGTTCTCTATGATGAATGTCGTGTTCCTGTTGGTATTTTAAGAGAAAATACCCAAAGGTTTGCGATGGCTTTTAGAGTGTTTTTACGCTTGTTTTGATAAAGTGTGGTGCATTTGGCTTTGTAATGTGTTACAGTACGTTTAGGAAGGAATAAGACATGATTTGCTTAGGTGATTTGGGATGAATATGTCATGTCTTTGAAGTGTTCAACGAAAGTTTAGAGTGGACTATTTAAGACTTCTCCATTTAGTTTTTAATGCAATGCTTTTAATTCACCTTGAAGTGGCCAAAGAAGAGGATGCATGGATGAAGAGCGCCTTCCTTTTCTATTTTTCATATTTCCTATTTCATTGGAACATTGTACATCGTAGTGATGCCCTGACACTTGAGGAATTTTCAGCGGCAATGTCCCAAAGTTGATGTCCTTTAGGAATGGATGGTTAGTAAATAAGAATGATTATGATTTTTATCTAGTTGACATGTACTTTAATTTTGTATATTTATTTCAAGAATTAAAGTATGAGGGAGAATGGAGACCTAAGCAAATTTTCAGCATAAATTTGTAAAGTTTGATATAAGAGAAATTTTGGTTAAATAAAAATTATTTTTATTTAGTTATTCTCATTGTCAATTAGATTGTCTTAGATCTAAGATCCAAATAAATTAACTTAGATTCAAATAATAAAATTATATTATTTTAATACGTAAATGGGTGTTATGTTTTATAAAACATAAATAAAGAGTTTTACAAATTATGACACTAGAATAACCATTAAGCTTATAATATGTAATTATAATAAAATTTAATTTTCTTTCTAATCCTAATTAGAATTTTGAATTCATTTTTAATACTTTATGATCTTTAGAAATGCATAAAATGAGTTCTTTTGAAAATTTGCTACCTATATGGCCAAAAATTAATAATTTTAGTATGTTATTAACAATAAAATTGTACTCAAATTTATGTTAATATTGAAAAGATAAAACAATTACATTGTATTAAATATAAAATTCTCTTCTTTTGTAGGCTTTGTTTTATGTTCAAAAGCGTCAATAATCATCCAACAACCTCCTTCTTTGTAGTTTGCAATTGCCCGTCCATCCAGGTAAGTCATCCAACTAATTTCTCCAATATGTTTTGCTATACTAGTTGGAGTATTTGTGAGAAAAATGTTTAGTTATTGCATATGAGTTCTTGTTTTTATGTGTGTTGTTTGCAATATTCTACATATCATTGATTATAACATAAAGTTCTGGTTCAATCCGAAAGACTCTAATTAATGGTAACTTTTATTGTCATATAACAATTGAATGAGGATTGCATTTAATTTAGGTATTGTTTGAAACACTGAAGTTTCTCCAATCAGTTAAGTTTCCTAATGGGTATGCATCAAATATAGGTTGTTGTGTGAATGTTAAAGAGGGAAAAATATAAGGGTTAAAAAGCCATGATTGTCATGCACTTTTGCAACAATTACTTCATTGGAATACATTGGTGTTTGCCGAAGGATGTGTCCATAACTTTGGGTCAATTGGGAGAGTTTTTTAAGCAATTATGTTACAAGATACTTAAAGTCAAAGAGCTTGACAAAATGGAAAAAGATATATCTTTGATTTTATGTAAGCTTGAACTAGTATTCCCCCATCTTTTTTGATATTATGGTTCATTTAGCAATTCAGTTACCATATAAAGCAAAACTCTGTGGACCGGTTCAATTTTGATGGATGTTCTTGATGAATGGTAATTCATATTAACTTTTACTTTTTTCGAAGTTATTTGTTATTAACAATTCCTAATATTTTAAAGTTCAAATTCAGGTTGTTATGCTCTCTTAAGCATTATGTATATAATAGAGCTCGACCTGAAAGGTCTATTACAAAGGCTTATATAGCAAATGAATGCTTGACATTTTATTTAATATACTTAAGTGATGTGGAGACAAGATTTAATAGACTAAAACGTAACTTTGATTTTGATGAAGAGAGTGGGTTGTCAATTTTCTCCCAAAAAGTAAGGCCACTTGGTGTGGGTAAATATGTGGAGTTAACTAAAGGCAATTTAAATCGCTCATTTGTATATTTTGAACAATTGTGAGAAACTCGATATATATATGGAGTACGTATATTCCTTTCGATTTAAACAATCGTATTAGAAAATTTTCATTGAATCTCATTTCCTTAGTATATTTCCTTTTTTAAATAGAGAGCACAAAGAGTCCATTTGCAGCAAAGAGATTATTAATGTTGAAGAAAGACATAAGCTGAAGTTTATATCATGGTTTAGAAATTGAGTAAGTTACATATTGAGTACACATTCTGAACATATGCCAATTTATATGTCAGAATAATTTCTCATTTCAATTTGTCATACAGATGATACAGTTATATAACCGTAACATGTAAGAAGCGAAAAAAGAATTATATAGTTTGGCATATAGGTCTCATATTTTTAGGAAAAAATATACAAGTTATATTGTTAATGGGGTGAGATTTCACATACAAGATTGAGAGAGTCGACTTAAAAGCCAAAATTATGGGGTTGTTGTTGAAGGAGGTCATGGAGATGATTTTATTGACTTCTACGATGTTATCTCTAAAATAATAGAGTTGCACTACATTAAGGATAAGAATGTTATTCTATTTAAGTGCAAATGATTTAATCTTATTGACATGAAAGTGAACAGGAATATTATTAGCATCAATGTTAGTAAGACGTGGTATGATAATAATCCTTTCTTCCTTGCAAGTCAAGTGAAGATAGTTTTCTACCTTAACAATATTGTATTGGCTTAACAATATTGTATTGGTTAGCAATTGGAAGGTTGTTCAAAAGTTTTAACACCGAAATGTCTTCGCTTTTTGTGAAAGAGATAATGGAAAATTCAATGAGGATGCAGATGGAGTTTATCACAAGGTTGGATTGGAGTTCAATAATGAAGCCATTCGAGTTTAAGATGCAGATATATCATCATTCCATAGGAGAGATGTTGATCCTAACATAGTACAACTGGATGAAGTACAAGCCAATTTTTCATACAAACAGATGAAGACTATATTGTTTCAAATATTGTGTTCATATTTTACTTATGTTGTTGACATTTAAATTATGCTTATTTATGATGAATCAATATGTATTGTTGATGTTTTACTTATGTTTATGCAGAATATTGGTGTTTGCATTATGTTTATGTCGAATGTTTAGTTTTGACTTGTGTTTGACTTATATTCATGTGGAATTTTGAAGTTTGAGTAAAGATTATGCATTATGTTGATATTTCATGTATAGATATTTAATATAATGATACCTGGCAGACACAAGGGAAAGAGAGTGGTAACTATTGAAGATATCTCTCCCCCACAGCAACCAAATCAATCTGACCTTATCAATCAATAACCACCGATATCATCCTCGAATGAAGGCAGTTAGCAACAACCTATATCTACCTCAACTAATGCTGAGGGATCTTCAGGTCTATTATTAACCACCTATATTTGCAATTATGCTCAAATATATATTTACTTGTTTATTTTTTTCTTATCTTTATTCTTTTATTGTTAGGTTCTAATACCAACATAAGAAAAATAGGTAAGTATCACTAAAAGATCTGAGTTGCAATGCATGAATGTTGCAATGAACATCAAGTTGTCTATACATATTGGCCCTATGCAACGTCATCTTAGTTGAGAAGATCCAATCAGCAAAATTGTCCAGTGAGTTGGGAGTCGTTGTTAGGAATAAATTGCCTTGCCTTCAACATGCCAAGCAATTGAAGGTAGACAACTTGCTACAGAATGCTTTGGACAAAATTTTGGTAATTTTTAATTCATTTTATTATATGCATTACGATTTTACTTATTTAAAGAGTAAGTTAACTTATATGTGTTGTTCATAGATGAAGCTCAATATCATCGATATCGAGAACCTTGAAGTTTCAAGCAGTATTAGTTCACTATTGAAACAAAGGGTAAAGGATCATCGTTATCAATTTTATAAATACTACAAATCTTTTCCTTTAGATAAGGAGGCAAGGAGACATGTTCCAGAACAGTTGATTATAGAAGATTGAAGTGAAATGTGTGATTATTGAGCCCCTGTGAAGGTTAAGGTTTGTCTTCCATTAATTTTGTTTTTTCATTTAATAACTATTTCTTCTTTTTATTTAGGAAAAGTGTGGGAAAGACAAGGCTAATGAAACAAAAATGAAAAATTCCCACAACATCGGCTCCAAATCATTTGTTATTATACGACAAGAATTCGTAAGTGTATTGTTTATAAGTTATTATTCTATTAGTTAATACAATATAATCTAATGTGTTCCCATTTTTTTATTCATATAACAGAGCCAAACTTATCTCCATGGATAAGAATGTGATAGGATTACATTCTACAAGCTGACACACCACAAGGAAGGATAAGGTTGGACGTTTAAAAAGGCACAAAATAATTATGTAAGTATAAAAATTTTAATTTTAAAGTTTATTTATTTTTATAATACTAAGTAATAATATTTGAATTACATATCAATTTTGTGTTTTAAATTGTAGGACAAGATGTAGGAGATGTTGCAGAGATCATTGTCTAATGGGAATGAGCCTGATATGGATAACATTTTCAACAATGTCCTTGGTACAAGATCGTAGTATATCAAAAGTCTTAGGCATGGCCCTAAGCCAAGTAGTTCATCATTGTCATGACCGACATATGTAACGACACTTCAAGAGGAGAATCAGTTGCTTCAGTTACAATATAATGAAGAAAAGTTAGATTGTACTTAAGAAAAATTGTAACGTAATAAGCAAAAATTAGACCGTACTGAAAGAGAGTTGACCAATCTAAAAAAGATGGTCAAACAAATACTTGGGTCACAATATGTCGGTAGTAATGATGATGAGGAGCCTTAGTTTGTAAAAAAAAAATCTCAAGTTTTGTAATTAGCATTTCATTATATTTTTGTATAAAATGCATTTCATTGTTAATTATGAATAGAATATTCAAAATTATATTCATTTTGATACCAGCCTAGCGGTATTGCTCTATCTCTCTACTTCCGACCTAGTTTCAGGCCATATGCCTGGTGCCGTTCCGGCGTCGCCGCCATAGGGAGGTGACCGTACCTTCGCTCAGGCGTTATCTGGATCAAAAAAACACCCTCGCTCCATTCTTCGATCACTTACTGACGTGGAAATTGTTTCAAAATCGAAGCTGCTGAAAGGAGAACCTACGTTTTTCTTGACACAAGAGGAGCAAGACCAGTTATCGGCACCATTCAGGCTTTCTCTCGTGGGCAAATTCACAAAAGGAAACCCTAAATTGGAATTTTTACGATCAGCTTTCAATCGGATAGAGTTTATTGGTGCTTTTACTATAGAGTTGATCGATTTCAGACATGTTCTAATTAGCTTTGATCTTGAAGAGGATTATCAGAGATGTTAGTTGCGCACAATCTGGACTTTTGATACCCACATCATGCGTGTGTTCAAATGGACCCCAGATTTTCACCCCAATCATGAGTCATCCATCGTCCCTATCTGGGTTTCTTTTGAAGGTCTCCCTATTTATGGTTTTCACGAGAAATATTTGAAGCGAATGACTAATCAGATTGGTACTTTGTTGAAAATTGACGCTCCTACTCTGAATCTATCGCGGCCGTCGGTGGCTCGGGTATGTATTGAAGTTGATCTCTTGAAGGAGTTGCCTAAGTGTCTTCGATTGGGTACGGAATCAAAACCTTTTTTCCAATCAGTTATCTATGAAGACCTCCCGGCTTTCTGTCTTCACTATCACAAAGTCGGCCATGACAAGGATCATTGCCGTCAATTGCATCCAGGTAAGCCCGTAGATCCTACGTCAAAGTCGCTGCCTTTCAATTCCAGTGTTCCCCCAGCACCAAAAATATGGAAGCCAAAAGAGACTCTACCAAGCTCATCTGGTTTAACGATCGAAGAGAAGAACGCCACTGTTACCGATATTCCCTCCTCTGCTCCGATTACTTTACCCCCAGTGCAAACAGCAGTTGATGTTCTGTTTGATACTCCCTTGATGGTTTCTGATCAATCGCCGACTATTGGTTTGGATTTTCCCAAGTCGAAGGATTCTCCCTCCGCTGCTCTCCAACTGTCATCCAGGTTTGATATTCTCTCTCAACTTCCAGATGATGATGGTGGCCCTGTCTGCCCAACATTGCTGCCAGTAATGACTCAATCGACTGTGTTGCCTGCTCCAACCCCTCAGCTCTCAGTTTTGACCAGTGTGCCTGATTTGCAACCATCATCGACTGCTTTACCTACATGGCATTCTACTGAGGAAATCATACCATCTTTTTTGCGGCCTACAGAATATCAGGGGGATTTATTGCCTATTTCACAATCTGATGTTTTTGATACTATTGCTTTGCCTGCCTATCGTGATGATTCGACACTAAGCATGGTCTCTGATCAAATGTTACTTGTCATGCCCCAGCATGATGATTTACAACATTCTTGTCGACGCGGTCGGCCTTTGGGCTCCAAAAACAAGATTCCTATTGTGGATGAGGCATCTCTTCATCGATCCAGGAGAGCTCCTACTGGTAACGGTTCAAAATTTTCTCAATGATTAGTAGCCTAACGTGGAACATTCGGGGTGTGGCCAACAAGCCAACATGTCGACATTTAAAAAATCTAGTTGCTTTGCATAAAGTGACGACTGTTTTCTTATTAGAACCAATGGGAAATTCATCAGTTTTGTCTGAGGTATCGAGAGAGCTGCACTTCCAAACCACTTTTGTCTCACTCACGAATAAAATCCGGGCTTTATTTTCAGCTGACTATATGGTGGATAACTTGGGTGGCGATGATCAAGTTCTACATTTAAGGGTTAAACATCATAACCATCCTGCTCCTTTCTTTGTCTCTGTTGTTTATGCTAAGTCTACCCATCGAGAAAGACAGGCGTTATGGGCCAATCTGCTTGCTTTTCGGCATCTGCATTCTGATACTCCTTGGACAATTATAGGTAATTTTAATGCTATTCGCTATCTGGAGGAATATCAGGGACAAGCTACTCCCGAATTATCTTCGATTGATGATTGTAATGAATTCATAGTTGATTGTGGATTAGAGGAGCGTCCTACTCAAGGCTGTGAGTTTACCTGGTTTGGAATTCGGTCTAACGGACCAGTGCTAAAGAAATTGGACCGTTGTCTTTTCTCCCCTGCCTGGCTTGACCGGTTTCCGGTGGCAACCGTTCATAACTTAAGTAGAATTCAATCTGATCATTCTCCTATTTTGCATCGATTTGATATGGCTATTAACTCCAACCCTAGAATCTTTCGTTTCCAGAGGATGTGGCTTCGTCGCTCCAGTTTTTATGATGTGGTTCGGGAACATTGGGGGGCTCCAGTTGACGGCTTTGGAATGTTGAGATTCTCTTTAAAGCTCAGACGATTGAAGGAGGCTCTGAAGATTTGGAATAAGTCTCATTTTGGAGATGTTTTTCAGAATTTACAAGATTCCGAAGACCTGGTTTTGCACTATGAGACGACTTATGAACAATTGCCTTCCCCAGATACTCTAGCTGAGCTAAACAAAGCAAAGGTGAATTTGATTATGAGAGAACATGAACGTGATGATTTTCTGCTTCAAAAGTCGCGAATCCGTTGGTGCAAGGAGGGTGATGCAAATAGTAATTTCTTTCATGCTTCCTTACGTGAAAAAAAGATCATTTCTGGGGATCCATTCCATAAGGGCAGCTGACGGCAGGTGGCTAGATTCCCCTCTTGACATTTCAACTAAGGCAATCGATTTCTTCCAAAAGTTGCTATGTCAAGACTCGGACATGGATGAAACTTTGGCAGCTCGTTTGCTCGGTTTCATCCCTTCACTAGTTGATGAGGCGGATAATGCATCTTTGATGAGGGCGCTAACCTATGATGAAGTAAAAGACGCGGTAATGAGTCTCTCCTCTCATAGTGCACCTGGTATTGATGGGTTTTGTGATTCTTTTTATCACAATTGTTGGTCTATTATCAAGGATGATCTCTCCAATGCTTGTGTTGAGTGTATGTCGGGGATTCTGCCTCCGAGATCCATAGCAAGTGTCCTCATTATTCTCCTTCCAAAAAAGCAACATGTAACCTCTTTTGCAAACTTCCGGCCAATTAGTTTATGCAATTTTATTGGCAAG
>JANIJH010000005.1:18044769-18056356 GCA_024520975.1 Erythroxylum areolatum | reverse complement strand
AATAATAATAATAATAATGAAGATGATGATGATGAGTGATGAGTAATATAATTAAGAATAAAAATTGCTTATGTGGAAGAGGGGTATAAATAGTAACTACTAGATTAGAATGAAAACTTGATACCCACCTTATTTGAAGGGTTTAGTAAATTCCCATACTTAATGGAATAAATCTATTCCCTTGGAATTGAAAACCTCAAAGCAAACATTATTTTTAACAATTATTCAATTCCTTCATTCCCAAACCCTGAAACCAAACGCCACCGTAGTGTTATTAATTTTTCATAATCATTTATACAAACTTTTTTTTTGCTTGAGATTGCCCACATTTTACTTTATATTTTTAATAAAAATATAATTTTTTCTAAAAGAAAATTTTTTAAAAATCTTAATTGTAATTTTTCATCAATAATATTTCAAATTGAAATGTTATTAAAATGATTCGCAAAGAGTTGATAAAAAATAAAATTATCAATATGCAATATCCATCAAAGTGAACATTTTGATTTGATTAAAAACATCTCATCTCGTTTTACGTAAAAGTGTCTTTATCTACTTCTGGCCGTTGGATCTAAAAGTCAGATATCAGGCATCATTGATATGATGTCTGTCTATGTAATAAATATAAAAGGATAAAGCGTTGGTCAACATAAAGTACGCAGCTTCACCTACTCTCAATACTCCATTTGAAAAGAAAAAACAGGAATCACGCGCCTACAATGAGCGTGATAATAAAAGTCAAAAACACGGAAGCACATTTGTTGATCGTCCACTGTAGTAAGTGCTCTCTTTACGAACGCACTTTCGGACGCTAGCGCGTGGATTGACTCCAGCACATACTCACCCCATCATCATCGCAAAAGGTTACAGGGGAAGAGTGAGTGAAGAAGACAAAGCTTACAACACCAAAACCAAATAGTGGGTCCTACTCTCCTTCTACCTCTGAAAATTTTGGTTACATTTGGCCTGTAAGAAGGCAAACTTTGAGCGCTCTTCTTCTAAACGCTTTTTAGTTTGTCCTTTTTGGTTCTTCAAAGCACGTAGAAGAGAAAGCTCTGAAAGCAAAGTAGTTCTTTCTCTTAGTTTTCTTAAGCATTTCTGTCCCTTTCGTTCTGTTTTCTCTCTCTCTCTCTCTCTCTATACATACGTACGTGTTGAAATGTGCATTTTGTTTCCTTTTCTCTTTCTGTTCTTTAGAAACTTCAAGGCTTTATTATTTGTCAAAGTTATGCTGGATGTCTTCTGATTGAATTGGTCTTTGGTTCTAATATTTATAGGGTTTGCGTTTGTAATTTTTGACTCATATGGGTGTTGTTTAACCAAATGCTCATAATAATAAGTTTGTGATTGAACTTGGGCTATATGATTTTGACTGTAACTTGATTTGATTTGGATTACCCTTTTTGTGGGTATTTGTTGTGCTTGGACTCTTAAAGGGCGGAATTCGGTATTTTTCGGCTTGGATATGTCTTGTTTGACTCTGATGTATTCAATCTCAGGTGGCAACTTTAGCGTAAAAACGTTGTAGTTGCCCTATGGACAAATGATTGAATTTGGCTTATTTTCCTTTCAGGATGGGATTCTGGAACAGTCGTAAGTTATTTATTCAAATGTGAAGGCTTTGAAAGGGTGAACAAAGGTGTACGACTCTTGATTGCGGCTTCTAGGTTGAACATTCCTGGTTTCAGTTGCAATCTCATGCGTAGGATTTCTTCCGAAGGTCGCCACTTCAGTTGTTTAGGGTCTTTTACATTGAATCTTATAGCGGTTATGACCTTTTTATTTCGGATGCAACTAGTTCTGAGAAGTAGTTAGTTTGACCCTTTGATTGAGCGTCTGGTTATTTGGTTGCTGTGGTGGAAATGGAGCAAAGCGAAGGAGAGACATGGAGAAAGTTGGTGCAAAAGATGCTCCCTCCAGGAGCTTCTCTCCCCGAGAATGAGGCTGAGCTTGATTACTCCATAGCTTTGGAGTATGAAGGCCCCCCGGTGTCTTACGAAGTCCCTAAAGTTGAACCTCTGGATGTAAATTCGCATGCAATCCCAACAGCAGAGCCCCTCTCGGAATCACACAGATCTGTTGGAAGTTTTGGTCCTGTTGTTGTTGAGCCAATACCCATACCAGTGTCTCGCATAGCTGGTGTGACAAGTTCACCAACTCAAAGTCCTAGGGGATCAACAAGCTCGGAGTCTGTTGTTTCTGTATTGCAAAACCCTGATTTTTTTTCAGCCTCAGCTTCAGCTTCTCCTGGTTCAGTCCACAATCTTCCTAGTAATCATTCGAAATCAGTGGGCAATGAAGTGAAAAGAGTGTCAGTTGTGACATTTAATACTGTTGATAGATCTGACAGGAAAGATTTAGATTTGCAGAAGCCAGTTTATCCGGAGTATGTTGGGGTTTCAAAACAAAAGAAGAGAAGGAGCAGACTTTGTTACAGGTGTGGGAAAGGGAAATGGGAAACCAAAGAGTCTTGCCTGGTTTGTGATGCTAAGTATTGTGGCAATTGTGTCCTGAGGGCAATGGGATCAATGCCTGAAGGCCGCAAGTGTGTTACATGCATTAGTCAACCCATAGACGAATCAAAGCGGTTGAAGTTGGGAAGACATTCCAGGGTTTTATCCCACTTGCTCAGTCCTTTGGAAGTTAAGCAAATTATGAAAGCGGAGAAGGAATGTTCTGCTAATCAGCTTCGGCCAGAGCAGCTAATTGTGAATGGATTGCCTCTGAAGGCAGAAGAAATGGCAGAATTGCTTGGTTGTCCATTGCCTCCACAGAAATTGAAGCCTGGCAGATATTGGTACGATAAAGAGTCTGGTTTTTGGGGAAAGGTGAGTTGGTACTTAACATGCAGAATGTCAATAAGTTTCTCTAGGACTTAGTTTTGTGTTGTTTTTCAAAATGGAGTAGTTAATGTAGAAAGTACTTTAAACAGAGTAACTTGGCTCACTTTACAGGAGGGAGAAAAACCAGACAGAATCATTAGTTCAAACTTAAATTTCTCTGGAAAACTGAGCCCTGATGCAAGCAGTGGGAATACTGAAGTTTACATTAATGGCCGAGAGATTACTAAGCTTGAACTCAGGGTACTAAAAGTAAGTACTTTGAATTTTGACCTAGTGTTGCTTTGCTTTTCTTCTCTTGCTGGGGTGAAATTGGTTAGGCTGAATTGGCAACATGAGCACAACCATGGCTATTTGGTTGGTCAAAGATCTCTTTCTATTCAATGGATTAACAGAGTCTGTTAAGTGTTTTGGATCCGTAATTGAGTTTGTTCAGGTCGATTTGTTTGTAATCCTTTTCTCCTATGGATATCTTCTTGAATTTGTTAAAAAGAATTTGTTCACGTCATGTTTGTGGAACTCTGGCAGGTTTACTGAATCGTCCTAGTTGTTTCATGGTAACTCAATTCTGTCATTTATTCCACTGTTATTGGCCCTATCGAGCCTGTCTTGTCTTGCATGACATTGGATATACTGATAGTTAGCTCAGTGAACATATCATGATTAGATTCAAACTAATCCAAGACTGTATATATCACCAGAACTTAGTTAATTTCCCTTGTTTGTCAGCCTTTTTTTTTTTTTGAAAAGGTAAAGAATTAAATTATGAGTTAAACGTGTTTACAAGAGAGGGACAAGAACCCATGTTTGAAAGCATTAAGTAGTAATTTTTGGTACAATTGTTAACTTGCATTACTTTCCTCATCTGTGGTGCACGAGTCAATCTTTAAGAAAGTGACTATCCTTTGGCAGTGAATGTTTATGGGCTACTGTTTATGAAAAAGAAGCCTTTATTTTTTCTGATTTGTTCAATTGCTCATTGGTCTCACTTTTACTCTCCCTGTGGCTTATGTTTTATTATTGTCCTCATGATCATTTACTGAGTTTGACTTTCTCTATGAAGTGGTGCTGGGTCTGTTCATGCTTCATCATTTTATTTTTCTACTGTAATTAATAGGCAACTTTGATTTGTTTCCATAAGAAAAAGAGCAGATTTAATGGTAAGATCTGTCAAACTTCTGCAAACAATTATTTCCTTCTTGCTGTCTAATGCTTTAATGATTATGCAGAAGTCTTAGGGATTCTATCCAAACATTTGATCATCTGTGTACGTTGTCTGAGTGTTGATGTTGAGGAAGATGCTGACACTCTCATCTGTTTCATTTAGAACTTCCGCTTTGTTCTTCTGTATATGCATGTGAGACTTCCAGCCTACTTTGGCAAAAGTTACTTGCCTTAGATGTCTCATGAGAGTAGAGATCAAGCCGTTTGCTTTTGATATTAGCTTGTCATCTTTTGGTTGCAATGGGTTTGCATACCAAATAATGGCGTATTTAGATTTTTATGTTTTTACTGAATAAATTATTGCTCTAACTGAACTTTTGACTTTATCCATCATAATGTCCCTGTGAATTTTGGCCCTTTTGCTTTGACTGTCACTCTGTTTATGGCCTATGAACCCACTAAACTGGTTTGGGATGTTTTCAGCTAGCAAGGGTGCAGTGTCCACGTGATACTCATTTCTGGGTTTATGATGATGGGCGTTATGAAGAGGAAGGTCAGAATAATATCAGAGGAAACATTTGGGAAAAGGTATATATTTGCAAACTCACTGCAAATATTTTGAGTGCTGACAGAAATTGATCCTATATGAAAACCTTCTGGATTTGATTTTTGCTAGACAGGCATCAACACGGTTTGTCTGTACACTGTTTTCTCTGCCTGTGCCGCATGGTCAACCTCATGTGCAGAGAGATGAAGCTAGCAACTATACTGCGGTTCCAAACTATCTGGAACAAAAAAAAGCACAGAAACTCCTTTTAATTGGTCCTCAAGGCTCTGGAACCAGCACCATCTTCAAGCAGGTTTTCCCTTGTTTTGGTGTTCTAATTTGATGTGTTGTTTTTATGCAGGTAGATGATGTACATATGCAGCGTGCCATTTTGTTTATGCTAATTGATACTTTGATATTTTCCTTTTTTGGGTGTGGGATGCTTATGAGAAGGAAGAGTTTGTTGATCTAGTTGGAGCATGCTTATATTTTGCAAGAGGAATAGATTTTTGTACTTGTTATTACTTTGTATGGGCTGTATATAAATCCTTGTAGGTGCCATACATATATAATCCTATCATGAGTCAGTATTGCAGAACGCTCTCATAAATTCCTTATCTTTCTTGTTAGATGGCTTTTAACTTTTTTAATGTTTTCTTCTTTTTTTCAATTTGATTATATTATTCATATATCAGGCTTGTAGCATGGTGTCTCCAGAACATGTTAATATGTTGAACCACTCTTATGCCAAAAACTGCTATCTATTTGGATTTGTGAGCATAATTGGAGATTGGGGAAATATGAGGTCCACATTGTTGCTGTTTACTTAAAATTTATTGTACTACTTTCAACAGGCCAAATTTCTGTATGGAAACAAGTTTACGGCAGAAGAACTGCAGGATATTAAGTTGATGATCCAGAGCAATATATATAGATATCTTAGCATGTTGTTGGATGGACGGGAACGCTTTGAGGAGGAGGCAATGGCTAGAATCAAGGAATTAGATTCTCAAGATCACACCTCTCAACCAGGTAAGGTATTTATTTGATGTATCTTTAGATCCTGTTATTCGACATAGTTCTTTTCTGCTCTAATATTATCTGTTGCTGTCCGTTTTGTATGATTTTTGGCATGTGCATATTTGTGATGGATTTCTGAGATGGACATCCAAACCTTCTCTTGTTTGGCATGTTTAAAGTCTGTACTAGTCAATGAAATTGGGGAGATTTATATTTGAAGCAGGTCTCTTTATATTGGCAACATCTTGGGTCTCCAACTTACAGTTTTTGACTTCAAATTTGCTTCAGGTGGCGAGGTTGACTCTGTTGAAACTAATATATGTGTCTATTCAATCAACCCAAGGTTGAAGCATTTCTCAGACTGGCTGCTGGACATTATAGCCACTGGAGATTTGGATGCATTTTTCCCTGCAGCAACCCGTGAGTATGCTCCATTAGTTGAGGAGGTGTGGAAAGATCCTGCCATACAGGAAACTTATAAAAGGAAAGACGAGCTTCACTTCCTTCCTGATGTTTCAGAGTATTTCTTAAGCCGGGTATTTAATCACCTTCCTAGTTCATAAAAACTTGACACTTTCTTTAGTTTGGTTGCTTTCATAATTTCTCATTAATTTTAAACTTTCCTATGAAAGATGTTACAGTTTGTCCCACATTGGGCTTCCATTGATGTTTGATCTGAACTTGAATAAACTTATGAGCACTCTTGATGTTGAATGACTAATTGTCATATTTTCTTTTAGGCTGTTGAGGTCTCAAGCAATGAGTATGAACCTTCAGAACGTGATATTCTTTATGCAGAAGGAGTCACTCAAGGAAATGGCTTGGCTTTCATAGAATTCTCACTTGATGATCGCAGTCCAATGTCTGAGACTTATACAGACAATCTTGAAGCTGCACCACCTCCTTTGACCAGGTGGTTTTTTCTTCTTGTTCATCATAACTGATATTATGACAACTGGCATGGAAAGCTTGAATTCATTTGTGATGTTTGCAAACATACTGTGGAGCTCTTTTGTCGTTTGACTAGATTGTTGGGAAATACAATGCAGCATGAGTTATGGACTTTAATTTGACCTAGGTACATGTGGGCCTAGAAACTTGAAACCTACCAAACAATGTCAGAAAGGTTGCAAGTCTAAGTTTGCCAAATATCAACACTTTTGTTGGTAATTGGATCTTTTTTGGGACATATTTCCTTAAAGTTTGCATTTCCATGTCTTATTTCTTTTTATTTTTGTGGCTGCATTTAATAAGTGTCATGACTCTGTTATTTGCTTTCTGATCTACTTCTGTTTTGTTGTCAGATACCAACTTATTAGGTTAAATGCTAAAGGAATGAATGACGGGTGTAAATGGGTGGAAATGTTTGAAGATGTGCGAGTTATAGTATTCTGTGTGGCACTTAGTGACTATGATCAAATGTGGCTTTCACCTGAGAACAGTGGCAGTGGTTCACTGATACAAAACAAGATGATGCAAAGCAAGGATCTGTTCGAGACAATGATTAGACACCCTTGCTTCAAAGATACGCCTTTTGTATTGATACTTAACAAGTATGATCTTTTTGAAGGGAAGATCAACAGGTCGCCTCTTAGTACCTGTGAATGGTTCAGTGAATTTAGTCCAGTGCGTCCTCATCACAATAATCAATCACTAGCGCAACAGGCTTACTTCTACATGGCAATGAAGTTCAAAGATCTTTATGCTTCCATTACGGGTCGCAAGCTATTTGTATGGCAAGCAAGGGCAAGAGACCGAGTTACCATTAATGAAGCATTCAAGTACATAAGGGAGGTTGTCAAATGGGATGAGGAGAAAGAAGATACATATTATGGTGGAGCTGAGGACTCATTTTACAGTACCGATATGAGTTCCTCGCCGTTTGTGAGGCAAGAGTGATTAGCTTTCTATCATTGATGGTATTCTTATAGATGAGTGAAAATGTACAAAAAGACGTGGTATGATCACTTGTTCTCTGTGGTCCTTCGAATAAGGCCACTTATTTTCCTGTACTTTTTCATTATATCTATATTAGTGGCAGTATTGTTTTTGAAAGATTATTTGAGATTAGTTGAATTTGGTTTTGTGATGCCCTTTGGCAGCAGTTAAGATGCTCATATTTATAGTCTGATGACACTGGAATGTATCTTGTAATTGTTGGAACTCTTGTAGAATTATTTGAGAAGTAGAAATATAAATGTTGTTACAGTTCATAGACTTGAAACTCTGCACCCTGTGAACTAGAAGATCCTGTTATTGCCAGCTCTTTTGAGCGGCAGAGATTACTGCCGGAGATGGGTTCCCACGAGAAAGACGGTACAAACTTGAGATAGATGAGCCTTTTTCAGCTGTGTTGATCTTGGAAGTTTCATAAACAGGATTTAGAAAATGTGGGTTGGTTATTCTTTCCATATGTTGAATCAAATAAGTATTTCCGTGAATTTATTTTAAAACTATTAATATAAGTACATAAAATATAACAGTTGTTGGAGAAATCCGTGGAGTCATCTAAATTCGTTAGTGGATAGTTTGATGCTTGACCCGAATAATCATTTGACTAGTCTTAATCAGTGAATTCCTTCTAGGCCTCGTCTCTTAGTTAGCAATAAAAGAATAGGAATAAAAAATTGAAAATGAGAATAAAAGTTTGATATGTAATTATTAAAAATAAGGTTAAGTAAGTTTATGATTGTGTCAGTATTTGGTATTAAATAAATAAAATTTTTATTAAATATTTGATTATTATATAAATTGATAAATAATTAATCAAAATTCTTTATTTTTATAAATAATTAAAATTATTGTTCAACGATTCAATAAATTATTAAATTTTAAACAATAGTGAATGATTTTTTTCATAAAAATAAAGGTAGGAAATATAAAGAATTTGTTCTACTTGATATAATATTAATAAAACAAAATAAGATAAAAAAAGTTCAGTTGAAAAAAAATCCATAAAGAAAGAGAGAGAAGGGAAAATTGTTATTTCTAATATTTGATTTCAGGTTATATTTACATCTTTCTCAAAATACAAAATTAAAATTTTTTATTTCCTATTTTATCAACTTTTAGTAATTAAATAAGTAAAATTAAGAAACTGAGGCTCTTTATTACTGATTGCTAAATAACACCTTATTAATTAGATTCAAATTAATATTTTATTATAATTATTTAAATTAAATTTAATTAAGCTAAATCTTAAGAGTTAAGCTGAATAATTTTCTATCTTAAATTATTAATGTAGGCCATCTAGCTTCTCCATTTGAAAACTAAAACAAAAACTATTATAGTCTTTTCAGAAAATTGATACAACGAAAATGATTCTGCAATACAAAATAAGTTGCCACACAGTTGGCCCTACTGCCCATCCGAGTGACCTATTATAGTCTCTCCTTTTTGCAGCCTCTGAACTTCTGCCACTTGAGGGGAAGAAAATGGTTACTAAGAGGTAACAGATCAGAAGGGCAGAGAAAATCATGTTGCAACTCGATCAGGAGTCTCAGCTTCAATGGAAAAATAAGGTAGTGTGCGCTTCAATGGAAAAATAAGGTAGTGTGCACTGTATCCAACCAATTATCCAGCCGATCATGCAAAACTTTGACCTGACGAATTCCCAGAACTCTCGGCTGTACACAGGACACATGTACTGTTCCCTCAACTTGATCAATTATACCCTCAATAAGATGGACCTGCAATAAACAAAGTTGGCATTAGTATTAGTAAGACATATTGCCACTTTCGTTTTACAGATGTAGATAGGACCACCAGTGTAAAACATTGTCTTCGTGCGTGAAATTATCATAACTATGGAAAACAAGTTTGTATCGCCTTGGTTGTTTTATCATGACTACAACTTATATCAATCCTCTGCCCACCGCTTATAAAGTTCATCGTCATAACTATACCATAAACCTTCTATTTTTCAAGCCTTTAGCAAATAGGCAATCCAATCTCCAGAACTTACAGAATGCAAATACAAGGACATGTTCTCACTTTCATAATCTTCAGTTGTATTATAACAACACAGTCTCAAAATGGATATATAAAGGTATTCACCTTCCAAGTAAATGACTTATAGGTAACCCATCATTTTACAATCTCTCTGCAAATTGTACATGCACTCGGTTCTTTTCTGTTTCTTTTTGTTTTTTCAGTTTAAAGGAAAAGATCTTAAAAGACATGTTCCTTGTTCTTTGGGTTCACAAATCTACACACGACAATAACAATAACAACACCACCACCTAGTAAAAGCAATTTCCAACTTTTCACCTTGAGGACAAAGTGTCAGTCAATGCGTGGACAGGGGCTTTCCTATCGTTTTATAGGCCTTGGGCGAAATTAAAAAAATGTCTCAATAAATCGACAATATACTTAAGTTTACATATTTGTATGAAACATAGATGATTCAATTTATAAATCTACATACTCAACCAAATATTAAATGATCGTAACATCAGCTAATGATATCTTACAAATATCATTACAAATACTTACTCAAATTTCTAATACCCTTATGAATATGAATCTCATTACTTAAATTTTCTTTATGTTGTTCAAAACTACCTTCACCTAATTCCTCGGGATTCTCACTAGAGGAGCCTATTTTTTAATAAATTTATTAATTGCTCGTTTTTAGGATTCTATCAACTGTTCCACTTGTTTTTTTTTTTTCTTTTTTCACTTCCAGATAAATATTTTTTAGGCAACATAATATAAATCAATTATAACACAATTGAACTAGAAAAAGAACAAAAGCACCTATATGGAACTAGAAGAAGTATGCAAGTACAACAGAACACTAATAGCTTGACAAGATATCACAAAGATATATCAATGATATTATACCTATGATAGAGGAAAAAATAAACAACAAATTTTAATATTTAATAGTAAAAATGAAAAAAGAACAAATTTTAATAATAGAGAAACACTAATTTCTAAAAGTACAAAAAATTAACATACTTAGGAGAAAATATAGTAAATTATATTCTAAGTTATTAAATATTCTAAGTTTGCCAAGTCAAATATTGTCCTATTCTGTAAGTTGTGGAAATGATTGAATATTATTTTTTATTATTTAATTATCAAGGCATGTTTAATATAATCATCCTAATTTTTATAATAAAGGAAACTATTTATGTAATCTTTAAATTGAATAACTTAAATTATTTGATTTAGTCATATTATCTCTAAACTTATGTGAACCTCTACAAGAACACAAATCCAACAGTTATTAAATTAGTAGCAAAGTGTAATGAAAATTAATTACAAAAATTAAATTATTTATTAACATCTAATTATATTTTTATAAATAATAAGTAATCCAAAAATGAAAAAGAAACACAAATAAATACAATATCGTTTAATATTAATGTTTTGATTTAAAATACTAATATAATGTCCACATTAGTGAAAAATTACAAATTAATTATAACATATTCAATTATTTAATAAGCTAAAAAATATAAAAATTAGAAATTTTACCTTTAAATTATTACTTAGAACTCATAATTGTGAAAATTTTTTGCTACCAATTTTTTATTTGAAGCATCTTAAATTCATATATTGATGAAAATAAAGAATAAACTTAAATACTTCAAAACTATTTATAAATATAACAAATTAATGTTTACTCTCAATCTTGGAAGCTATATTATGGAGATAATATAGCTTCCTTAGCTTCCAAGACAATTTAGGAAGCTAAATCGCTTCTAGCGTTAATCTTCCTCTGACTGACATTTATTATCCTTTAAGAATAAATAAATGCAAATAGATTGAAGATGGGCCCTCTTGAAAGCTAAATAGCTTCCAACGTTAACATTTCTCTAACTGATATTGACTACCCTTCTTGAATGAATAAATGTAAATAGATTGAAGATGGGCCCTTCATTATAGTGGGCTCTGGACAGGTGCCATGCCTGCTCTTGCCTAGAGCTGGCACTGGGTATTGATAGCAATGTTATGAATACCGTACCGGGTTCGGTACCGAATTGGGTTCTGGAACGGAACTGTACCG
>JANIJH010000005.1:18024070-18041277 GCA_024520975.1 Erythroxylum areolatum | reverse complement strand
GGGAGGGAAGAGATTTTGAAAATTTTTAAAATTTTGCAAAAAAACCCCTAAATTTTTTAAAATTTCCGGTACCGACCGGTATTTGACCGGTATTTTGAATACCGGCCGGTACCGACCGGTATTTAAATCCGGTACCAAAACTTGAAATCCGGTACCGGATTTAGGCCGGAACGGTACGTACCGGCCGGTACCGGCCGGTACGGTACGGAATTCTATACATTGATTGATAGGCCTCCGATTCCTCTCAAATATGTAAGAAGGATTAAGACTTAGACAGTTAGCAGAAGCATATAATGACAGATGGCAGTATTATAGGGAGTTAGTTATTGTTAGTTTAAATGCACAACTTAAAATAGTAACGTTGTAATGATTGGGGGGGATGGAGGTTGAATTTGGCGTTGTAAGGAGAGTGAGCCCCTCTCGAATTGGCTCTCATTTGTTCTCATTATTTTTGTTGTTGTTCCTGTTTACCATAAGTCCAATTTTCATATTCTTAATACATTTTCTTGAAGTATTTCTTCCATCAAATCCTCTATTATATTATTTCCCATTATTTTAGCTGTTTGAACAGTTAGGCTGTATTAGCATGCTGTATCAGTTTGCAATATCTCTCAGAATGAATCTTTGGTGAAAAGGAATTCCCTAATTGCTTTGATTCATGATCCTACTATGTAGTCTTTGGAGAACTCTTCAATGAAAGCTACAACATATTGCAATATCTCTTAAATTGATTCTCTGGTGAAAAACAATGATCAAAATGTGGATTTGTTGGAGAATTCATCAATACATGTTGTATCAAAATTGAATACTGAATGCAATAACACTCAGTATGGATTGCTGATGACTCGTTATCATAATGGCAACAAACCCCTGGAACCCCTATAACTAATTTAGTTGCTACTGTAAGGTAAGATTCTACACCAAACTCTAACAAAGATATAGAAAATAATGCTGATGAACAATTCCAAAAAGTGGGGAGGAGACGATCATTACGTAGCAAGGGGAAAAGCTCCAAAAGTAACATATCTTAATTATGTCTTTATTAGTTTGGAATGTCGGGGGTATCAATTGCCCTATAAAGCTAGCATCTTTATAGGATTTTGTTATGGAAAAGCCTATTTTGGTAAGACTATTCGAAACAAAAATAAAGTCAGACAATATTGGTAAATTAAGTATTTTGGGAACTCAATGGAAAATGCATACCAATCATGCTTATCATGCTTATGGAATAATCATAATCTGATACAAGGTGGATGAAATTCAAGTGGATTTGTTGAGCTTAAATGACCATACCATGCATGTTAGCATCTTTTTTATACAAAAGAAGATTGACGATATTATTTCTCTCATATATGCTGCCAACTTAGGGTTTAAGAGGAAAACCTTATGAAATAATCTTACTAATCTCAGCAAGAACATTAACAAACCTTGGTTGATATATGGAGACTTCAATTTAGCTATTTATAAATGGAAACCTTAGGGCAATTGTAGCTTAAGAAACTTTTATGAAGACTTTAAAGATTGTGTTGATTATTTGGGGTTCACTTATCTAAAACAAATTGCTTGTTCTTTCACTTGATCTAAAAAACAAAGCTCTAATTGCTTCATTAGGGAAAAAGTTAGACAAAGCTCTTGTTAATGCCAATTGATTAGCTCAATTACGTAACAACATTGCTAAGTTTAAAGGTTTTTTTTCTCTGATCATACACCAATAGTGTTGGAGGAATTATTTAAGAAAGTTGTTAGAAGCTTCCCCTTCAGATTCAACAACTATTTGGCCAATGATATTATTTTCAAGTATGCCTATAGAAAAGGTACTGAATGTCATTTTAGGGGGACCAAGCAATATATATGTGTTCAAAAACTAAAGGAAATTAAGAAAGAACTCAAGGCGCTCAATTATTTAAAGGGATCCAAAACTAGTACTGCTCTAATACTATAAGGGATGAACTCACTAATATCCAGGGGCTTATTAAGTTATGTCCACATGATTCTCAACTATTATCTAAAGAACAACAAGCTCTCTCTAATTACTTGTAAGTTGTTAGTAAGCATTCATCTTTACTCTAGTAAAGAGCAGGGTTAATTAACTTAAGGATGGTGATAAGTTTACATATTCTTTTTTAATGTCAGCCTTGTAAGGAAAAATCAGAACAAAATCTATTCTACCATCGACAATACTAGTGTAGTGTTACAAATCACAACGATATCCAACATGAGGTTGTGAGTTACTTTAAGCCTTTACTAGGTACTCCTAGTACAACTTCTGGTTCTTACTCTAGGTTTTTGTAGTTTCATTTTGAGAGAAAATTTCCCCTACAGATTTTGCTTTACTAACCAAACCTGTAGATAAGAAGGAGATTGAAAAGGTTGTATTTGGTATGGATGGAATGAAGCATCAGGGCTCAATGGCTTAAATAGATATTTTTTCCACAAGTCTTGAAATACCACTGGTCAAATTATAAAAAATGCAGTGTCTGAATTCTATTCCAATGGTGTCCACTTAAAAGAAATCAACAAAACTTTCTTATGCTTAATAGCAAAAGGATCTAGCCCTTTCTACTTTAGTGATTTCAGACTTATAGCTTACACCAATTTCCTTTACAAAATTATCTCCAAGATCTTTACTACAAGAGAAGCCATAACTCCATTTATTAGTGATAACCAAGGTGCATTCATTTCTAACAGGCATATTGGTGACAATATCTTAATTCTGCAAGAGCTTCTAAAAGGTTACTCAAGATCTAAATACACCCCTAATTGCACTATCAAAGTTGATTTTCATAAGGCTTTTGATAACACGAGTTGGGAATTCCTATAGATGATGCTGAAACCTTATGAATTTTCTGATGTTTTCATTGGTTGGCTAAAAGGATGCATCTCTATTGCTAGCTTCTCTGTATTGATAAATGACATCCCCATAACTTATTTCAAAGCTGTTAAAGGCCTTAGGTAGGGGGATCCTCTCTTCCCCCGCCTCTTTATCCTTTGCATGGAAACTCTGAATTCAATTATCAAGCATGAAGTGGAAAACAATTCCAACTTCAGATTCCATTCCAAATGCAAGAAAATTGGATTAACTAACTTGTCTTTTACAGATGACCTTCTTCTATTTTGCAGTGCTAGATTGGAGTCCATTCGAACCTTTATGAAAACTCTAGACATTTTCAAAAGACACTTTGATCTGTAAATCAACTTCAATAAAAGCAATTTCCTAATTTCTAAAGGTGCTTCTTCTTTGTAATCTCACATTGCAACACTAGCATGTATATGAAATCGCCTCAATTTCTTTATATGGGATTGCCTATTTCCACCAAAAGACTCAACTATTTAGATTGTCTACCACTTATTGAATAAATCCATAAGAGGATTAACTCCAAGATGAATAATTTTCTATCTTATGCAGGAAAGTTGCAGCCTCTTAAATATGTTCTTAACACTCTTCACATTTATTGGAGTTCCTATATTTTTCGCTCTAAGAATGTCATCAAGTCAATTGAATAATTGTTGAAACACTTCTTATGGAATTGCTCAAATGGTACTAAAGGTGTTGCTAAATTCAAGTGATCAGCTTTATGTTTCCATAAATAAGAAGGAGGCTTAAGCATCTCATCAATCAAAACCACCAACAATGCTTTAATCCTCAAAAAACTAGAGTGGATACTTGAGGATAGAAAATCTCTGTGGATCAGGTAGTTACACTCGTATTTCCTTAAGTACAGATGTATATGGAAATAAATAAAAACTCACCAACCTCTTACTTCTTAAACCAGTTACTATATTTGAGGGACACACTCCAAATGATACTTCTTGCAGAATTGGCAACGGAAGATAGATTTCTCTGTGTTTTGATAATTGCTTTGGACTAGGTCAACTTATACACTCCCAAGATATATCAAGGAACTCTCTAATCCTTCCTCTTCACACCAAACTTAGGTCACTAATCAATGGCAACTCTTAGCAATTTTTAGACTGTCTAAGACATTTGCAACCTCAATATCTCCCCAACCCTTCTACCCCTGATATCTTCTATTGGAAGAACCAACCTGTCCACAAACTATCTAGTAAACAAACATTTAAATGCTTATCAGAGAATAAGTTTACTGAACTGACTTGATTATGAGGATCTTTAATAAAATTTTACTTGTGTATCTATCAATTTTCTCACTATGATGGTTATGTACTTGGTCCTTAGATTTGAGATTATCAAAGTATCTCATGTAGGAATTACTATGTTTAAGACTATTTATTATATATTCTAATTAGAGTAGCTCAATCGGTAGTACTTGGATATATTATGAACTATATGGAGATAGGTGAATTAGTTAATAAAGAATTCATCACTTTAAACTAATTAGGAAGAATGTTCCGGTGTTCTTAATTACTAGTGATTTAAAGAAATCTTTAGCTATAGTGACTTTAGATTTGAAAAAAATATTTTCAAATATTAATTATAAATTAATTACTGATTAGCAAGAGTGTACATAATTAAATTTAAATAGAGTATATATTAGTTTCATATTCCATATCCAATTAGAACATTAGATGACGAAATAATTAAATTATATGTTATAACTATACATGGACAAGTTAAGTCAAACAACCTTGACATTTTTAATATTTGAGTAATTATATCATATTTTTAGATGTTATTCTTAATTTATAATAATAAATCATTTAATTATAGAATTAAAAAATAAATGTTTAAAATTTAATTGTGAATTAGAATTATAATTTATAATCATTACCAACATATTAAGAATATAATGAGCCACATATATAGAGTAGTTAAAAAGAGAAAAATCAATTTAAATTAAGTTGCACTTAAATTTGAAGTTTTAATTGGAAGTTTAATGTTAATTGTAAAGAAACCCTGGAGTAATTTTCTATAAGTAAGAAAATACATCAAAGGGCTAATACTCTTGTCTTGAGTTCTTTTCTTCTATTATGTGGATAACGTTAAAGGTTAGACATTTGAATAGCTCGTAGATAACAACTTCAAAAGAAAAGTTTTGTAGGAATTTAAATCAAGTTAACCCTTTTATTTTTGGTTTGTAAATTTCAAATTGTTTAATTAAAGAAATCATAATGAAAATTGTAAAATAAAATTTTTCGTTATGTTTATGATTCGATCATGTTTTGTTTCCCAATAGTAATATTAGAACCTCTTTTAATTGTTTAAGTTTACTGTTTGGTTGATATCGATTTGTTAATTAGATTAAGGCTTAAAACTTGTTTTGTTATCTCACATGGTTTGTCTTTAAAATCCTCTAAATCAAATATCTTCATAGTTTTCGAAGTTTTTGACATATTTTTGTTTCTTGAGAAATCCAATTGCATGCCCAATGTCTTTAATATGTGGATATCAATCTCATGCCCTATACCTTTGTGTGTTCTATTTTTGGAAAACAATATTTCTTAGAAGATGAATTCATACCTCCTTTTACGTTGTTGTTATTATGAAGAATTTAAAGTTTAGGCTTGAATGTTTTTGGGAATTCGATTAAAGCATGCATGTGTTTTGAATGCATTATAGGTTTGTGTCTGCTTCTGGGACTTGATGGATGAGGCTTAAAAGCCTCATTCCAGCACTGTTGAAGGTAGTTCTTCCACCAGTAGCAGTAATCACTACTAGTAAGACATTTGCTGACAATTTTTCGTTAATTTGATGTTTGTTTATTTATGAATTGATGTCAATCTTAAATCGAATTAATGAAGTCCAAGATATAAAACATAGTACAAAGGAAATCATGATGAGATCATGATAATGAGATTCCTATAATGTGCAATTATGTTAGTATCTAAATTATCCCTAGTCATAAGATTAATAAGACATGACATTATTAATCTGGATAGACTAGCGCATGTTATATTCCTTGATTTGATCAAGTAGTGGATCTCACAAACTGTAAGTATGAGATGTTTAGAGTTAACATGTGGATGCTTACTAAGAGTAGTAAGTACATTGAATGACTCGCTATGAGATTATCATATGGATTATCTATCAAATGTCAATGATTAATCTCATCACATCAGTGGTGCAAATATCTTTAGACTTGAGGTAAAAAAGAATATCTTGGACACAGATCCTGTGTCCTTATTGCCTCATGATGAGGTCACTCATAGGATGGTGATTGGGTATAGTTATTGGTATTCGAAGGTAATTAGGTAGTTAATAAAGGATTCAACACTCCTGATAGAAGGAGATGATACTTATGACCTCTTGTTGAGGTCATTACTCAGGAGTCTTTAGCCATAGCAGTTATATGTCATGAAGAGAGTCTTCAATGACATATAGAGTAATGAGATCCCCGGACAAGAACTAACATCATTTGGATTAGATATGACTTCAATGACACATAGAGTAATGAGATACCAGGACAAGAACTAATATCATTTGGACTAGATGTGATGTAGTTAGTCTAGTGAGAGTTGACACATAGCCCATACTTTGAACCAAGTAGGGTATAAAATAGTAAAGGGATGAATTGTACGATAATTGTCTATGGAAAGGTTCATAAGTTGAATAATTAACTGTCGAAGGGTTCATATGTTAATCCACTTATATTCCGATAAATTGACATTTGCTTGAATAAATAGTTAATTCAAGTGACATGAAACCATCCATGATATGCTCGGATTAAGAGTTAATTCAAATGCCCAAAATAACCAGGAACCTAAGGTCACACACATAAAAGATCGGATGAAAAACAAAATGTGCATGGCTGTCAATGAAGTAGGCCACGATTGTGACTGAAGGCACGAAAGATAAGTGAGTTCTTCGCTTATGTACATGTGGGCTAACTATTTAAAAACACACTTAAGTGAGAGGATAAGGGGTCTAGAAGTGTTTTGGAGTTAAAGAGAAGTGTTCTTGAGTCTTGTTCATGTAATTTATGCAATTGTTGCATGAATCTAATTACATGCAACATAACCTTGATTTATCTCTCCATTTGAGCATCTACTTGAACTCAACTAGTTTGGTGCTCTACCCACACTTACACACTGCTTCTTCTTCATCTTTGCGTGTTCTTGAGTGATCAAGGAAGGTGTTTGGTGTTTACTACAACCCAAACAAGGTGAAGATTCAAGAAAGAAGGAGCATTATCTAAAGCACAAGTGCTGAAATTTCATGGTCTTATAATATATGTATGCATGCATCTAAGATTCTGGAATTTTGGGGATGTCATGGGGTTGGAATTTAGATTTTGACACTTCCACTACCTTGTTGTCATGTGATGCATGAATCTATGGCTCCATAACAATGGTATCAGAGCAAGTTTATGTATGTATTAGATGATGTATTGAACATGTGCAAACTATTTGCTGGGTTGTGACTGACATGCATGTTGATTTGGAAAATTTTGTATAAATTGTAGAAAAATTGTTTTTCTGATTTTTCTTTCACATAAATGTTTATAAGTTGTTATATTATGTTTATGTCAAAGTAAATTGCAATTGAATTTCATTTGATATTTTATTTATAATTAATATCTAGTCTATTCATATGTGGGTTTCTGGGAATTTCTTGAAAATTGAATGCATGTGCTGATTTTGAAAATTTCATAATAATTCTAAAAAAATGGTTTTCTTATTTTCTTTCACATAAATGTTTGTAAGATGTTATATTATGTTTTTTCAAAGGAAATTGCAATTTAATGTTATTTGCTATTTGATTATGAATTTAGTCTCACCTTGATGCATGTATGAAGTTCTAGGAAATTCTGGAAATCTGATGAACATGCATGCTTGTAAATTCCATATTAATTTTATAAAAATTGTTTTTATGAATTTTCTACATGGAAATGCAAGATAATATTTTGCCACGTGAATGAGACGCATGACACTTGTTGTTAAAGTGATTATCTTATGCATGTGTGATGTAGAGTATGACTACTGCTAGAAGTAATATGACAAATGTCCTAAACATGTGATATGCTGGCTGATTCCACTAAGTTAATAAATAATTCCTAAGAATTAGTTTCTGGAATTTTTATTAGGCACATTTAGAATGTGTATAAGACTCTGGAATTTTTCTAGAATTAATTGAATTTGATTCAATTAATAAATCAAGTCAAAGTCAACTTTGGTAAGCTTTTTGAAAGTTGATGGAGTTGACTTGTTTAATGACTTATATGTATGTTTTTCGGTTATAAGACCTTGCAATTTTTTATGAGATAAAAAGTTGTATTATTTTGATGCTAGTAGCATACTAAATGTGTATGTTTGAAATTAGGGGTGTGGAAAATATTCAAACATCGAATCAGTCTCTTTAGTGTCTAGTAGGTTAACTCATTTATCTTGATGATTGTGGCCGTCAAGATATTTTTTGGCTTATTCTGAAATTTTCTTGATAAATTAGAGATGACCTAGGGATGTTTTAATGACTAATTGATGTTCAGGAATTTTGGAAACCCTAGGGATTATTTTAGAATTAATCCAAGTAAAGCATTGCATTTCTAATGTGACTAGAAAAAGACGTGTACTAGAATTAAAGTGTTTATTTTGGACATCAAATAATTGAAATTTTAGGGTTCCTAATCGAATTACATTCATAATTCAAATTAGTCGAGACTAACACTAGTACCCAATTCAGTTCAAGAATTAAATCGAATCATGAACTTTTGATGCATAGTCAAGTCACAATGTAAATTAAACCATTCTTTTAGAGTTGCATTATTGGGGAAACCCAAGCTCACTCTATAAGAATATGCTCAAATTATGGAAATTAGATTTCTAGATTAATAGGTCGGTCCTAACTGGAGGCGTTGATTTTTTGGGCAAACCCAAGGTCAACGTGGATAGAGGTGAAGTTGGGTTATATACAGAGGATGTATACAAATCAAAAGTTGATAACCCAATGAGTGTGCTAAATCAACAATTGATGGCACAAGTCGATAGTTGCATAATTGAATGCAATTGGTATGAATTATACCTACCGATTGACCTAAGGTGGCTTGTTGGGCAAATCCAAGGTCATTCTTAGTGATATTGGATATCGACCCATTAGGAAAACTACAAGTTTTCTCGAATTCATAGTGAGGGCTGTGGATTTGGATAAAAATAGTGGGACTCATAATGCATGTGATTAAAGTCCTTATCGATATGTATTAGTGTACATTTTAACACTTTCTCTCATTCTTCTAGGTTATTGAATCGCCACGATGTCTTCATCCAATGTGAACCTATGCTTTTTTTTTAGACTCCAATAAACTCACGAGACCTAAATTCTTAGATTGGTTATGAAATTTAAGAATTGTTCTCAAATATGAGAGACTAGGTTATGTCTTAGATAAACCACTTCCGATCCCCCTATTGTTGATGCATCTGATGAGGATCAGAAAGCTTACAAGAAGCTACTAGATGCTAGTGAGGTGACTAGTCGTATAATGTTGGCCTTTATGTCACTAGGACTGTAAAAGAAGCATGAGGCTATAGATGCTCATACCATAGTCTACCATATAAAGGAACTGTTTGATGAGTAAGCTTGGTTTGAAATGTTCGAGACCTCGAGGTTGCTTTTCTTCTCTAAGATGGCTGAGGGATCATCTCCAGTGTAGTATATGTTGAAGATGAATGGATACATAGAGAGGTTAGCCAGTTTAAGTTTCACAATGGATCATGAATTAAATATAGATGTAATTCTGGCTGGTTTGACCGATAGTTATTCATAGTTTATGCTTAACTATCAGATGAACCAAATATCCACCTCAATACCTGAGTTGATTAATCTACTCAAAATAGCTTAGCAAACTGTCAAGAAAGACAGTAAAGCTATAATGCTAGTGGATTCTCCTTCTGGTTCTTACAAGAGGAACCATAAGAAGAAGAAGAAGTCTAAGAAGCCAATTGGAGGTGTAGTCAAGAAGAAGGCAAAGGAGACTACATCAAAGGGTATATGCTTCCATTACAATAAGGAAGGACATTGGAAGAGGAACTACAAAGCCTATCTGGAGTCGTTGAAGTAGAAGAAGCTATTAGATGCTCCACCGTCTACTTCAAGTATGTTATTTATCGTTGAGGTTAATACTATTTCTGATCATAAAATTTGGGTATTAGATACCGGATATGGCTCACACATATGTGTTAATATGCAGGGTCTTAGGAATAGTAGACTACTCAAGAAGGGAGAGATGGACCTATGTGTGGGAAATGGAGCAAGAATTGCTACATAAGCCATAGGAACCTATGTTTTGTATCTTCCTATTAGGCTATAGTTAATTTTGAATAATTGCTATTATGTACCCATTGTGATAAATAAAATTGTATTTGTTTCATGTCTCAATAAAACGGGATTTCATTTAACGTTTTCAAGTAATGGTTGTTCAATTAAGTTAAATGAAATATTGTATGGTACTGCTACATTGTACAATGGTATTTACATATTAGATATGTGCAATCCAATTTTAAATATCAATGATAATAAAAGAAAAAAATGGGATAACTTAAACTCATCTTACTTATGGCATTGTCGACTTGGCCATATAAGTGAGAGATACATGGCTGAGCTGTATAGAAGTGGTAGCTTAGGGTCACTTGATTATGAATCATATGACACATGTGAATCTTGCTTGTTAGGCAGGATGATTAAATTATCTTTTAAAGGAAAGGGTGAACAGGTGAATGGGTTATTAGACCTAATACGTTTTGATGTATGTGGTCCGATGTCAATTCATACCAAAGGTGATTTTATGTACTTCATTACCTTTATCGATGATTATTCACGATATGGGTATATGTATCTAATAAGATATAAGTCTAAAGCATTTGAAATGTTTTAAACAATTTAGAAATGAAGTAGACGATTAGCTTAGTAGAAGTATCAAGATACTTTAATCAGATCGAGGTAGTGAATACTTGAACGAGGAGTTTCTAAGTTATCTCAGGGATAACGAGATTGTATCCTAATGGACTCCACTTTATACATCGTAATATAATGATATGGCTGAAAGGAGAAACCAAACCTTATTGGATATGGTAAGGTCAATGATGGGCTTAGCAGATCTACCGAAATCCTTTTGGGGTCATGCACTCAAGACTGCTATTTATGTGATAAACAGAGTCCCATCAAAAACAGTTGATGTTACTTCATATGAGATATGGACTAACAAAACCCCTATCTTTCTCATATGAAAGTTTGGGGTTGTCTGGCTTACGTAAAGCGGATTCAATCAGACAAGCCTGAAGCGAAATTTGATAAATGTCTGTTTGTAAGATATCCTATAAAAAGAATTAGATATCAATTCTACAATGCTTTAGAGCAAAAGATGTTTATATCAAAGCATGCTATCTTTTTAGAGAACGAGTTTCTTCTACGAAAAGACAGTGGGAGTAAAGTTGAACTTGATAAAGTTCATGATGCTTAAACAGGTGCAAATCAACTACCTAAACCCGAGATTGTTGTTCATGGAGATGACACAATAGTTAAACCTTCTGGTACACAAAATGTTCGTAGGTTAAGTAAGATACATAATGTTCCACAGAGATATGGATTTCTCGTAAGTAAACATAATGACATATTGCTCATAAAGGATGATGAGCCTACAACCTATGAAGAGGCTCTGAAGAGTTCAAAATCTGAAAAAATGGCTTCAAGCTATGAAGTCTAAAATGGATTCCATGTTTGAAAACCAATTATAGATTTTAGTTGATGCAATCGAAGGGCTAAAACCCATAAGGTGCAAGTGGATTTTCTTCTTGAAAATCGACATGGATGGTAATGTGATTACCTATAAAGCGAGATTAGTCGCTAAAATTTATCGTCAAAGACAAGGAGTTGACTATGATGAGACATTTAGCCTCGTAGCCATGCTTAAATCCATTAGAATACTCCTAGCCATTGCTGCTCATTATGATTATGAGATATGAAAAATGGATGTGAAGATGACTTTCCTGAATGGAAACCTAGCTGATGATATGTATATGATACAACACGAGGGCTTCATATCCAAAGATGAAAAAAAGGTTTACAACCTTTAAAAATTTATTTATGGATTGAAGTAAGCATCTAGAAGTTGGAATATCCGATTTAATGCGACAATCAAAGAGTTTAGTTTCTTTAAAAATCCGAATGAACCTTGTGTGTACAAGAAGGTTAATAGGAGTGCTATCATGTTCCTTATGTTATATGTGGATGACATATTTAATAATAGGAAATGATGTCTCAAGTTTACAATAAGTCAAACTTTGGTTGTCCCATAATTTTTCCATGAAAGACCTTAGAGAAGCAACTTATGTGTTAGGAATAAAGATCTATAGAGATAGATCAAAGGAGTTACTAGGTCTTTCACAGTGTACATACATAGATAAAGTGCTAAAGAGGTTTAGCATGGAGTAGTCCAAGAGAGGGTTTCTTGTAATAACTCATGGGATAAAACTATCAAAATCTATGTGTCCCAAAACGTAATACAAGAGGACTCGCATGAGTATGATCCCATATACTTTGGCAATAAGATCAATCATGTATGCGATGTTATGTATAAGACCCGATATATTGTATGCTTTAAGTGTTACAAGCAGATATCAATCAAATTCTGGTGAGTGTCATCGAGTGGCTGTCAAGAATATCCTAAAGTACTCGAGAATGACTACGGATGTATTCTTGATATATAGAGACGGAGATCTCGTAGTGAGTGGACATACAAATGCCAGTTTTTAATCTAACCAAGATGACTCCAAATCTTAATCAGGTTACATTTTCACATTAAATGGTGGAGCAGTCAGTTAGAAGAGTTCCAAACAAGAGATGACTACAGATTCAACGACCGAGTCAGAATACATTGCAACTGTAGAAGTGGTAAAAGAAGCTGTTTGGATCAAGAAGTTTGTTATAAAACTTTGAGTAGTTCCGAGCATTGTAGACTCGATACTGTTGTACTGTGACAACAATAGGGCTATTGCTCAAGCCATGGAACCAAGGATCCATCAGAGGACTGTGCTATATGTGATGTCAAAGACACAAGAGAAAGATTGCCATCACTTTTGTTTTGAGATTTCCTATTGAAAGGGAAAGATAAGGAAATGGACAACAATTATCATGAAATCTCATCTGGATTTTCCTTAGATGATAAGTGAACTAGAAAAGTTTCCATTGAATATGGAAACAAGAATCCTTTACTATCCCAACTTATGATTCATGATGATTTCTAGTAATATCTATGTCGTGATTGAAAGCATGCTATTATTGTTAGGGTATACAAGAAGATTTTAGGGGGTTCAATTCCTATTTAATTGTCTCTTGACTTTATGAAAATTAGAGGGCGAAATGGAGATTCTTGATGTCAATTATGGATATTTTATTGAGAAGTTCGATTATAAGGACGATCTCATCACAGTTATGTCTGGCGGCTCCTATGTGATTGCGGGCTATATGCTCATAATCATTCGCTAGATACCTAGTTTCTCTCCTTCTACTACACAAATCACAAAGTTAATTATATGGGTTCATATTGTTGAGTTCCTTATTGAATACTATAAAGATAAGGTCTTGTTTTCCAGTGCAAGCTGTATTGGGGAGTCAATTAAGATTGACAGACAGACCGTGTTGGAAACTAGGGAAAATTTTGCACGTATTTGTATTGAATTTGATCTGAAGAAGCCCCTTGTTCCGAGAATGAAAGTGGAAAGAGTCTAATATAAGGTTGAATATGAGGGTATTCCGCTGATTTGTAATGGATGTGGGAAGGCAAGACACTTGATTTCGTATTACACTAAAATTCCTCACTCTTCTTCCAGTCAAAATGGTGGTGATGGTGTGAGGGTATACGGTAAGAAAGCTGGTGGAGGATCGTAGGACTGGCAGAAGGTGACATTATGGACAGATGAGGGCAAAATATAATTTAGTCCTTGGATGGCAGTTAAAAACTGCCTATGTGGAAATTCTAAAAGAACTAGGAGACTCCCTTTTGTCTACAATAATCGAAGGGATAAGAATAAAATGTTCTTAATAGATTTGACAGCTTAGATGCTAAAACTGTGACACTAGAGCATAATTTAGAGGAAGCCAATGTGACGAAGGTAGGTATCTAAAAAGTGTTTACTTTTCAAAACAATTCCACTCAGAAGAAGAATAGTGGCAAGGTAGGAATGTCTAAATCCAATGGTCAAAATATAGGATCCACTTTAACTTCTAAGTTGACTAAATCAACATGAAGTGTAATTGATGTGCCCATGCATACAGTCTTGCCACCCCTTCTATGCATGGTTAGTAATATGTCAAGTGATATTACTACTGTGCTACATTCTATAGAAGTTCATTTTGGAGAAAGCCCCTTTCTTTAAGAATCTGTTATGCATAATGATTCTTCAATATTGGCCCAAGTCCTAATGTTTTGGAGAAGATTGGATTTGGTGACCAATTTGAGCAAGATAAAGTGGGAGATAAGCTCTTCTCTGAGATTAATGGTAGACTGATGGAAATGGAGGGGTGTGGTGGGGTTTGGCTCTTATGGAATAACGATATTTTGAAGATTCATCTCATTCATTTTTCAACTCAATATATTCATGTTTTATTAAATATGACTAGGTCTTAGCCTTGGTTACTTATTGTGTGTTAAGTTAGCCCCGTAAACATGTTAAAGGAGCAATTTTGGCAATTTATGGTGTACATAACATCTTCAATCTCTATGCCATGGTTATTTATAAAGGACTTTAATGATATTGTGACAGATTATGAGAAGAAGGGTGGTAGTCGCCTTTTTTTTTAGTCGATGTAGGACTTTTCATGATCGGTGGAATAGTTGTGAGCTAGATGATATTGGTTTTCAAGGGTCTATTTTCACTTGGGCTAGAAGATCTTCCAGTGTTGGTTTAATTTAAGAACTATTAGATCGTGCTCTTGCTAATCATTATTGAAAGGAATTATTCCTAGATGCTTTTTTATTTAATATGCCCTGAGTTCTTTCAGATCATGGTCCGATTTTACTATATACTAAGGGGCTTTCTTTAATTCCTAGATTGAGACCATTCCATTTTGAGGTTATATGGGCCATGCATTAGGAGTATCGCATGATGGTAGTGGATGGCCGGGTTATGGATCTCAATGCCCTTGTGTATCTCTTTAACAAGTTCAACAAGCTTCTGTGGAGTAGGCTAAAACTATTTTCGGGGACATTAACCAAAAAAGGAGGTGTGTGATGGGCATGATTAGGGAGTGCAATTGTTGCTAGCTAATAGGCCAAAAAAAGTCTCTACAAGTTGGAAAAAGATTTGATTGGGAATATTTTTCTATTTTACGGTAAGAAGAGATGCTTTGGTTCCAAAAGGCCAGAGTTAATTGGGGTATAGATGGGGATCCTTGCACTAATTATTTTCATATTATAGCTAAAGCTAAACAAAAACAAAATAAAGTTGAGTGTTTAAAAGATTCCTCGAGGCATTAGGTTTTTTATGAGAGATTCCTTCGAAATGTGCCCCATAGTTATTTTTCAAGTATCTTTGCCTCTCATAGCAATATTATGGAGATTGCAAATATTCTGCTTGATAACCCAAAGCTTACGAATTCAGCTAAGTTCACTTTCTCACGCAAGATCACAATTCAAGAGTTGTGGACAACTGTATCTCAGATGGATCCCTTTAAGGCCTAGGTCCTAATGGGTTTTTAAGCTTTCTTCTACAAAAGATACTAGGAAATTGTTGGCATTGATACGGTCAATTTAGTCCATCAGAGCCTCAGGATTGTTACAATCCTGGAAGGTGTTGCTAAAACAAATGTTATTTTGATTCTGAAGGTTGACGCACTTCAGGTAATTTTTGAATTTCGACCTATATCTCTTTGTAATGTCCTCTTTAAGATTATTACAAAGGTTTTGGTTAATCATTTACGCCCATTTTTAAATGAGACTGTAAGTCCTTTCCAGAGTAGTTTTATTCCTGGACGGCACACATCAGATAATATTAGTACTGTCCAAGAGGTCATGCATTCCTTACACAAGTCCAAGAGCAAAGTGGGGTATATGACTATTAAAATTGATCTTAAGAAAGCTTATGATAAAATCCAATGGGATTTTCTGGAAAAGGTGCTTATAACTTTTAATTTTCCAGCTTCTTAGATATAGTTATTTTGTAACTATCTTAGCTCTTCTTCTTTGTCTATTATTTGGAATGGGTCGTCGTTGCCCAAGTTTAGGCCTACCTGTGGGGTTTGACAAGGGGACCCTTTATCCTCATATTTGTTTATTATTTGTATGGAGTTTTTATCCTCTTTGATAAGTAATGTTGTTCACAGTAAGCTATGGACCCTTATTCATGCTTTTAAATCAGGTCTTGGTATATTGCACTTACTTTTTGTTAATAATTTGATGTTATTTGCTAAGGCTTCTTGTCGTCAAGCTAAGGAGATCAAGTCAATCATATCTAAGTTCTATGCTTCTTTTGGATAAAAAGTTAGTCTAGAGAAGTCTAGAGTATTCTTTTCTAAATATACAAGTAGAGAAACTAAAAGGAAAATACCAAAATTTTTGGGAATGAATGTCTCTTCAGATCTAGATAGATACTTAGGGGTGCCAATTGTTCATTCCAGAATTGAAAGATCAACCTACTTCGACATTATTAATAAGGTCAAGACTAGACAGACAACCTAGAAAAGTAGGAATTTTTATCGACGAATTACAAATTATACGATGCAAACTACTTGGTTTCCATTATCTATTTGTGACAAATTGGACAAACTAATAGGAATTTTTATTGGAGTGTTGATGGAACTCAGAAACATATATGATTAACTTGCAAAAAATTTTATTTGATAAGCAGAGTGGGGGCCTAAGTTTTAGGTCATCTCAGCATGCTAATGTTGCTATGTTAGGTAAGTTTGATTGGTTTATTTTGCATAGTGATGGAGCTCTTTGGGTTTATGTCCTAGGGATAAATATTTTAATAAAAGGGGATTTAATTCATAGATCACAGACTTTCCCTTTTGGAAGGGAATTGTGAAAGCATAGAGCAATTTCGAAATTCATGATATAGAAAGTCAGTGATGGGTTAGAGATATCTTTTTAAAGGGACCTTTGGGTTGGTGATTCTCTTTGGGCACTTTGTTGACTGCTACTGAATTGGGAAACTTGGCTACGTTAAAAGTGGCATATATGATTTTAGTAGCTAAGACGTGGGATGTAACATCCCACTCCCGATAGTAAGGGTAAACTAGTAATTTGGCATAGGATGAGATGTAGTTCATGCATAATAGGATTGGTACACAGTATCATTTGTGC
>JANIJH010000005.1:17871622-17908593 GCA_024520975.1 Erythroxylum areolatum | reverse complement strand
TGAGATGGCTTTCGTTCAATTATTATATGTTTAATGTGGAGAATAATGGAGGGATTAGGATTGCGTTTGTTCTGATTATGGATTCTGGGTGAAGGGCCCGATGTATGGGGAATCATGACATAGAAGTGTATTCTGTGAACTGAACTGTCGAGCATTTGCTTCCTTTAGAGGTTGTTGCACAGATCCAAAGTATCCCTATTCCAAGATTTTCATAGTTAAAGGACTCTTTGATCTAGAGCAAAAGTGCTACTAGGACTTACTCTTCTAGATCAACATTTCAAGCTTTGTAGGGCTCGGCTTCGACCCCTGTGAATGGTGACCGGAGATTATCATAACCATGCTCATACTAGATTTCAACATTGTAGTTCTTAAATTCTTCCATATGCTGAAGCATTGACATCATGTTGTTGTTATGGTTTAAGCTTAACTCTTTCAAACATCTTATTGACTCTTTTAGAAATTTGTAAAACATAGATACAACTCTATGACCTTTATCTTCTGATACTTCTTTTAGTACTATCATACCAAGTTCATCAACACCAATATCCTTCTTCTGTTTGATCTTGCCTCCAACATATTTTTTATTTTCATTTCTTTCCAATACCCCACCGTAATGGACCTTAAAATTCGCCACTGTCTACATTATAAAGAATTTTACTATTAGTTTCTAACAAATCAAAATTGTAAGCAACTATTCAAACCAAAAAGAAAATTAAACTAAAACAGGTTATACAATTTGATCTAGAAACTAACAAGATACCAAAATTTGATATAAAGATAAAAAAATGCAATTTAATAGATAAATAGTCAAAATCGTTATCATCTTAACTCTTTAATTCACCTAATACAATTTTTAACTAAACTACTTATTGAAACTCAAGTGGAAGCACTATTCAAGAAACTTGAAAGCCTGATTGAAGTTGTAAGAATAATATAAACATTATGTTTTTTTAAAAGGAATTAATAATAATCATTGAAAAAAGTCATAAAACATCCTTTTTAAAGGGATAAACTACAAAGTAATATACAATGGAAAATAGATGTATTGAGAAATTTAATTAAGAACTGAATGTAATCCCACCAGCTGACTCACAAGCATTATAGTAGGTAAGGGGCATGACAGTGATAATGAATCTTCTAAAAAGCATGAGACGATAGTGAACCTTTTGACAGAGTGGTTATAAGATTAGATAGAATTGATCTGATTAGATATTCTTATAGGAAAACTTAAATCCTTTACCTAGCTAAATGAAAAAGATTATAGCCTTAACTCATTTAAAATTAAGTAATCAATCTATCTTTCCTACCTATAATTCATTTTTAAAATTTTCTTTTTACTAACTTTTGTAAGACATTCATATAGTTGTTAAGAAAGGAGTTAGATCATACACTTAATATTCCATCTCTAAATTTAATTCTTATGACTCATTATCTCCTTCCTATAGAGCTTTCTTAGCTTCCTTAGATTCCATTTATATACGATATGGAAGGAAGAAGCTATTGATCATCTTAAGAAGAAAATACTATAGAGGAAAAGATGAAAGCCATGGCCAAAAATGGAAGTTAGGAGCTTATTAATCTACCTTTGAATAAAAATATATATAATGTAAATTGGTTCTCACTATGAAGCATAGGGCTGATGACTTATTTAAAAAACTAAAACCTCAATTGGTAACAAAAGAGTTCACTCAGGCTTATACAATAAATTACTAAGAAACGTTTACACCTATGGCTAAGGTGAATTTAATGAGAATTCTTCTATCACGTGCCATCAATCTTATATGGGATCTTAACAATTTGATGTTAAAAATGCTTCCTATATGGTGAATTACAAGATGTTTATGAAAAATAACAAGTACAATAAATCAAGACATAATTAACGAATTAAATTCAACAACAGAACTAAACAAAATTCAATAACAAAATACCAAATTATTGAAAAGAATTTGATCCAGAGAAATCTACCTTTACTGCTGATGCTTCGATTGGAAGGAAGCAAAACAGGTATTGGAAAGAATTGGATCAAGTTAAAATTGAATAGAAGAATGATAACGTCTACGGAAGATCATACAACTAAACTCAACAACACTGAATTCAAGAAATATATGTTTTTTAAAACTACTTGCAATAAATTGTGACCAAGTGAACTCAAATTTCTTAATGTTTCGTCATCTAGTTCTGGTAATAGGACATATGAAGTTGAAAAATGTTAAACAGTATCACTTGTTGTAATCACTAACTAGCTATACTTTAAGAAGCACAATATCCCATTAGCAAATTACACCATTAGATTAAGATCGAAATAACTTTCAACCACAAAAAACAACTATAGGATAGTTTTAAGATTAAGAAATGAATTCATCAATTACATGGATGAAAAACAATATCAAGACAAATTCACCCTCATATTGATCCATTCCTCCTAAGCTTAAGCCACAAACCTCCACCAAGTAGATGTAAACAAATAGATGGTCATATAGGTTTCTACACTTTTATATGATAGCTTAAAAGGAATTTGTCCCACAAAAAATGAGAGAAATTTAGAAATAAAGAGGATTATGGCAATATATCAAACAATTAAACTTAACAACACTAAGTTATCTCTCAAACAACGACAATTTAACTTAGGGTTAAATGAACTTACCTCCCAATCGCAGGAGACAGACACTCTTAATGGCACCCAACCGCAAGATAATAACGACACTCTAGAGAGAGCGACAATCCACGCACAATCGCAAGAAAGTGACAACTTACGCACAATCCTAAAAGACTAGAAGAGTTGCATCCTGAATACCTAAGATCGAAGAAAACAGAAAGTTATTTACAATTCATACAAAATTGTAAAGGAGCCAAAGAGTTGTATCTTGAGTTCACACACAATTGCAAGAGAGTAGAAGAGTTTTATCGTGCATATTTAAGAACAAAGAAAACAGAAAGTTATTTAATTTATTTTACTTTAATCGATTTTTAAAGAAATGAATTGGAAAAAATTGTGCCATATGTTAGACAGGTGATATGTAAAAAAATCTGGCATGGTTTGCCACATCAAAGTCGTTAACAAAAAGCTTAATGTTCGGCTATTTTTGCAACAAATTGAAAATTGAAATATTTTACCCCTATTTTTTAAAGTTCAAACTAGTATTGCCAAATTAAGTAAAGTTTGGAAGTTTTTTATAATTAACCTTTAATAAATGGTTAATTTCTAAACTATTACCACCATCACAGTACAATTTCACCAATCCGTTTGATCTAATGAGTTGCACTCATAAATTTAAAAAAGCTTGGAAATAAACATATGAGTTGAATCTGTGATGAAAAAACAACTCTACAATATTAACGGACTTGGTTTCACTTATATATATATATATATACATGTATACATGTATACATATACATATATGTATACATGTATACATATACATATATGTATACATGTATATGTATATATATACACAAATAAAAGATATTTATAAGTCCCTTCTAACTAAATTAATTTCACCTTTAAAATAAGCAGCCTTTTTTACTTTACAGTTCACTTATATTAAAATTTTTAAATAAGAAGATTGTAAAAGAATTTACTAGATAATTTATTTTAAAGATATTTTTTAATTTAAATTTTGATAAAAGTTTATTTTATTTATAGATAAATAAAGATATCTTGTAATAGTTTCTATAATAAAAAAAATTAAAAAAAATAGGCTTAAGACTGTTAAAACTTTTGAGGTGATCTAAGCAACGCCGGTCAGTGCATATACAAACGTAAACGAAACAAAGACAGGCAAGAGGGAATGCGGGATATTATTAGCCAGGTTGACTATAAATCTTTCTTACCTAAGCCTAGCACAACATAATAATGGCATACAATAAACCAACCCCACCATACGAAACCAACCACCCAACCATAACGACATTATGTTTGGGTAAAATGATTTGCCAATGCCATGTGACTTCCAAGCAAAGCAAAGTTTATCCCTTTCCAACCCTCTCCTCTTTATCAACCCCCACCTTCTCCCACCATCTTCAGGACACACAAGCCATGGCTACATGGACACCCCAACTGCTGTTTCTACTTCTTTTGGTTTTCATCTCCTCGATAACAACTCATTCAGCCACTATTGAGGTTCAGCCTGCAGTGCTTGCTGGGAAAATTAGTGGTCAACGACAATCATGGCAAAGGATGAATCATGGAAGCCTCCGTGGCCCTCCAAAACACCTTGTCAACCCTACAGGAAAGCATCCACTTCAAGTCCCTAAGTTGCCTATATAGCATCTTTTTCTTTTATATTACTCTCTGTTCTTGTGTCATTTTCTTTCTTGCTTCAATGTATATTGTCAACTTTTATGAATGAATGTCGAGTTTAAGAAGTTTCAGTGGGAAGAGAGTGGCAAAATTAGACCGCTTTTTAGCATAAGAGGCAGTGGTTGTTGGTTTCTTTCAAAGAAGAGCCAAATTCCTAGAGAAGCAAACAAATGAGTAGAGACATCTCGTGAAAATACGTAGATTTTACCTGCAAATATCTATACTGTGCAATGGTGTACATCCCAATTCCCATACAAAGAATCCAACAACCAACCCATATAACATAGACAATGTAGTATCGTAAGCTTCTGTCGTGTGTAGAAGAACGAAGTTCCACAGAAGCACGGGGATTCCACCGGACCCTATATTTAATGGTCAGGGTGCCCCCATAAACTGAAACACTTCATGACATTCAATTAGACTATTATTGGATGTCTTAAATGATCATTCTTTACCTAGATCATAACTTTCCTCACAAAAATCTACCTAATGGAATCCGATGGTTATGGAACAAAAAAACTGTTCTGATTCATGTAAATGACGAAAAAGTTCTGCTGCACTAAAAATGAATTGACTTTGATTAAGCCATATGGCCTGAACCGGCTCAAATGATTCAATTATTGATCACTCTTTAATCCTAATTCTACACACACACACACACATATATATATATATATAGCGTGTGCAGGAGACTATGGATTCTACTATAATTATTCGAGTTTGAACCTGTAAAGCTTTCATATAAGAAACGGCATCAATACCAACTACGGCACAAGAAATAGTAAATTACCACCTTCATTCTGAACATGCATTCAATTTCGAAGTGTTGGTAAATTTACTTCATTTACATATATGGAGTTTCATGTGAATATAAAGATTTTCATGTAAACGAGTATTAGGTATACAGACTGGGAAGAAAAATAAAACAAATATTAGAAGTAACAACGTATGTAGGAGTCTGGGATGCTACATTTCCCATCACGGAAATTGCTACCAGGTCTTAGATCCCAGATGCATTACACTCTTCAAGAAGTTTTAGAAAATTATGTTCAGGGGCACTGACAGAGGGTAGAATCAAACGCTTGGACTGGGTTGGCCGTGATTTTGCTCCAGTCGATGCCTCCTCAAGGGAATCGCCTTCTTTCATAACAGGCAAGTCAGCTCTCCTCCTCACGGTGGCAGATACTCTTTCTTTCCATATTCTTCCGTCCTGATCATTCATTAAGTTGATATCAGGGTCCCAAAAACTTGAAAAATGGCAATTAAAAGAACTAGAAATGTGAAATTGAGAAGGTAAAGGCTTTTATGAACATGACAAGAAACTAGTCAGTGTACATGTAAAAACACAAACAAGAGAATGCATGCATAACTGTTCACATATCCCCGACCCATGATTTTGTAGGTGGCATCAGTACAATAACTAGCCATGTTGACTGGCTAAATCCAAGTTGTCTTAAATAAGAGATCCTTCGATCTTTCGCAACAGGCATCAACATTCTACAGAAATCAAGGCACTCATTGCCGTCAAAATGGATGACCTAACTCTTATCATAAAGGGGAACTGTCCTTCGGAGTCTATGCTGCCCACAGCATGTAGATCACCAAAGAAGCACGTACCTATCTGGTTCAGTACCATTGACTTCACCAAGAACCCTGTCCTTTCTTCAGTGGAAAAGATAATGCATCATAAACATGCATAAGCGAAGTATCTTGCATCTACTTGCCAATATTAAACTTAAAGCACAACCTCTCCTGGGACGCACCACTACAGCCAAAATTTATTCCATTCACCACTCGAGACAAAATTAAAAGTTTCGTCCTGGTAATTTCAAACTATGCATTAATGTAACTGTGTCGAAGTTAGGAAGCTATGACACTAAATCATACCATTGTATAGCATTTCTTCCTTGCTAGCGATAAAAAAAATTATGGCTTCAAAATTCTTGATAATGAATTTTTTTCTTGTCTTGGAAAGCATAAAATACCATCTTCGCAAACAATGAATGACCATGAAACATCTAGATAGAGGGTTTCTTTATTTTTTGGTACATTGGAAAGCTAAAACACCCTGGTCAAAAGCTCAAGCCCCAGCCTATTGAACTGGCAGGCAGTGTCAACCAAGGTGAAAACCGTCTTGACTAAGGGAAACTACGATTTTTATAATGAAACGCTATCAAATCTTGTGAACCACTTCAAATGAAGTAGTATATAAATATCAGTGCACTCTGAACCCCCCTGAATGTCATATTCTGTCAATGTTATCCAACTTTATAATCTTACCCCTCCATCCTTGCAACACAGAAAACCAACTCAATTAATATGGCAGGAATCCTACAACACAACCACTGATACTTTTCTACACCAATATTTTTGCTAGTCATATGTACAGGTTTCTATAAATTGTATACTAGATCAAAACCAATCTATAAGGCTGGTGCTCAGACAAGGGTTGGCAATGGAAAGTAAAATGTAGAGACCAGTTGAAAGGTTGTAAGTTGACTGGTTTCCTTTTGATGAAGAAGAAACCCGATATGAAATAATATCGAATTGAATTCACTAATGTCATCCAAACCTGCAAATTACCACGACATGTTCATGCTGCATGTCTATCAATAGTAAGAAGGACGCTAAAGATTACACCAAATTGGTACATGGATATGAGAATTTATTTGACCACTTTTCCTTTAGCATAATGTTTACAGGATTCACTTACGCACTACTGCAAAGTTTATGAGCTGATAAAATCTTTTGAGGGTTTGCCTTGGTACTTCCTGATAACAGGACATCACTACCATAATTCTTTTAAGCTAGTTACTATATATCAAAATTCAATGCCACCAAAACCCTTTCATACTAAAGAATAGAAACTTTTCAACTAGAACAAGCAGAAGGCCAGCCTATAGCTCAATCATAAAATTTCATTTTGACATCTCACGAAAAGGTGCATACAACTAAACCTAGTTAAAATGGTTGATGATACCTACCCTAAAGAAATAAGGCTAAGAAATATTAGAGCTCTTTTAACTTTGCACCACACAAAGCACAAGGTAATTTCAGACATAAGTACGGAAAGAGATAAACCAATATACAAAAATCAGGAACAAAAAGATTATTTAGCTTACATTTAAAATTGAAGGTTCAGGTAGTGGACACTGAATTGGTTGATCATTGTCAAGCGGCTCGATTGGGTGCTCCACAGGCTTAAACTCCACTGACACTTCAATTCCATGAGGAGTGGTGGCAGTAGCAGTGGCTGCCGCTGCTACATCTGCATTTGGGGGTAATACTTCCCTTTCACCCTGCCAAACATATAAAACAACCACCTTCAGCAAAAGACACAAATCATAGAACTTGACAATTAGTAAATTACGATACAAGGCAAAAGTAATTTGCCATTCAGATGGATTTGATCAGATGGTTACTATCCACTAAGGAATGAATGGTAGAACTTTAGTAAGCGGAACCCAGTTCAGTACTAGAGTCTAACAATCAAATGGAGGAACAAATAAAACCACTATAACTTGTAAGACGACATGGACGGGGGAAAAGGTGGAAATCTAGAATTAATATGAAAAAAAAAGGGAAATTTTGGCATTATATCTTTCTTATTCGATCCTCCATAGAAGTTAGAATCTTGTGGATGGAATAGCAAGTGAAAATTTCATGAGAAACACTCCATCAGCTAAAACACAGACTAAAACAATCCAGCCAATAAGAAGTGACGCTAAAAGACGAAGTCAACCCGTGAATGAACAGATAAAAGCTTCCAACTTTACGAAGCAAATCACAACAGAACTAGTAAAAAAATACATCAAACAGATCAAGACAGAGCAGACACCAATCGAAGATGGAAAAACGGGACAACAGGTAAAGCAACATCTTCAATAAATGAAGAACAAGAAATATAAAAATAAAAGGGGGAAAAACTCTTACAAGCGCACTTTGAGTCCGTCTATGGCCAGTTTTGCCAACAGAAAACTTCGAGAAAATACCCACCATTCTTCTACCCACACAACACCCGTTTCCCTATACACAAAAGGATGTCCCAGTTTGATCTCTCTTTGTCCAAATACGTCTCACCCTCTGTGTCGCATACCCCTCTAAAAGGTAAAACACATATAAACAGAGGGAGGTATAAAGCAGCAGACTAGTTTTAGCTGTGCTTTTGTTCCACCAATGAACGAAAAAAAAAAAGAAAAAACAAGCTCTTTAACTTCGCAGGTCGAACAAGTTGTTTGATTGGCGTAATGGGTCTTGTCTGTTTGGAGCATCCAATATTAATTTGGTAGTAAAAATTTAAACTTGGGAATCACAGTCGGAGTGGATGATAAAGCCATGTGTCAGAGAATCATCCAATTTTTACTAAAGAAAAGCAAGAAGAATAAATACAACCAGAAGGTCACGATTTGCAAAAGAAAGAAATGAAAAGAGAGAATAACTGGTGGCCGATTTGCTAAGCAACAACTAAAGATAGGGAATTGTTGAAGGGCCCATTGTTCCAGAGGCTTACGTATGTATCAGCAATTTGGCACCTGCTGCTGTCACTGACAGTTTATCCTCTCATTATTTTAATAACTTTGGACCCACAAAATGAAAAATTGAAAATTGATATCTTCCTATCGTCAGAATCAGGCCACCTAGCCACCGCTTGTCCTAATCTAATACACCGATGAAAAGGGGAGGTGTCTAAAGTCAACAACTAAATTTCCATGCCTAAGATTTGGTTAGTTTCTTATGTAGTTGTAAATAAGTAAATTTTGGTTAGTTTCTTATTAAATGTATGTCGACACCGTCTATTTGACCAGTTTTAAACTCATTACTTACTCACCCTCATCACCTAGTATTATTTCCAATACTTTTATCTTAGTCCTATATGCCTTTACTTTATAACTACCTTGTTGATAGTCCTTTAAAATGTAGCCTTCCAAAGTTGCCATCGTCCAATTTAAACAGTCTTTAGTATTATTAATAAGTTTATCATCTGGCCAATTATATGTCCTTTTATTGTTATTATTGGCTATGCCACAAGTATGATGAGTGATATAGTAAAATTTTGGAGGATTCGAATTTTTGAAGTCTAGGTTTGGGTTTCAATACCTAAAATTAGACTCCACGTGATGTTTTGAAAGTATAGTGTATTTCTCTCTTCGGAGTCCTCTCAAAAGACTTATAGAATCAAGTGTGGAAGTATTTTAGGTATTTGACTCCCTACAAATAAGTTAGTAAAAATTATTTAAAAATTTTAGTGACCTTGTTTTTAAAAATAATAATTTGATTTCTAGGCATGTAAGAGTGTAACTCTTGTCTCAATCTTTTTTTATATTAAAGGATATTTGGTTTATTGGATTGTTTATTGTGATTTGTTTATAAGGTTAAATTCATTTATACTATTTAGCTATCAGTATTTGAATAATAGACCAACTGAAGACTAAATAGTTGATAAGGAAAAATCCAAGTATTACTATAAGATTTTGATCAAGGGTTTTTAAAGGTGGAACATCTCATTTATAGAGGCATATTGTCTTATACAATAAGAGAAAGATGGTATTAAGAGGTCAAACTTTTTAGACCATTATCCTAACGAAAGAGAAGAGTGCAATGACTACCACAACTTATGATTTTGAGAGATCCATTTTTTTAGCTTATGAAGATGATCATAAAGAATTAATATCAAGTCACCATTGTCGATAAGAAAAACTTTATAGCGTTTGTCACCTCACTTCAACTGACCTTTAAAATGCCAACTCGTAATACCATAAAGAAAGATAACTTTAAGATTTAAGAAGAACAGAAGAATTTGATACTAGATATATTATTAAGCAATCACAGATGAGTTGCAATAAAATATTTGGGTAATCAAAAACTAAAAGATATGGAGGTGATAATGCATTACATTGACAACATCTAGACTTTATACAATCAAATATTATGGTAAGTAGTATTTTTTAATTTTTATCATTTATTCATTGATTATATCATAATTGATATTTGTTCATGTTTTTAAATGTTAGGTTTATTTAAGTTTAATTGCCATATATGAGTGGAAGATTGACAACTGTATTAGTCAATTACTTAATGGATTGGAAAATCAATATGAAGCTCGATTATAACTTTGGATAACTATAGAACAACTGATGCTATGATGAAAACAAGTAAAGACTAAATTACAGTTAGGAGCATGTTAATAGATGAGAGATTATTCCATAAATGATGTTTTGTATATATTTTGAATTTGATTGTGAAGGATGGCTTAGAGATAATAAAAGTAATGGTAGATGCAATTTAAAATAACATAGTATATTAGAGTGCAAAACCTAAATAGGTTTAAATTTTGAAGAAATTGTACAATAACTATGTATTTCATACATAAAGAAGTTGGTTTTGGATTTTCCAACAAGTTGGAACTGCTAGAGTTGATACCTAAGTTTATTGAGGTGTTTATTAAGTAAAATTAGTGATGTCATATTATCGCTAAGTTGTTTTTTATAACAAAATATACATCTTCATATATTTGCTTTGCTAAAATGTGTGAGATTAAGCTAGCATTATCTGAGTTGATATTTGATTCCAATAAGATGATTCAAAAAATGGCAGAGCAGATGATGGAGAAATTCAATATTTATTAGTCTATAATTGGTAATATAGTGGTAGTTATTTCTTTAATGGACCTAAGATATAAGATGGGGGATTTCGATTCTTTAATTGACAACTGTATAGTAATTACATTGAAGGACAAATTGATATTAATAGCCCCTTTTGCTATGATTTGTATAATAATCATCAATTAAGAATGAATAAAATCCTATATTAGAGTAGTTCAATATTAGCTTCAACTTTTATTGATACATCATTATTAAGCACATTTAGAAGTTTGAGTTATCATTTTAAGGAAATTGATTAAGGAAAAAAGATTAGGTCTTCTCACAATAGGATTGAGTTGGGTAAATATTTGGAAGAAAATATTATGACTATTACTAATGAGCATTTTGACATATTTTCATAATAGAAGTTGAATGGAGCTTCGGCCTTAATAAAGCTTTAAATAGCCTAAAGCCTTATTTAACTTAGGATTGATCCAATAGCTCTAGGCTTAATTGAGCCTCAAGTTGGGCCACAGCAAAAACTAAAGGGTTTAGGTTAGGATGAGGCCATAGATGGCTCAAGTTATACCTGGCCTATTGTCAGGCTATACCTAGCATATTGCCATTCATAGTGGGGGTCAGGACAATGTTTTATTTTACAAACCTTTTATGAGTTTCAGTTATTACATACACTCAGGTAGTTCAAATTTGACCTCATGAGTCTCTAGAAATGTGGGTTTGGATTTGAGAATTGTAATGAAGATCAATTTTTTAAAAAATTTTAATTGTTAGTGGAAGGCTTGCATAACCAAAGTTGGAAGGTAGCTATGAGAATGAAAGTGATGGGTTTACTAGTTCCATATTTTGTTAAAATAAAGAGAATGTGGGTATATGACCAGTAATTGTAAGTTTCTTAAGATTAATGATTATGATTATATATTTCTTGAAATGTCACATATATCATTTTCTACAGTATAGTTTTAGTGAATTTGAGTCTTGATCTCCCAGAACTATAACTACTAGTATTGATAATTTTCTATTATCTAATCTAATAAATGAGTTATTGATTAAAAGAAGATCTAATTAAATAAAATAACAAATAAAAAATTAATAAATCAAAACAATAGATAAGAATAAAACAACCAATAAATAAGCTAGATCCAGATGAAGAGTTCCAGTATTCTTTGTTATGTTTGTATTTATCTTAATTCAATGATTAACCCTAGTTACTTAGACCGATATAATTTCAAAGTTACAACTATAATCTTTCTCAAGACATATAGCTCCTATACTTAAATTGATTGACTAAAAGCCCTCTCTAATAAAAAAAAGTTCTTAAGAATGCACTAATTCACTCTAAATTCTTATAATATTTAATTATATTTCAAGATATTTATACAATCCTATTTCTAGGGTTTTATGCACTGCTCATTATTCATGCTTTCATCTACTTATATATATAATCTTCTACATTTGCTAATTCAATCTTTATATATGAAATTTTAAATTGAATGTTCTTCGTTTGGTACTTTACCGCAATATAGTAAGTAAATATGAATAGTTCTCAAGAAAACTAAAATCTTGCATCAAATCAAAAATCAATCTAAAATAATAAGTCGCACTTAAATTATATTCCAATTTAGTTCACAAGAAAGCAAAAAATAACAATAAAGAATAAAGAAAACAAGATAAAAGTATGATTTCATAGATCTTGAATCTTGATGTTTCTTAATTGAATCTTGATAACCTTTTTGAACTTTTCTTCAAGGCTACTTCCTTCTTGATATGTTCTTAACTCTCCTCTGGTCATCCTCTTATCCTTTGACCATTCTTGGATCCAAGACTTCCCTTTAGTCCTCCTATACAACTTTCATTTTCCTCCTTTTTCCTTGTTCCTTTTTCTTTTATTCCATTGTCTCTTTCCTTTTTATCTCAAAAAAATCCTAACATTTATACAAACATATACCAACAAGGGCATATATTGGTCTCGTATTCTTCATAATTGCCAAAAATCCTAATTTTCATAAATTTTACTGTCAACATGGTCATTAAAATAGTATTATATTATACCTATATTGGCTTTACACCTCTTCTATCGTGCATATGGGGTCCTTGCTTAGAACACAAATATGAATTTCACAAATATAGTATCGTATTTGGAAACACAGGTCTATGATTGAGCCACATTTATTTTGTGGCAAAATTATCAAAGAAGCTGAATGCACCAATAAAATAGACATAAGGTTGAATAAGGTCCCACATTTTTGTCATATTCATAACATTTGTTCAACTTGTATTTATCTAAAATTACTTTAAAAATTCTCCAACTTTATTTGAAGTGCCTGAATTTGCTCCTTCTTTATTTAGGAACTAAAATAAGGCCTATAAACCAAATATAAGTTATATTAAGTACCTAATGCTATAACAATAATCCAATCACAAAAAATTCTCTAAAAAATTTTGCTTAAAAAATAATTAGCACTTATCAATTAACTAATTATAGCCCCACATTGGGTGCCAAATGATATAGTATAATTTTGAAGGGCTCAAATTCTTCAAGTTTACATGCGCTGAATGTCTCAAGTTACATCTGACTTGATGAGTTAGAAACATAATCTATTTGTCTCCTAAGGTTCCTCTCAGCAGACCTACAAAACAAGATGTCAAATTGTTTTTCGACATTTGGCCTCTAACAAACAAGTTAGTAAAAACTAGAGCAAGGTAAAGTTATAGTAATAGAAAGTACACATGAAAAGAGTGATCATATTCTTGGGCACATTGGTTATTTTAATAGTAATTTGCAGGTATGCAAGATTGTAACACTTATCTCCATCTTATTTTGTATTTAAGAATACTTGGCATTTAAGGATATTTATCTCCATCATATGTCATGACGATGAGACATGGATATTATTACATTCTAATTCTTTCTCGACATCTTTCAAGAAAAATCTCGAATTGGATGTCAAATTGACGGGTTACTGTGAGCTTATCTATGTAGTTATGCACTCTTCGAATAAAAATTCATGTTTTGAAAGATCCTAGCTTTTGTTCTTAAGTGGGTCTTCAAAATCCTTTCAATAACCTATGTTATGTTGAAAATATATCTATTTATTCCGATCAATTTCATAAACGTATGGTAACAATGAAAACTAGAAAAATATGCATAAAAGAGAGTTTTTTTTCTATTTATTATATTTTCTATTCTATTAGTATTAGATAATGATCTTAGCTCAATAAATCTTTTTACGTCTCGAAATATAAAAATGAGGGTTTTTTTTTCAATTTCAATGAGTTTTTATTTATCGAATATATTTTGATATTATTATTATTATTATTGTTTATATTGTTATAGTTTATATTATCGGTTTATAGTATTATAGTATATATTATCATTTATAGTATTGTAGTATATAGTTATAGTATTAGCGACGATAAGTTTTTTATTTAAATTGAACAAAAATTTTTCTTTATTTTTGTCATTATATATTCTTAACACAATAACGATATCATTTTGCTTCTAAATAAAAAAGATGTCATTTTCTAGTTCAGAGAGTAACTTCTTAGGTCAGTTTAGACTCGGGCTTTACAACGGGCTCAATATTCAGTCAATTTGGGCCGGGTCTATTGATAATAAGTCTGATCGGATCGGACTATTGTTGCTATACTGAACAAAAATTTTGTAGAGTTAAAGTTAGATATAGGGGCGGAACATGTAAAATTAATCTAAAACGGATCAGCCGACCCGTCTACGACTTCCTCTGGTGAGTTTAATTTGCGCTTTGCGTGTTTATTCTGTCAAAAGAAGAAAAAGCATGAGCGAAGGGGAGAGCTTCGAAGAATGGGACCCCGATTTCTTAGACCAGTTAATCCAAGTTGAAGAACTCGCTCTCTCTGCTAAACCTCTCCCTTCTCAGCCTCCGGCGGCCGCCTCATTTCTTCCACCGCCTCCATCTCTAATCTCACAGTCACAGTCACACCAACTCCCACATTCTACTAACTTTATTAGTTATTCTCCGCCACGAGAGCTTTCACAGAGACCTAGTGCCGCTTCTGATACCAAAGACCTTGAAATTGATCGCCTCAAGGTTTCTTTCTCTTTCTCTTCTCTTTTAAAGTTAGGGTTTTAAACTTGTAGATTGAAGTTTTTGATGTGTTTTGTTTTGCAGAGTGAATTGGGACGTGTATCGAAGCAGCTTACTGACTTGGTATCCTTTCTTCTTTTTCCAATTCTTCCTTCAATTAATCTTAGTATTGTGATGTTCTTTTTATTCATTCACTATGTTAGAGATTTTTCTTTCTTATGTTAAGTGTTGCCTTTCATTTCAGGAACGAGAATGCTTTGAACTTAGAAAGGAGAAGAGTGCAAAGGCGGGACAGATTAAAGGATACGTGTATTCGCGTGCTGAACAAAATGATAGAGGCGTTACTAATCTGAAAACCTCGTGAGTTTCCTTCCCATGATTTTGTTTGATTTTTGAATTATTTGCTGGTTAGTATTTAACAAATTGAAACTCAGCTATACTGTCTAACTTTATAATTGATTATGCTCGTTTGTACAATTTGCATCTTCCACATTGGTGTTAGTTATAGCCTGCACAAAATACCAATTCACCATGACTTTGTATCAATTTGTGGAACTCACTTCTATTATTATAAACTAAATAGTTGATTCTGGGGATTTGTTACCACACTTATCAGACATTGTTTGAAAGGCACTAAGTACAATGCAGGGAAAATGGAGTTCATGCAATTGATACTCAGGTGTTTCCTCCACAATCTAAGAAGGAAAAGAGTTCACAGGATTACATCAGCTATAGGGATGGTAGAGGTGATGCACATGATTTGAATACCTCATAAATAATTGTATCCATTTCATTTATCATTTTTGTGTATTTTTTTTCTTTTTTTAGCAGCTTCATCATCTAAGACTATCGGTGTTCAGACTGAAAATGGTGATGGATCTGCCAAATTAAATTTGAATGATGATATGGTAGCAGATTTTTATGTTTCTGAAAAGTTGCTGGGAATATGGGGCTGTACAAGTGACCAAAAGCTTGGGAGAAGCCTCATCGTGACTTTATTCATGGCTTGTCCATCAGATTTTAATGTTCTTTTTGGGTGTGGAAGCATGAATATGGCAATGGAATCTGTGGCAACTGATAGGTCTTCTCATGTAGCTTTGCTGCACCAGATGAACTCTTTCCATACTCTCAAAACTACAAAAGTATTTGAACTGCACTCTACGTTGACCAAGGTATAGTTAGTGCTAAAATTTGTGGCTTCTTTTTAGGTAAGAAGTTCTAAGAAAACTTAAATTGGTTCTTTCGGTCAAGATTAGCTCTTTTGGTGTAACCTGGCTAGTTAACAGCCTTCTGGTTTTCACTTTTATTTTTTTAAATACTATAAAACTTTATAATAATAATATTGACACTTGTAAATTCACACAGTACACAAATAGTAAATAGCACATTATGAGTATCATATTCTCACTGAAAGAAAATTGTAGACAACAAGTGTGTGGCATGAAATAATTTAACACTTTAATTTGATTTGAGAATTCTTTTAATTCTGTTACCTAACAGGACACTTACTTAGAAACTTAAACAATTTAATTGTCCTACACCTTGGGAGGAGGCGTTACTTCTTATCACTGTCTCCCTTCTTATTTTGTAGCATTTGTTCGTACCATTTAGGCTTGGCCAATTCCATCTACATGTCTTCATGTTATCTGAACAGATTTAAAGCACGTCTCCTTGATTTTTCCCTCACTGTAATAACATTTCTTGATGTTATTCCATGTTGCAGATTGGTAATGGACAACTGCCATTGCAGGCCTTGATTGGACCTTTACTCAATCTTTGTGACCTTGAAAATGTGAGTTTTTGAAACTATTTCCTGCCATCAATTCGAACCTAGCTAATTGGTCTTCCAAAGTGGAGAATTAGGTTGGAGAATTAGGTTGGAGAATTTGAAGATCATCGTATAATTATCAAAAAAACGCATAATATGTTTTGTGAACTTCTCCATTCATTTATTTATTTTAATATTAATGAGAAGATTAGCTTTGGTACTTGTTTGTTGTGATTTTAAGTTCTAGTGGTCTTCTTTTCTGATAAATCTCCTTAATTACGTTGCTTTTGACGTTATTGATTGTGGTGTTGGGTGATATTAGGTTAAGGATTCTTTGACTTATGCAAAGGAATTCTCGGATTGAATGTTTCATTCAAGGCATGTGTTATGTACTCTAGCATAGAATCTAATCACGGTTCGAGACAAAACAAAAGCCACATCTTTTTCCCTGGCCGTGTCCTCCCCTTCCTCTGAAGAACCTATGCCGACAGAAGGAAGAGGCCTGTCCTCGATAGGGTCTATTACAGCTGCTGTTTTCTTTAATCTGGCAGCTGTGTTTTTCTTGCTAAAAGTCTGGTTACCTCTTTATTAACCATTTCAGCCTTTAAATAGGCTTAATGATAAATTAACAACCCTAATTAGGACTCCTATTTAGATATAAAGTCTAAAAAAAGAATCCCAATAGAAATAAGAAACATAATGTATAAAAACCCCAAAATAAAAAAGAAAATGAAACAAAACAAAATAAAACAAGACTTGTTAACAGTTGTCCTGTAAGGCACTTTAATTGCCTTGAACTTTTCATACGAAGGCATCCTCAACATGTATGTGTGTGATGTAAAATTAGCTTAGCATTGCCATGTGAACTACTGTTTTTTGGCACGTATCTGCACTTTAACATACTCGTGAAGAATATTAGACAGTAGTTTCCAATCGCCTATTAAGAGTTTGAAGGTATATTTGAAGAGCATGTAATTGTTTTTGAAACATGAAGCACCAAATCTGCTCCAAAGTATTGCATGCAGATTAAATATTTTCCCATTTTATGTATGTGGTGCAAACCTCTTAAGTTTAATTGCAAAGCCTTTTTTTTTTTTCTCTTTTTTACTTGATATTTTTCCCTTAATGTTTAGGAATTGTACTTCTCATGTTTGATGCCTCTGAGAGTAAGTGTTTTGAGAAGATATTGGTATTCTGGGTAACCAGGTTATTCTGATGAGTTCATTTAAGGCCTGCTTGTTTCCAGAAAAGTTTTTGATTTTTTTTCATTTTCAAATTCAATAAAAAAAATATGTTTGTTTGAGGTTTTTAGTTTCTATTTTTGTTTTTGGTTTTTTTGTTTTTGTTTTTGTTTTTGTAACATGTAAAGATCGTAAAAATTGGATTTTATTTTTTATTTTGTTCTTTTGTCATAACCTGATTTGACATTAACTAAATATATATTATTAATTATTTAACATTAATTACTAATAAGAATTAACTAATTTAATTTAATAATTTAATTTAGTTTAAAATTTTTTTGAAAAATAAAAATATTTTTAGATTTGGTAATTATTTAATAAATTTATTTTAAGCTTAAAATATATTAAAATACAAGTTTTATATAAAATTAGGTTTAATAATTAAAATAAAAAACAAATAAATATTATTTATTTTACTAAAATGTTAACTAATATTTATTAATAAATATTATATAAGAGATTAAAATGAAATTGTTTACTAAATTAGTTCATAAAATTATGTTATCTCTAAGTTTTATCTAATATTTAATTACTATCAGTAATAAAGTTATAATTGTATTGACATTATCAATTAAATAGTTTTTTTTGTTTGAAAAGAAAAACCCGAAAAATCATCAAACAAGAACTCAAATCTCTATATAAAAACAGAAGTGAAACTAAACGACTCCTCAGCTTTTGCTATTTTAGATCTTTATTTGACCAGCGAGTTAATTCAGTCTTATGAATTATGTAAAGGATTTCTAACGATGAATAGTGTCTGGAAAGAACTAATATCTAGAGTCAGTGTTGTAAAGCCTGAATGGTCTTCTGTTGGTCATAGCACTTGTACTATGGTGCATATACATAATATTCAAATGCTTATTTTGTGCCAAAGTGCATTTACTTTTTTACAGCATCAAGGGAATTATTCTTGTTGTGGATTAAAATTTTTCGTGTAGAGGTGTAAAGTTTTGCTTCAACCTTCTCTTTCTCCCTTTTTTGTCCAGGTTGCAATTGGTCGTAGTTCTCTAAGAATATTGCATGTGGCTTTGAAGCACCTATTTAGTCAAAAAAGGGAATTGGAACAAAGGTATGGTTGTTTGCAGCTCATATGTTCATTCCTTCTTATTCCTTCCACTAATGTCCAGTGAAAGTTTGAGATTATTAACACTTGATGAACTTAGATCAAAGTGCCTTGTTTTTTCTATTGGCTTTTGATCCATACTGCTAGTGAATGGTTCCGATTGATATACCTGTGTTAATATCTCGAGAAACTTTGGAAGGATCGAGAAATTAAAAGGTTAAATATTTGGATAATAAAAGGATAATATTATAAAAGATTGGCTAATTTATGTGAGATATCTTTCCCTGAAGATGAAAATGGCTGGATTGTAACTAGTTAGCGCAATGTACCAAATAATTGGTGTTATTTCCCAAGACATACTAATTTCTAGTTGGATCTCTATTTATGTTGAAAAGAATAATATGCAATCTGTGGAGTTGCTTGGGTTCTCTTGAAACTTGTTATTACCAGTTGGTTTATCAAAGTTTTATCTTGTTTTAGGCTTCACTCTCTCTCTTTCCATAAGTAAGACAGGATACGGTGTTGTTGCTAGGTTTGAACATGGTTCAACCTCGGTATCAGTCTATAAATTTGTCCTTTTGGTATTGATGAACTAATATCATGAGGGGTGTTTGGATAAAATGATACGGATGCTTATTATGTTTTAGCTTGTAATTGCAATTCCTTTGGCTTGAGGGATTGAATATATCCTCCTATCCTGCACACCGTACTTCTACTTGGAAGCCTTTATTAGCAAAATATGCTTTATGATTTCTTGATTTTATTCCTCTGCTTATGCTTATGAACTTTGATTTGATCTTTCCAGTGCACTCTACTCAGGGACAATGTCAAGGTTGAGGGACTGCCTCATGGGAAGAACAAGATTGGTGGCCTGTTCAGTGCATTGAAGAATGAGGTTGCTTCTGTAGGCTGTGACCCATTTTGGAGTACATCCTTTGATCCACAATCCTTATGGAAGCCGGAGTTCGGAAACATGGATGTTTTAGCATCATTTTCTTGTGTAGACTGGGTTTCTGTATTCAAATTATTGCATCAAATTGCTGTTAGTAATACTGATAAAAGTCTAAGACTTGAGGCTATCTCGATCATGAATTTGATTCTTATGAGAAGCAATGCTTATACAGAAAGGGAAAAGTAAGTTTTCTGTTAGCTATCTTGCTGGAATTTCTGAGTGGTATAGGAACTGAATTTTAAGTAAAACAGGTTCAGCGATATGGCTATCTTTGAAAGCATTGGACAGTGGCTTAAAAAGGATGCTGATTCACATGTGCAGAAGCAAGCTCTTCATTTACTGCACTTGCTACTAAATTGTAAGCAGCATTCTATTATATATTGGTTTCTTTCTTTGATTCAGTATTTTGTATTGTTGTTTATTGCAGAACTTCTACCATCTTATATAAAACTGCACATTCTGTTGTATATTCTGTGTTTCATGCCAATTATGGTAGTTTAGCAGGGCTTTGTGTAGCTGGTTTTGCTTTTGGAAACTATCTATATTAGTGATGCTGAAACATGTAGGCTGGTCGTTGATGCTAAATTGAGGAAAGGATAAGAGTTACCTCTGATTTATCGCATCAAGTAATACAGCCCAAGAATTAGGAAATGTATGCAAAGAAGAATATGGAGAGAAAAGAAGAGGAAAGAAGAGGACAAGATAAGCAGTAGAAGAAACAAAAGGATAGGAGAAAAAGCATGAGAGTCAGTGGGAAATACTGTTCATGACAAAATAGCTACCTTTGAAAGTGCTGCAACAAGTAACACTAGTCTATCTATAATTAGAGTATACTATAAAACAATAAAAATAGTGGACGTGTTAAAATAACCTGTAAATAATAGTAGAACTTCAGCAATAGAAAATGAAGTAAATAACAGTTCTGAAATCCTGCATTGATGAGTGCATCTCTTTTGATACATGGAAGTATTTTCTGTTTTGTACTTGTAGCATAAAAATTATGAATTTTAAATGCAACAAAAAGTCTATGCTGCTGGACTGAATGGAGATGAATCGCTGAATTAGAAAGTTTAGCAGCTGAGCAGCAAAAAGATCCTAGTTCCAGCTTATTATTCTTGTTTTGAGAGATACAGTCCCATGAGGACTTTTCATGATGCTGAATGTATCTTTATTCAACATGTAACATCTTTCCTTAATGAAGCTCAGTTTTTTGTTTAATGGATTCCTAGATTTTGATAATTCATTTTTGCTGAAATAAAGAAAGTATTATGTTGCACCAACTTGTTTCTTTTTCATGGTGAGCCTAGTTCATTATCATAGAGAATTTACACTAGGATTAAATTCACGTTGATGAATGAACCTAACCGTTTTGATTATATCTGAACATGACAGTCTGATTCGTATTAACTGGCTTTTCCCTGCATTCCAATAGATTTTCACTTATGTGGTTTATTAAGCACACATCTCACGGAACTTTTTCAAATTGAAGGTCCCAAAATACTGAGCATATTCTGCTTGAGTTGTAAAGATGAGGGGAGTGCTAATGCCACAAATGACGATATAAATGCTCCAAGAGTTGAGGAGATAAGCTTCATCTTTGAAGGCTTGGCTGACTGTATTTCTTGTTGTGGAAATAATATACTGGTAGGCTTAGCGATTCAATTCATCTTTCTGTGATGGATCTTATGTAATTTTCTTTTTAGGTAAATTCTATGATAATTTATTGTTGTTGCCTTTTCTCATCAACTTGTTGATTCTTCAATGTGATTTTCCTAAGCGTAATGGATATTTTGTTGATTAAATTTTGATATGTAATCTTAATGTTATTGTTTGGCTTTATATTTAGTGACAGTAAACTGCCTTATTCTTGAACAGTTGTGATACTCAAGTTTTTTTTATCACTGGTGGAAGATTATCATGGGGATGGACAATGACAGAAGTATCATTTGTTTGTTGAAGAAGTATATTTTTTTATGTTACTTCTATAATATTATCTGGCTGCCTTGTTGGGATCTAAATAATGATACGCAAAGTTGTGCCCCAGGGGATGTGTATCTTGCCCACAAAGAATTTAATTTTGTTTGTAGCAGCTTGCGTTCTCATTGCACGCACAAATCTGTGTTGGTATCTGCAAAATGCAACATTTTCCATCTTCAATTCTTCTGATTATATTTTCAGGACATACAACTTCGCAAAAGAACTGTAACATTCCTTGCATTTTTAGCCTCATGTGGGAAATCCGGCTTTGAAATCCTGGTTGGTTACAAGTTAAAAGGAGAGGCAAACCTTGTTATGTTGATATTGCATGTATTGGTATCGGAAACAGATATGGAAGCATCGGTACCTCTGGAGCCAGCTGAAACAGTGAAAGCAAGGTAATCAAATATAATAGCTTGTTTGGGTTTTTCCTCCCATATTAGAATTAGATCCTCCTAGTGGCATTCATCACGCATTTCTCTTTTTTTGGTGCTTTCGCGCCAGAATCTGTAACATATCTAAGGAAATATGTTAGGCCTGCACACGTGTTTTGGCCATTGAATTTTCATTGCATCAAAATTTTCCGTTCACTTTCTTTGTGTGGTGGACTTTTCTCTCAACTGGTTCTTTTTGTCAAAAATATATTTGGTTGCAGGACTTTGCTGATAAGGGAAGTGCTGATATTATTGAATAGACTGGTGTCGAATCCTGCATACTCGGCCACTGTCATGCGAGTGATGACGGCTACCAGAGATATGGCTAGTTTGACAATTGATGTTGCCTGCAGGTTGTCCAGAAATGGCCAAAGGCCAGGGAAATTTGACAGCGGAACATGGCAAATAAGAGAAGCAGAAATAGTGGATTTAGCTCTGGTGTTCAAAAAAAGGGTCTGGTCTTATTTAGGAGATAGAATATAATAAGATTCGGTGTCGTTGGAGTTTGTAATTGTTCCTATCCCGTTTTTGGTGCATGGTGAGTGAGGGCTGAGTGTACCCAATCTAACAAATTCGTAGCTTGGTAGAACGACCTTGGATGTTTCTATGAGCTATTTACAACCGAAGCGTCAAATCTTCCTTTTGTATTTGGTAATTTCTCTTTGCCCAGTCCGTTGAATGTTGAATGGAGAGCAAATTTTGGAGATTTTGTTAATTAGTAAAACAATATTTATAGAAGGCATTGCCATTCATTCAATCATATGTTGTAAGTTGCTCATGTTAAAAGTAAAATTAACATAATTTTGACTGTTACAAAGCAAAAGTAGTAAATTTTGATCTTTATCGAACCATCTGAACTTAAGTTTAAATCTTATTAAAAGAAACAGCAACACAAATAAAGTCTCCAGTGATATTTGAGTGTTGATACTGCACTTAATCAAGCTTATTTTTAGGCGTAATTTGCAACAGACTCACTTAAATTGGTTTTGTCTTGTTTCATAATTTGACATGCAAATATAAGAATTTTATTTAAAAAAAGGTTAATTAAAAAATATTAAAATTTTTAATCATAATTTAAACTTTAAAAAATAATAATAAAATAATTAATTGTTATATTTTCACGTGAATAACAAAATAATATTTCTTGAAAAGTTGATGTTAATTGTTCAGATCACCTGTTCCTGTTATTCTATGCCTGTTATTTCAGATCACCTGTTCTTGTTATCTATGCCAATTGTGTTTAATAAACATTTATCTATTTAATTTTTGTGGGTCTTATTTATTGGAGGATAGATACTTATGAAATATGATAGAAACATAATAATAAAATCTGATATCTGTTTCCACAAAAGAGTCTCTTCCAAAATTAAAAAAAAAAAGAAAAGAAAAGAAATGCAGCTTCTGCTGACAACGCTCTGATAACATAAATAGATTATCCAATGCTGATTGAGGAACGGGACAGCCCCGGGTTGGGAACTTTGGGTAACAAGAGGGGAAGCTGCTCGTCTTAAATGCAAATATTCAGACAAGACGGTATTATTTTAGAACTTATTATATTTAAGATTGTTTTAATAATGAGATTTATGTTACAATATCTTTGTGCTATTTTGAAGTAGTATTTTAAAACTTTGATGGATGATTATAAAAACTTCTGAGCGAAGCGAGGGAAACAAATTTAAGAATGTTACAAAAGAGGCGGCTAACGGTTATACCTTCAACGGTAAAAAAAGAGACGTACGCTCTCTCGGTCTCTTATATATAAGTCCCAACGGTAACAAGGATGAGCGCTTTGCACACTTTCTTTCTCAGTGTTCAGTACTCGTCCCAACTGATCATTTGCTGAGAAACTCTCTCCGCAATTCAATCGGAAACTCTCTGCTCTCTTTTGGGTTTTCTAATCTCACTATTACTCTGCTTCTCATTGATTTGTCGTCTCAGCAAATCAATCAAACTCTCACCAGCAACTAGCTTTTGGTTTTCTCCTTTCTCCTTTTTTTTGTGGTGCCGATCGAGCTTTTCTGTTCTCGGGGTTTTTGAGCTCTTTTCAGAAAGATGACAACAACAATTAACATACCATCTGGACTCAAGTTCCTTCCCGACGATGAAGAGTTAATCGGTTTTCTGTTTAGAAGACTCAATGGTCCATTGTCTTCACTGGAGAGCGCTTTTATGAGGGACTGCAATCTTTATGGCAATGAGGAGCCATGGGAGATTTGGGAGAGCTTTTCCGATGATCTGCCTTATTCCCCTAAAGATCTATTCTTTTTCACTATTCTGAGAAAGAAATCTGCCCACGGCTCCAACATCATTCGCCGGGTTGGTTCTAGTGGTGGTAGTTGGCATGGAGAGGATTCCAGCACCCAGATTAATGCCACCGTTGCTGTTAGTGATGTTAAGATTGTGTCCGTCCTTGGATCAAGGAAGAGGTTCAGCTACAAGAACCCCAATTCCTCTCAGAATGGTATATGGATGATGCATGAATACAGCATAGGATCCAACAGCTTAGTGCTCTGTAGATTGAGAAAGATGGAGGCTTCAAAGAACAAAAGGACCAGACAATCTGATAAGACAAAGCCTTCAATTTCAAACATCAAGAAGAGAAAGCTGAAATCTCGTGAAGGTGAAACAAGCTGTCATTATGGTGATAATGGGCAATCTCTGTTGCCTACTGTTGACCACCAGGCCTTCACCCTTGATCCCATGAGTCTGTGGGCTCCAGCTCTGGAAGAAACTGTCATTGTTACCTACCCACCTGTTGAGACCGTAAGTAATTGTTTTACTGTGGAAACAGTGTGTACATTTCCTGAATCTGATTGGTTCGAGTCCTTAAACTGGCTGCAGTCAGAGGGTATTTCATTGGATATCTTTCAAGATACTGATGCCATTGACGCAGCTGTTACTAACTGTTGATATTGGATATGGTGGTGTTATCGTAAGTTGATGCTAAAGACTTCTTTATGCTGATTTACATCTCATAAAAACTATAGTTAGATTGCTTAATTTGTTTTTAGGCATATCCACTGTCATATTTGTCATGTTCTCATATAGAATATAGGTCATTTAGTTGAATTTACTCAGCTTAATGATAGAAATATAACGTCATATCCATTGACGGGTATGTGAATTGTTCCTCAAACTGGTCATCGTTTTTGGGTGGTACTAGTTCACTGAATCTACTGATGAAACTTGACAGTATGGATAATTCAATTTCTGACATTACAAAAGGAGTTGCTATACATGATATGACTTTTATGAGTTCCACGGTGACTTCTCTGGGAGATACGGAAGTTCAGCCTGTAATTGTAAGTCTTAAATACGTTTGATATCAAGCATTAGCCTGTATTTGTTAGCCAAAGCCATGCTTTTATTAGTTGTTACATTTCAAATGGAAGAATGATACTCAACTCGAAAATTGTAGCGGAATAACTTGTTTTGATGTTTTCTGTTCAGGTTTTTATACATCCAACATGATCTGCAAAATTTAATCTAGTTGTTTAACCTTTCTAGTTGGTTAAGTCCTGCAAAAATGTTGTCAATCTAATTTGACCCATTAAGAAACTTTAGTTCAGCCAAGTTTTTGAAGAATGCTGCCAATTCGTTGGAGCTTTTTCATATCAGAATCGTCCACTTGTGCATTGTTTTTTAATCTGCTACATCTTCTGCAGGCCTAAATTCTTTGGCAAAATTCAGTTAAAGCCCTAAATTGCTGCATTATCCATGCTGTTGATGAATGGTAAATTCTGCTGCAATTTACTGGATTGCTGCAAGTCCTTTGCTCTTTGCACTTCACCGAAAATCAATCTTTTGATTCATTCCTAGTAACGGATGAATTTCGTGATAATGTATCCATCCAACAGTTCTTTTTAATGATTATCAATTTGTTTGTAAAAAAAAAAAGGGCAACAAGTTATAGCTGTCATTCCTCAACTTGCATGCATAGTTAAATTTTGCTTAATGCATAGAATTGTTGCAATAGGCCATTTACTGTCGCATTGAAAGTTTATATGAGAACTCTAAGAGAGCCTGCATATTTTACAACTCCTGATTCGTTCAGATAACCAATAACATATATTCCTTGCATGTCTAAAATCAGAGGCTTGAATAGGATGATGTATCCATCCACTAAACTTGTCACGTGTTGCAAAAAAATAATTGCATGAAATTCTTGAAATGCTACATAATTGCCAAATTCACTGAAGTACTTAATGCAGAATTAAACCAAACCCATTCCAGTCCAGCTTCATGGAACTCGTTTATTTCTTATGCAAGTTCTCACCATATTCTGGAAATTGGACCTGAGGATCTGACCTCTTCCATCAATTACATGTCTTTCATGCTAACTCCCGTGGCTGCTCCATATCTCCAAATATATTGCAATGTAGTGAATGGGTATACTTCAACCATTTGATGCTTCAAGACCAATCAAACATCGTTATTCATGGTATTACTTGTACATACTTCTGTTTTTCTTCCAATTTATTTTCTGGACAGCTTCTTGTCTCATGCATGCATCAAAGAATCAATTCGCACTGCTAAAACCACTCATACTATTTTCTTTGCCTCAATCTAGCTGGACAAGTTTCACTTCAGTTGTTGATTATGTTTGAAAGTCGTTAAGAAGCTATAATTCAACCTGAAATTTGCTCAATTTTCTAAGAATACTGCAGTTTTTAAATTCTAATGCATGATATGCCAAACTCCAGTGGATTTCAGTTAGTATAGCAATGCCAAGGACCTGCTCTGCATACTTTCTTTGCTGCATTCTTGCTCCCAACATAAAAGACAAGTTATTGCTCACAGCCTAGACTTTTACTTGTACTAAGCATCAAACCAGAAGGCCCCAAGCATGTATCAAATGCAGTGAAGCTTATACTGCATCCTTGAATCTTTTTTTCCGATAGATTTCCCGGATATACATTGTTAGTCACTGCATAAGTTAAGCTATTAAAATATCCGTTTGCTACTTCTATTGAAATTATTGTCATGATTCTGTTTAATACGGTGTCCACTTGCTTTACCCTGACGTGTGATGCATACTCAACTATTCATTGTTGCCTCGACTTTCCAAAACTTAGTTGATTGTACTCGATTGCTGTGGTAATGGAGTTGGGCTATTGTACCTGCATCAGCCACTCAATTCTGGAATTGGATGCTTTTTATTATTATACTAGTGGCAACCTATGCTCTAAAGTAATTTCAAACTTATCTGATCTTAGTTTGCCAAATTCCACTGCCATGTGATTATGCAAATTTTAAATCTGCCAAACATGTCTGGATGATTAAACCTGCACAAATGCTGCAAAACTAAGTTTAACATATCAACATGGCTGAATTTAGAAACCTTCCAGATTTTGAATTCTTGGTATTGCAATTTTGTTTTTGCATTATTTTGTCCAGGTACCTCGTGAATCGTGCAACATTGAATGAGCCATGCTTTAGCTAGACCTTCCAGGTTTTGAAATCTTGGTATTGCGATTCTGTGGTTGCATTCTGTTGTCCAGGTATCCCGTGAATCATGCAACAGATCTTTCCTATTGGAAAACCATGATTCATCCATGATTATCCGCCGCTGCAAATATTCATGTTGTTATACATTGTTCTGATCTCTTTTGGCAGATGGGAGTCAATCCAGTCATGCTCTCTTAACTTGTATCAAGAGAGCATGATTTGTATCATCAATTCATGAATTTCATTGTGTCTTAACTTGTATACTATATCCTCATATTTCTGCATTTCATAGTTGCTAGAGTACATGGCACTAATATTGCAGAATCAAAATTGAATACAACAATTTTCTGCTGAGCTTCAAATTTGTCTTGCAGGCTGCACTCGGTTACTTGGTAAATGAAATTAACTATTAGTCTGAGGATCCACCTGAGAGTAACATGCGACCAAATGATGCTCTCCACTGTAACCAAACTCTAGGACCAACATTTAAATTTCAGTTAAGCATTAGTGATCAGCCTTTAATGTCCATGTTTACGTATTAACCTGCAGGACCAACAGCAACAACATAATCAAGCGAAATTGCAACTCGCTTGAAAAAACAAAAGCGGCATGAGCATTAGCTGACTACAACAAAAAAATTTCACAGCATTAGGATACTCAACCTAACTCCTTTCCAGAATTCTATTGTTAAGACTTGTCAATTGCTGTTGTTTTGCAGATTCTGAAGTAACTAAGTTCATAATGCCGCTGTTCAGTTCTTCACTACCTGGTGCTACTTAGTCTGAAAAAGAGAAGCACAATTGACAATAACGATAAAAGTTTCGCTTCTATTTCTTCTTAATTTTTGTATAGCAGTGCCTTATGATTACTTGAACAAAGCCGGACGATTAAGTCACCAGTGCCGGTTTCAGTTTTCAGAAACCAACAAAGCAGAAGAACACGTTTGGCAACAGAAGTCATAGCAGCTACATCAATCATCCAACATTAATGAGCATTTTCATGAATTGTATCTTGGGTTTTCTTTTAATTAGTTTCACTCAAGAATTAACTCAAAGTCAAATGTTGTATTTCAAGTTTGCAAGGGAAACGGCAGGAAATCAATCAATCACAGAATTTCAACAAAACCCTACAACATTTTCTTATCCTTCTCCCTATAAATTTGTCATTTTAATTATTGAAAATTTTTAATCGATGACTTGGAGAAAAACATTTTTCACTGAAACCAATAAAAGCAACTTAAGATAAGGTGAAGTGATTGCAAAAGACGGAAGGCTTTTAGGTTTAGATTAAATAAAGCAATTTAGAAGATGAAGAGAAGGAAATAATTAGGCAATTGGAGAATGGAATTAGTGCTCTCAGACTCGACCTGAGAATTTCATATGATCAAGTGCTTCTCAAGAACAAAGTTGCGTGTTTTTTTAACAACCAAGCAACCAAAATTTACTGCATTTTCACCTACTTAAAAATCTTGAATTTACTTCAAGAATTGGAATGTTTTCATCCACTAATGACAAACAGGGAATGAGGAATGCACCCCCCAAGAAAGAATTTATAATTAGAAACCAAAAATCAAACAAACAAGAAACAGGTTAATCTGGACTTGTAGAGTATATGTCTAGTCTTCATCATCCGAGTTAAATGTTATCTTTTTCGCCTTTGGCGCATCAGCAGTTATTTCTCTGAAGTGAGCTCCATATAGCTTGGACTCCTGCGTTGGATAAACAAGTCAGAAATCCACAACTAAAGCATTAACCAAAGATGCCAAATTGCTATTATGTTTCTGAGACCAGATTGGTATAACAAATGTGCAGTCAACAAATCAGAAAATGTGAACATTCTAAATACTAATTCTACTGAGAATGCACAAGGGAAGTTCTATATACACCTTCTTCTTCACATGCGTGCCGAATTTCAAAAGAGCAGCCGGCACAACTTGACCAGCTTCTCGTAAAACATTCACCAACTCTCCAGCTAGTCCCTGAAACAGTAGAAGAGAAGTAAGAAACAGTGTGAATGCATGATTTTTTTTTAATCAAGTAAGGTTTCTGAGTATTTACCTTGTTGTGATGTGTAAAAAATGTATGGGCAACACCTTTCTTACCAGCACGCCCTGTCCTCCCAATTCTGTGAACATAATCCTCTGTAGTGAGTGGAAAACTATAGTTGATTACTACTTCAACATCTGGAATGTCTAATCCTCGAGCAGCCACATCAGTAGCCACCTGCATATTATGTCATCAGTCAAGAAACAAATTTCTAAAGTTCCAAAATATCTTCAAAAGAAACACCAGCCACCACAGCTCATTCACTAGTGAATATATACGACTAATGGCTATCATCTACTATTAATGATCAGCATATTATAAAAATAACCTTGCAGCATAAACTCTCAGCAAGGTCACACGAAAATTGATGGTAGCAAGGAAATATTTCATGATAAAACTATCCATTTTGTTCAGTAAAATGAAAATGACCCACAAGACATGATAACTAATGTTTGTTACTTTTATGTGTGAAGGAAACAAATCATGATGGCGCCACAATTAAGTGCCTGCTGAACTTGTAACATACCATCAAAGGACAGGTACCCTTCTTGAATAATGTGAGGGCCTCTGTTCGCTTATTTTGAGCTTTATCTCCATGGATTGAAACAACCTTCCAACCACTATATTCCAATAAAAATGTTAAAAACGTGAAAACAAAGAAACACAAAATATATATGCTTTAGTATACCTTGCTTTGAGCATCCCTTCAAGACGATAAACTTCTTTCTGGTACAAACCAAAAACTAAAACTCGGTTCCTGATGGTAAGTATATGATCAGCAATGAGTTCGTTGAAGAATAATTGAGAATTGCCAAAAATTAGAAAGAAACCAAAATCTTGCGTAGTACCACAGACAAACACAACATATTCATAAGGCAAGGCTAAGTACTTCAATAATCCATTCAAATACGCTTCTCATTTTAAAAACAATTGACTTGGATATCTTTCTTCTAAATTAATTACTCCTTGAAAGTCATTAAACAAAATTTCCTTTCTTTCCTATCAAATTTACTTGAATAAATTACCAAGAGGTTCACTTACTAGTTTCTCTTGTTTGTCAAAAATTTGAGATGTATCTCAAATCTGTTTTCTGGGTTTTTCATTCATAAGCTCTGTAAGAGGAACGTGATGAGTTGCTATTTTGAAATAACAAAAACAAGTTAGATTCTGTATGTGTATCCTAAAGTATTGTTTAGAGTGACTGTATTTGGAGTTTTAAGAGAAAAACTAATTGAACATACATGAGAGCTATTAATGGTAAATTGGCTCTGGAAATTATAACATGAATATTGCTAAAATAGAGAAGAATGTTTTAAGGAAGAATATGCCATCACCGTTTCATCATCAAAAGATGCCTACTAACTTGATAATTTTATTTTGAGGAAAAAACGCAGTGAAAAAAGTAAGTAAAGGTCACCGGAAGCAACAGCAAAGCAAGCATTCATTACCTTTGGGATTTGTGATACTTTTCTAGTAATGCATTCAAACGAGCATCCCGCAAATGGTCCTCCAAGACCTATATTAAAATGAAATGGCCGAAAATCATACTTATGCTAATTTGAAGGACAAAATAGTGCAATGTTGAAGAGTGTGGAGTAGAACCTCAACAATCTGCATCACATCATGGTTAGCAGCAGTATCCTCAGAACCTACAATCACCTGCAACAAAGGCCATCAGTTTTTAAAAGCAAAGAAAAACAACATTACAGAAGGCAAACAAACATGAAGATCCCACCTTAACAGGGTTGGGCTCCATGTACTCCTCAGCTAAATTATGAACATCGAGTGGCCACGTAGCACTGAACATAACCATTTGGCGATCTGCACACATTCAACAAAGTGAAATTTATATCAAAATATGTGTACTACATTTACTTAATTAGCAAGATGAAATAACAGTAATTAAATTCAAATGACTGGACCCAAATGCACTAGGAGAAAGTCAATAACGCTCTGAACAAAGTGACATCTGAAAAGGTAGTACAAACAGGCATTAAAACATTCCTCACAGAGACTCAATAAAAACCAAGTACACATTCTTCAGAAAAAAAATAGATAAAACAAATTTGAAGCTCATACAGAAAGTGACCCCCAACATCTAACAAAAACCAGTTCTTATTGGAGACTAAGCATGAGAATATACATATCAAATATCAATACTGCAAAACCAAATAGTACTTGAAAAGGCTAAAAGAAAGAAAACAAATTAATAAAGGAGAAATAATAGTAATACCGCATACCAGAGCATGTGTTGCTCAATATAGAGCGAACCTCTTGTCTAAATCCCATGTCAAGCATCCTATCTGCTTCATCAAGAACCTAAAGAGATTACAGAAATCATTCATCACACATTTTAGACAACAAGGGCAAAACTAACTACTTTATCAGACATTACATAGCATTTTCTTTGAGAGTAAATTCATAGATAATTGGAACCGCATTAAGGCAATTATGCTTATTATTCCTGCCACAGCGTGAATCTTGACAAGGGAGAAAGTATCCAGAGATAACAGTCTCCACCATGGGAAAGAGAGAGTGAAATTAAAACATCTGAATATTTTGACAGCTCCATGGGGCATTTCATGATAATAATCAATTAAAAAAAATGAATCATGTAATAAGTCATTCATTAGGAACAAGAAAACACAAAAAGAAAATCTGCAAGGTTCTATGTAATATAACTCATACAAGTAATGGTGAAAATGGAACCAAGACCTCTTAACTAACACATCCACAGCATATGTGCATACGCATAACAACCTAATATTAGTTCAATTCATTTCTGCTGTGCATCATATATTAGTTCCATCCATTACCATTTGTTTTCAAATGCTTGTATATTTGTAAAGAACAACATAGGAGGATATAAGGAGGTTTTACTATATTACTAGAATCAATTGAATATTACTACCAACAAAAGCTAATAACAAATCAAACAATTCAGCTTAATTCTTTTGCTGTCTTGTATCTACCAAATATAAAGCTAGAATTGACAAATCAATTCAATTATATTATATCGATAGGATTGGATGCTACCATAGGATTCACACCAAGCATGTCCTTGTAGAAATTTGTCCAGTTCAAGAATTTAAGAAAACGGAAAACCCACTATCAATTCAACTATATTATATTGATAGGATTGGATGCTACCATAGGATTCACACCAAGCATGTCCTTGTAGAAATTTGTCAAGTTCAAGCATTTGAGGAACAGGAAAACCCACTGATTGACATTAATGATAACATGGAGACTTATCAGGAAGGACTTGATAGAAACAGTTTACTCACCACAAAAGAGACGTCCTTAAGACGACATACATTCATTTCAATCAGATCCTTCAAGCGACCAGGGGTTCCAATGACAATATCCTGAGAGTACAAATTTCCAGTGAAAACAAGTAGAACACAAATTTTTTGTGCCTAAATATGCATTAGTAAAAGAAAAAGAAGATAATGACAAAAAAATGGACTAAAGGACCAAGTTAATACAATCTTAATGTTGAAAATTTCTTGTTTAACATTTTTTATACAATAGCATCACTTTTACTCCTAGTAGCACAAGGCTTGTCAAAGAAACAATAAGAAACACATATTTTGCACTCATTAGTCATATGAAGACAGTGATTGGAAATCAAAGAATGAAATGATTCTACACCATGCAACATTCAATGCTAGCGCTTATTTATTTAATTGGCAAACAATAGTATGGTAGAATTTCAAAATATTGAATTGATGAGGGCTAATTTCAAGTTTAATAAGCAATGCCAAAAATGTCAAACTCAGTTTAAGGATTTCTAATAAATGTAATGTGCTCTTTCTCCAACATTTCAAATGTCAGCTATAATTAATATTTCGTAGAATAAAAGTTCATGCATTTGAAATGCCTTATACAATAATATTGGTCATCCTTACCCACATCCTTAACAGTTCTATAATATTGGTCATCCTTATCCACATCCTTAACAGTTCTATATTAGATCTTATGATTTAAGTAAAATGCAGACTGCAAAGCAATCCACTGACAGAAATAAGAGAATATATTCCTAAAAGAAAAGAGTAGGAAATACGAAAGGAAAATCGTACAACACCAGACTTCAGAGAAGAAATTTGAGGTCCTTTAGCAGTTCCTCCATATAAGCAAATTGATTTCACATCACAAGGTTGGCCAGCATCCCGCAAAACATCCCATATCTGCCACCAAAGAAGAGTAATAATTGTCAAGTTGTTCAGTAAATAAGCTTCAAACAGCTGTGTACATAAAGAAAAATATACAAGAATATAATTTTCATGATGTATGTTGCTGAACAAAACAAGGAAAAAGAAAGATGTTAAAGACAATGGTTGTCACTGTAATCAAATCAATGGTAGATTTCAATAATATGTGGGTCAAATCCAAAACAGGCAGATGCTTTACGCATCAAGTGAAGGAAAACTGCCCCTCCAATTATATTCAATCTACAACGAATAGATGGTAAGTTCCTACAGTGAGTATGGTGCAATGTTAACCTTCATTAGATTTCTTTACCATTTTCGCACCAAGAAAACATTCAATCATTTATTATTTTCTGCTACAACTTTCATCAGAACCAATCAATAAACATGTATCCAGGAAAACAAGACATAAGATCATTTTGGATAGAAATTATGCAACTTAAATAACAGTTTTGCAGCTTTCACTTCTATCCTGCATACTTCTTTCCATTCAGGGTCACAGTGTGCAAATTTTCTACACGCACATGATGCGAGCTAAACAAATGCATCCAGAAGGTAAACTTTTGGAACCAAGCACATACTTGATCAGCCAACTCCCTTGTAGGAGCAAGCACAAGGCAAAGAGGATTGCCCATCTTCGTTGATTTAGCTTTCCGTTTGTTCAGGACATGCATTATTGCCGGTATCCCATAAGATAAAGTCTTACCTAGTAGAAAAAATTTTACATACTCAGATATCTGAATAAAACAAAAAATTAGGAACTTCAAACACATGTATGCATATCTATAATATACCTGAACCAGTCTTTGCAATCCCAATAAAATCACGGCCATCCAACAAAAAAGGCCACGAATGGGCCTGAATTGCTGAAGGGTTCTTGAAATCCTTGCAACATTTCAACACATCATCTGGCAGCTTCAACTCAGCAAAAGACTTCAATGGGGCATACTTTGCCTTCTTCCAGTCCTTTCCAGTAACCACTATTTTATCGTTCTCAAGCGCCACACTTTCATTGACAACTTGCTCTAATTCCTCCTCCAAATTAAGTGTTTCACTTTCTCTTCCAGTCTCTCCCTTTTCCCTATCCTTTCTCTTCATCATCTTCTTCTTCTTGTTACTTTCTTCCTTCAGACTCACCTCCCGTTCATAAGTTTCGTTATCTTCCTCTTCTTCGTACTTTCCCTTCTTCTTCTTATCCTTTTTTAAACATTCTTTGAGTTGGGTCTCGTCAAGTTTCCTCTTTAGGTTCGGCTCCTTTTGCAATTCGAACTCTAGTTCATTTTGTTTGTTCTTTTTGTCTCCCTTGTTCTTCTTCTTCTTCTTCTTCTCGCTATGAAGTACGTGACCGTTCATTGACTGTTCTTGGAGTTGCTTACCCATCATTATCGATGGAGATTAAAAAAATAAACAGAGACAAGCAACGGGCAAAGATCGTGTAGAGAAGAAAAAGAAGAAGAAGAAGCAGAAGGAGGAGGAAAGCTTTGATGTAGGGTTTTAGTGATTTATCCAAATAGGTTTCTTTGGGCTTTAGTTTTCTGTGGACCGGGTAGAGTCCGCATAGGAATAATTTATTTATTTAAAACATAATCATAAATTTTAAGATTTATGATTATGTTTTAAATAAATAAAACATAAGAAAATAGATAAAAGGTACTTGTGATGGATACATAATTGTATATAGGTACATTTATAACTTTACTTTAAAATTATTGAAATTATCTTATACTAAATCTTCTTACTTATGAATTTCAAATAAGATTTAAAAATAATTATTTATTTTATATTTAAAATTATTCTTGAACTCAATTACTCAATTTTATAATAGAATTAATTAATTAAGGTTTATTTAAAACAATAGGCCGAAAAGCCTTCTTTTATAACTACCTTAAATTCATTATTCTTAAAATTTATAATTTTAAATATAAAAATGATTTCAAATCAATAATAAATATTTTCCTTAAAAGTAAAATTAGCAATAGTTGAATCTTTTTTTCATCCACCAATGGCGCTTCTAAGTTAATGACACTTTTATTTTACCTTATTTTTATTATTATCACTATTTCTTCTATTTAATCTTCAAATTAAAACATATGAAAGAAAAATTTTAATATTTTCAAATTATTCAACTCTAATCAGTTTTGTAATTGAAAAACTTCATCAACCATAAATAAGTTCATTTGCATATTATTAGAGAAAAAATCAACCAACTCTATTTTGTATTCATATCAAAGCCTAACTTTCCTTTTGATTTAATAAAATTAACAAAATTAAATGTTTATATAACACACAACCAACTCAAACACATAAAAAAACAATGAAAAATAAGTGCACAATTAGAAATTATTTTTATTCTAAAATTATTCCAAATTTTATGGAAACATTGTTTAATACAATAAATGAAAAATTAACATAACCAAATAAATTGAAGTACTTGAAAGACTAAAAATTAGTAATGACTTGGTACTTTCCAAGTTTGAAAAGTCGAAAAGAATTAGTTAAGATGCACGAGAAGTTACTTATTCATTTATTCTCTTTTGATGTCTTTAGTTCATTCATTTTCTCCAAGAAAATGAAAATGATGCATCACAATAATACTTAACAGTAACATAAATTATTTGATAAACAGTGTCAAGATATATAATGGAGGGCAAATGGGATATAAAGACATCATCATCATCATCATCATCATACCCCGAAAGTCTCGCAATGAAGCAGGCTCTGGAGGGGCCTGATAGTACGCAGCCTTACCCCTACATTGTAGAGAGACTGTTTCCAGTAGGCCCACATGTATATGTGACATGATAATAGTGATATAGGATACAAAGAATAAAGATGTAAAGATTGAAAGTACATCCATATATATACC
>JANIJH010000005.1:17844077-17854214 GCA_024520975.1 Erythroxylum areolatum | reverse complement strand
AAACTTCAACAATTCATATCTTTCACTTCCCACATCCAAAAATGGCATATTATACATCATTGAAAAGCTATGAAATTTCTCTATAACTTTCAATAAGGCTACTTAATCTAATTCAAACCATATCAGTCCAGAATTTACCTTAAAGCACAGCATCCACAAAATTTACCCTTATGGACATTTTTAAAAACAAAGCAAAATAATCTTTGGAACAACATTCAAACATTCAAAAGATCATAACTTTCAACTCCGATATCGAAAAATATCATATTTTATAGCGATAGAAAGCTATCAAGAAAAACTACAACTTTTATGAAGAACTGAAAAGCAAAATCTACCTCTAACTAGGTCAAATCTCCACATATTTGTGGCTACCCTGTTAAAAAAATCACCTAAGCAAACCCAAATTTCAATTGATTATAACTTTCAACTCCAATGTCAAAAAATGTCATACTTTATAGAGATAGAAAGCTATCAAGAAAAATACAACTTTCATGAAGATCATTTTATCAAAATCTGCCTAAATCAATCCAGAAAAATTCACAAAAGTTTTTGATCAAACACCCAACACTGTTACTATTCATCCCAAAAATTTTCAGACTTTCTGATTCTCTAAAAACTAACACTTTCACTATTCATTTCTTGCTTTTCAATTCCATTCAAATCAACTCATTCACTATACATGTTCATAGTACCCTTACACATACAAATTTACCCAAAAATCTCAACTTCATCAAAAACTAAAATCAATTCTTTTCATATCAATTTCATTAAAGCTCAAAAAACCCACAACACATACATACACAAAACACTCATTTCATGCATTAACCTCAAAATATCATTGCACTTGCTCCAATTAACATTACCCACATAAAACATTAAACACAACTTACTACATTCACTACCCAATCTTGTATATCATTCAAATTCATGAATTTTTCTTTTTCTTTGCACATGAATAAATCACCCACCAATTCCTCATTTAATAATTCTAAATTTCAAGAAAAGTTCGGGGTCCAACAGTTAGAGAGATAACTAAAATGGGAAAAGAGTATAGTTATTAATGGTGTAGGTTCACATGCAAGAGAAAAAATCTTCCACAAATTCAATCCCGCCAACTTCAAATTTTCAACCATCATAATAGGAAATGAGCAATCTCAAAGCCTAATGCAAGATACACCATCAAATATGTAGAATTGAATAGAAATTTAAGTTAAGAAATGTAAAATATGATTAAAAACCATTGATTTTATTTACAAAAATGGGTATGCATATCATGAAATCAAAATTAAGAAATCTAACAAGCTTAATTTGATGAGTGTGACCTAGTATTATGCCTAATTAAAAAATATCCTATTTCTTTCAGAAAGCCTGGGTTGAAATTACTCAATTAGATTATTGAATGATAAGTTATATCTCAAAATCTTTCCTAATCGAATTAGGAAATCATCAATTTCATATAAACATGCATATAATTGAATAATTTCAAAAAGGCCCAAATTTCAAGTGCAATATCTCAAATTTAGATAAATTTGGTATAGTACAATCTAATTGAAAGTTAAAAAACTTTAAGACATTCTTCAATTTCACTCGTTAACCATCAATTTTAAAAATAATGAAGGATAGGCAAACAATGAAAATTTATCAATTCTAAAACCCTAACTTGCCTTGAATCTTGAATCAATTGAAAGACCATTGTATGAAATTTAAAGCATAAAAGGATTCATAAGCATGCATATAACACCAATTGATCAATAATTTGAAGAAAAATACATAGATATCCACAAAAAAACTCCAAAACAAATAGATTTGAGTTTTCCCTAAAAGGTCTTGGATTAATTAAGTTCATAAGACAATGGAGCTTAGGCTTTTGAATGTATGGAAGCTCATTAGTATTGAGTATATTGCCTAAAGTTCACTAGAGAAGGAGGAGAGACAATAGAGAAGAGTGGAGCAATAATGGTAAAAAGAATAAAGAAAAAGGATGAAGATGAAATGCTCCTGGAGGTTCTTCTTATGAGTGGAAAAAAAAGAGAAGTTAAGCGAGGAAGAATGCATAACCAAGGACATGTTGTAGCAACACAGAGAGAATTTCAGGAGTTTTAGAAAAGTTTCTATGTTTGATATAAAAGATGATAGAGAGAGGCTGAAGTTTTATTTTAAAACAATGTTGTATTGGTCAACCAAAAATAGCTAGTGATCATCCAATAAAGTTGTAGGTTAACCAACATTATCAAGCCAAGTTATAACAAACTTATTAGACTAAAAGTTTCTAAGGTAAAAACCATATGGTCGACTATTAGAGGATATTAGTCGACTATTAAATGTAGGTGGTTAACCAGTACATAAGACCAAACTTACTGGAAAGAAAAAATTTAAACGCAGGGAAATTAGCTTACCACAAGAGGACATTAATCGGCCAATGTGACTATGTGGTCAAACTAACAAGCAATCAAACAACTAACGAACTTATTGGAAACTAAAGAGGTGGATTTTTTAGTACACTAATCAACCACATCGAGGTATTGGTTAACAAGTATGTCTTGATAACTTGAAAAATAATATTAAAAGTCATATTAACATATTAAATAATGGAAATATTAATCAAGAAATATCATAAACATTAAAAGAGTCATCTGTCATATAAAGTTCCTATCAATTATCCCTAATTCTCTTCTAATTATGCAAATCTATCCTCACTCATATGTTTAGTAAAAATATCAACCAATTAATGTTGTGTATTTACGAATTCTAGCTCAATATCCTCATTTTGTATATGAGCTGTAATAAAATGTTATTTAATTTCTATGCATTTGGTTATTTATAAGGAAAATGACACTAGTATTATCACATTTAATATGTATCTTCGTAAGGTTTATTCTGTGGTCTCTAAGTTGTTGTTTAAGCTATATAATTTGTATATAATAACTACCAACTGCTATATATTCGGCTTCTGTGGTTGATAAGGTAACCTAGTTTTATTTCTTACTAAACCATGAGACTAATAGACCTCCCCAAACCTTGTGCCTTAACAGGATTTATTGTAGCACCCCACTATCACAAGACACTTACCCGACATCCTCCCAAATATTTGAGTACATACCTTATAAGGGTGGCAAGTTAGAGCAGTCACATCACTAACTAATCATGGCATCATCATTTAAAAGATAAATATCACAATATTTAAAACCAAAATTCCTTATTTCATTTCTTTAACAATATGTACATTGTAGCTTTACAAAAAAATCCATATATGTACATTATCAAAAACTAATCAGAGTTTACATCTCTATATATAGAATACGCTACATATATGAGGAATTACACAAAAATTTTATCTAGATCCTTCAGTCTCAGCTGACCGATCTTTGAGCCATTTCTTTAATCCAAATGTACAAACACTATACTTCTTTTAGAGTCTCTCTGTCACTAGGATCCTCTCTTGAACATAAAATGTCAACATTGCAATTTTAATGAGTTTTGTGAACTCAGTGAGCTACCCATCATTGATGGCTCACTCATTACACATAACACATACAGTTCATGTAATCACGTAATTCACATCATTTCATTAATAATCATATAACATCACATATCACTTTGACCACTTATTTTACATTTCATATTCAGAGCAGTCAAACATTTCATTTTGATCATTTGAAAACTACATATCAATTTTATATGCAATGCACATGAGACTCACTTTCCATTATTACTTTGTTCTGACCGAGTGTCTTTGTACTGGCCCATATCCCTTGTGGATACTGAGCTTGTTTTAGATATTGTCCCATATCTCTTAGTGAATACCGGGTACATTAACAACTAAGCCAGAGGCTCTTATTACATTATGAGCTTTAGGCTCTTTTTCAGTGGCTACACTAGTCACAATAACCTTTACGTTGTCATGCATTTGTGTAATGAAATGCATCACATTCACATATTTTCAATCAGTCACTTGATTTCAGTTTCACATTCACATTCACATTCACATTTATCATCGAATCTTGGTCTGGCATTTCATAATAATGTTAACTATCACTTATTTCATCAAATTCACAAATAAGGAGCACTTCTAATAAATTATTAATGCATCAAACGCCTTAAACATTCAATGTCTGGAATCAAAACAATCACATTCATATAATAATTTAATATGTAATTTAAAACAAACAATTAATCAAGTGAAACCATCTAGGTTAATCATAGTTTGCTCCAGATAGCTATTGCCTCGAAGTCCCGACAACATCTGGATGTTGTCACTCTAATTGCTCTTCTATATCATGCAACCCAGATTTACACACATCACAACTTTGTACAATTATATAAGTACTTATTTATGCATATATGATAAGGATTATATACAATGCATGCTCAGTGACAATCTTAAGTATATTTCCTTTAATTTCATCTCATGATCATTCATACTTCAAAACTCATAAATGTCTAATTTGAACTTAGGTTTACACCTCAATAATACAAACTTATTCCAAGTTAATCACTTAATCAAGCACTATGGTTTATGGCTCAAAACACTTGCATCATCAATCAATCATTTATCAATCTTTCCCTAATGAATTCAAATGACCATGAAATTTGGTAGAGAGGAAGGACAATGTGTAAGGAGTTTGTGGTTCAAATTTGAAGTCAATCGGAGGTTCGGACAAGAAGTTATGGTCAAAAGAGTGAAGGGTGTTTAAAATTGTCAAAAATCATTGCATCTTCATTATACGATTGTGCAATTCCTGTTTGTTCCTCTCTATCACAATCGTGCTTGTGCACAATCATGCACTACTCGACTCTTCCTCTCTATCACAATTGTGCTTGTGCACGATCGTGCACTTCCTGAAGCACGATCGTGCAACTCCTTTGAGGTCTCCTCTCTGTCAATATTGTGTTTGTGCACGATTGTGCATTACCTGATGACTTTTCTCAAAATAGATTTTTGGATCAATATTTCATGGCCATTTTGACAAGGAAAAAGAATAATTTAGGCAAAATATTCTTCTAAAAAATTGTTCATGTACGTCTTAAGTTTCTAACGATACCAATTTCATAAAAATTGGTTCACTATTCTACAAGTTATACACAAAATACTACCAACTGTTCTTAAACTCAAACAGCACCCAGTACTTAACTTTAAGTCAAAATTTGAAACTCTTGAATACAGAATTTAAATTCAATTTCTTCGTGAAAATTGTATCCATATGTCTCTAGTTTAATGTAAATGAAAAACCATCCCATTTAGTTGTCAAAAGATCAAGATATAGCTAAAATACAGATGCATGTTTAGTGGAAACACTACATCTACATATTCCAACACACTTCATCATCATTTTCATCCTAGTTCATCTCTTTTGCCTAGTCTATCATTTATAGCTTATATCCTCATTATTTCCTCTTCATTCCTACCTCCATTTTAACTCAATATCAATCCCGAACAATTTATATTCTATGATTGATCATAACACCAAAAATAGAACACATCATATACACACATTCATCAGATTTTCTGCACACATATTTTACTCCATTATCACATTCATTTCACTTCTATACTATCACCTTAAAATTTCAAACATGATCTCTTTATTAATACTCATCATACACTCAAGAAACAAGACATCAATATTCTCATTCTTCATCCACAATGCACATATATAATGACCACTATTCTCATGATCATTTAATATCAATTAATCACCATATTTGTTTCATATTCATACAACTCATGAGAATTAACATGTTACTTACTTGCTAAAACTCTAAGTCCTTCAAAAGCACCAAGAAGCCCTAACGTTTTATACAACCCACGTAGATCATCATGGAGGTTGGGAGGTTTAGTTTCTCTTGTGGCAAATGAAGAAGACAACAAGGTGAGAGTAGCAAGTGAAAGATGAGAGAGCTAGGTTCAACTTAAATAGAGATTGATGAGAAAATTCATGAAGAAGGTAAAGAAGAAAGCCACGAAGAAGAAAAGAAGTCAGCTAGATTCAAGACAATTTAATGGTCTTTCAATGCTAAAAGAGTTGTAGGTGAGGGTGTGGTATGGCAAGTGACACTTGTCACTTGCCACATGTCACCACCTTATGGATTCCTTCAATAACTAGTCTATTTGTCTCCAATTTCTACTCCAATTGTCTCCCGATTTTTATGACATATGTCATCAAATCCCAATGTTATTTATAAAATTTTCCACTATTATTTGACTCTTATTTCCTAAATTTTTCATTTGATAAATGGTATTAGAAATAAGAGTATAAAAATTTCTGATAAATGGTAAATTTTGGGTTTTTTTGGACTAAGAAAAATGCCAAGTGGAAATTTTTATACTACCATTTATCATTTGGGTACCATTTTTAGAAATTTCCTAAATTTGACCAAAATTTCTAGATCGACAATTATTATCACCAAATCAATTTTCAATACATAAAATCTACAATTCTCAATATAATCACATTTATAAAGCAATTATACCCGAAAAATGTCAATGAATGTATTTACAATCATTTTAATGTGTGCAAAAATCAATATTCACATATGTGTGTATACTATATTATGCATGAGCATGAAATGCACTTTCTAACTTCTCAATAATCTCTTATGTATACTATTTTCTAACCTTTAACATGGGATAACGAGATGTTACATTTATACTGGGTATTGTTGTTGTTGTTGTTAACCATAAGACTAATCCATTTCCTAAGAATTAACAAGTAATTTATGTACTTTTTCAACCAAAATAATACTAAAATAATCCCCATCCAAATAACCAAGTACGTCAAAGAAAGTATGCTTATGATAACAAAGTCATAACAAAATGGTAATGAATATATACGAATGTGCTTAATAACAAAAAAGGTGGGATTCCCTAGGACTTAATTGAAATTTAGCACTTAAGCATACACTAAACATTATATTAGGCCTATTCATTATAAGATAAAGAAAACTACTAATCATACCTTGATTGAGCTTTAGATCAATCGACTTGTCGTTTTCATCTTTGTTTAATTGTTATGATTTATATGTGTCCATAATGGTTTAGATTGATCCATTTTGAAGGATTTGAGTAGTTCTTTGGTTTTCTTTGCTTAATTAATAAAGAAATATTCCTTAATTTGCTTAATTTGGAGTCTAAGGAAGAAGTTAAGCTCTCCCATCATTCACATTTCCAATTTCATACTCATACAATTAAAAAATTCTTTAGACATACTCTCATTAACGACACTAAAAATAGTGTCATCAACATAAATTTGAATAATTAAAAATTCATGATTATGTGTTTTAATAAAAAAATGTAGTGTAAATCTCACCTTTAAAGAAATCATTTTCTTAAAAACATGCATTTAACATATCAAGCCAAACTCTAAAAGCCTATTTCAATCCTTATAACACCTTAGAAAGTTTATAAACATGGTTAAATGGATCATGTTTTTTAATATCGGGATGTTGATCAATGTTAGCTTCTTCTTAAATAAAATCATTTTAGAAAGAACTTTTAACATCTACTTGAAATAATTTGAAGTTCATGTAGGATGCAAATACAGGTAGTAGCTAATAGCTTCTAACCTAGCTACTAGATAAAGTTTCCTTGAAGCCTATGTCTTCCTCTTGATTGTACCTTTTTTTTGCCAATCTAGCTTTATTTCCCACAATGGTACATGCTTAATCAATTTTTTTTTATAAAAACCCATTTAGTACATATTATTTGGTGATCTCTAGGTCTAGGAAATAAAGTCCACACATTATTTCTCTCAAATTGATTTAACTCCTCATTTACAGTAAGAACCTAACTTTCATTACTAAGGGCTTCTCCTATAGTCTCCATTTTAATTTGAGAATGAAAGAATGATGAGATAAGTTTTTAAGATGAGAGATATTGATTATCCTTGGTTAAACATTTCTTATAATTTTATTTTTCTTGAATTTCTAATCTTTTGGGAGCTCCTTATCTTTCTTGTTTTCTTTACTTGATTTGACATTATGCTCATATAAGGTGTGTTGGTGATCACTGTTATTTTCTTTAAGGACTAATTTCTCTAGTTCCTTGGATATACCTACATCATCATCTTTAGGATCTTTCGGGGTACAAAAGGGTCAGATTCATTAAAGAAAACATGCTAGTTAAGGAATAGCCAAGAAAAATTCCTTCATTCGTTCTAGAATCAAACTTCCTTAAGTTATCCTTAGTATTCAAAATATAGCATTTACACTCAAAAACTTTGACGTAGCTAATTTTGTCTTCTTCCTATACCAAAGCTCAAAAGGAGTTTTATCTAAATATGATCTTATGTAGACTTTATTTGAAATATGACATGTAGTAATGACTGACTCCACCTAAAAATACTTAAGGAGATCATACTCATTGATTATAGTCCAAGCCATTTCTTTTAATGTCATATTTTTCTCTCAGTAACTTTGTTATGTTGAGGGGTCTTTGGAGTAGAAAACTATGAAAGATACCCTTATCTTCACAAAAGGTTTCAAACCTTTCATTCTCAAACTCCTTACTATTATGGCTCCTACTAAATGTAAGAAAGAGCCCCTTTTCATTTTGAGCCCTTTTTACAAATTTAACAAATGCCTAAAACATTAATCTATTTTAGCTAAGACTGAGACCTAAGTAAATTTACTAAAGTCATCAAATATGAAAAAAAATCATGAAAATTATCACCTAAACTATTAACTATAGTTGGTCTAAATAAAGTTATATGAAGTACTTGTAAAGGTCTAGTGGAAATTACTATTTTTTTGCTCTTAATTGAGCTTATAATTTGTTTTTCCATTTAGCAAGATCTACCAATATTTTTTTTCTCAAATTTTAGCTTTGGATGTCTATTGACAAGTTGCTTGAAGTAGAGGTTGGAGATGAGGTCCATGCTTGTATGTCCAAACCTCCTATGAAAAATCCGTGTATATTCACTAATAAACATTAGGCACTTCATATTTAGGTTAGAGAAATCATCAAGATCAATTGTATATATATTTCCTTCTCATTTTTTCCTAAAAGTGCAATGTTATTATCAACTATTTTAGATAAAAAGCATGATCTTCCCTTAAAATATGCTTTATAGACTTCACCACTTAGTTGGCTTATACTTGACAAGTTATCTTTCGATCCATCAACTAAACTTATATTATCAATAATAGTGCGATATGCCTTAACAACTTTTCTAATGCCAATTATCTTACTTTGGCATTATCTCCAAATATGATGAATCCTTCATCTTTATCTCCAACACCTGAAAATTGGGATGAATCACTCATCATATGCTTTGACCATATACTATTCATGTACCATTTGTTCCTTCTTTTCTTAAAGACCAATAAAATAACCCAATTAATGTGTTTTAAGTACCTAAATGAGCAAAGGGCCTTCATTATTAGTCTTCTTCTTCTTCTGTTCAACCCCCTTCTTTGAGTGATTAATTATTAACTTGTTTTGTTAAATGAAATTTGCCAATATTTCCACATTTACCACAAAAGTAACATACCATATTATATAAGTAATGTAAGTTGGTGGTATGGTGATAAATTTTATAGTTTTAGTGTATGAATGCATTTTTTTTCTTTTATATGTATACAAGTGATGGGGACTTATCATTTGGATAAGTAAATGGAATGCTCTTTTTGGCTAGTGAAAAGAACTAGTATGGTTATATATATGAGGCGCGTTCCTTTCATTGCACTAATGTTTATAAGGAGCCTAAATATATGTCATGTATACCTAGTATAAGGTGTAACAAGTATGAGTGAGATTACATGTTATCATATGTCATTTCATAGAAATTATGCTTATTATTTCCTTGAAAGTGTTACATTTTAGGCCTAGATTGTGAGCCATACATGAAAACATGATTTTTACTCTTAAAATGAGCCTTAGTGGTTGTGTCATATGTATATGTTTTATGAATATGTTTAGATATCAATGCTCTATGCAAATTTGTCATTCTGAGTAATGGTTCTTCACTATATAAATGATTTCCTTTTTAAAAACTAGTTTTAATGTTAGAAACATTGTTATAGCTATATCTAATTCTATGCTTACTATTTGTGTTGGACCCCATCTCCGAGGCCCAACATTCGGACCCATGCAAGCATGGAAGGCCCAAAACCGAACACAAACCGACCATAATAGAGAAA
>JANIJH010000005.1:17824468-17835588 GCA_024520975.1 Erythroxylum areolatum | reverse complement strand
TGTGGCTCGTTGCCAATGGCTATAAATGTATATGCCACTGAGCTTCGCAGCTCACCCTATTATCTCCCACTCCTCAGACGCAGATCGAGACGATCGTTGATCTTGCAAGGCATCGAAAACTCTAAGATAGTTAGGAACTTTTGTCTTAAGTTAGTATTTTTGGTTAGCCTCTAAGCATATCATCATTGGGCATTCTCATGTATTTTGGATTTAAACTTCGATATGTATTGTGCTTATTTGAGATTGTTGTTCAATTTACTCAAATTGTAATAGCAAGAAGCATGTTGTTTATGGAGTGTGATTAGCTGGAAAATGTGAAGGCATGTGTATGTGATAGAATGTAGGGGAATGTGGGTATGAGTGTTTGTGTGAATTGAATTTGCATGGATGTTGGGATCGGGTCCAAGAGTTGGGGCGCGGCCTCCTCTTTCCCGCTACAGTTTCCTTCAGTTGTTGGATGTTTTCGGTCCTTCCTTCACGCCCCTTACTCGACGCCCCCGAGGGGCCACCTCGGGAAGGAGAATCGGGACCCGGGCCCAACAGTAATTTGGTAAGAGATCATCTTAGTAAGGACCTCTATAGCCAAAGCAAATAGGTAGGGTGATCGTGGATCTCCCTGTCTTACTCCTTTTTCCCTTTTAAATACTTAAGTTGCTTCTCCATTTGTCAAAACACTAAAAGAAGAAGTTGACAAGCATTGATATATCTAATTGATGACTTTAGAGGGAAAACCAAAAACCTAAAGAGTGTGTAATATGACCGTCCAGTTGACAAGATCAAAGCCTTTTGAAAGCTCTATCTTTATAGAGCAGCTTCTGATTGTTTTGCTAGTTTGATAATCTTTGTAAATTTCCTGAGCCAAGAAAAAATTGTCTCCCATATTTCTCCATACAATAAAACTAGTATGTGAAAAATTAATAGGGAGGTTCATTAAAGGTTTTAGTGTCAAGGCCAAAATCTTTTAGATAACTTTATAGAGGAGATTGCAGTAAGAAATGGGCCTGTAGTCCTAAAAGGAAGTGAGATTAGATATTTTCAAAATAACACAAAGTTGCATTTTTTAATTATTTAAGGAGATTTCCTAAATTAAAGAATTCCTTGATTAGGTTGCAAACATAAGGTTCTAATAGGTGTCAATAATTTTGATAGAAAAACCATTTAGTCTATAAGTCCTGGGGATTTATTAGGATTTATATTGAAGATTTCATTCTTGATTTCTAAATTGGTCATTGGGTAATGAGTTGTTCATATAGGTATGGGAAAGGGAAGGAAAAATAAATTTTGAGAGTTGAGGGTGGGAAATAAAGGTATTAGTTTTGGAGCCCAAGAAGTTCCTAAAATAATTAAAGGCAAGATCCTTTAGCTTTTCCTATTCAAAACATTGTTTTCCTGAAAAGCCTAAAATTCTTGTAATCTTATTCAGATTTTTCTTGTTTTGGATGTTTTTATAAAAAGAGGCATTATTTGAATCTCCTTCTCTTAGACAATTGGTTCTGGTTTTCTGCTTTAATAGGGAGTTATAAGCTTCTAAAGTAGAATGATATGAATGATGCTTTTCCTTCTCTTTCTTTCTTAAATCCTAATTCATTATATTGTTATATAAGTTTGTTTGGACCATTTTTAGCTCATATTTGTATTGCTCCACTTCCTTCATGAGATTGCTTTTGAAATGCTTCCTGTGGAGTTTTTTTAGGTTTTCCTTGATGATCTTTAACTTAGTGACCAATTTGTAGACTTCATATCCTTATATTATGGTATTCAACCCTTTTCTAACTATACCCTAATACCCTTCCATTTTAGTGAGAAAGTTGAAGAATCTTAAAGATGTTTTCAGTTTCTTTTCATAACAATTCATTTTGATTTCCAAAGAAGAATGCTATGGAATATCTGGGTTACCGAACCAACCCAATGAGTTAGGAATCTTTTTCATCCGTTCTGGATTTACTTGAACCCTGTCAAGTTTCTTCCTAATATGATATTACCCTTCTTGCTTATTTGACCAATTGAATAAATTGTCTCTAAAAATGAGATCGGCTAGCCCTGCCTTACTTAGACAATCTCTAAATTCTTCATCCATTTTTCACCTTTATTTCCTTATTCTTTTGCTTCTTAGTAGTGTAATATTCAATTAAATTATCCAAGTACCAACCATGGTTGTTAGAATTGTTCTACCAATTTCTTTTATATCTTTCTAAAGATTTCTCCTTTGAAATGTAAAATTTGTCTAACGGAAGTGATTTGGATTTTTTCTTAAAGTGGTTTTTGCAAAAGATCTCTATGTGAATGACCAAAGGTTTTAAGAAATAATTAGTTAAAATAAGAAAAGGAAGTTTTGTTAATAACTGGGAAAGGATAAGGAAGAAATCCTAGGGAGAAGGAAGACCTCTCACTACAATTTCCTTTTTTCAACTTAGGGTTAATTATCAAGTTTTAAGTCATAAAAAAGATTTTTTAAAAATAACAATTACAATTGTAATCTTAACTTTAAATTTTTTTTCACCATGTTTAAGTATTCTCTAATTTTTTGACATCCTTTTTAGGTTCTTTTTGTTTAAATTCATAGGTAAGAACTCTTGGTTTTGGAAAGAAGCGCATAACTTTTCTAAAAATCATCAAAATTTGCTTATAGGCTAATGATAAATTGCTGAATTAGATGGTGGGTCAAAGGTAAGTAGATAATAGGTTATACAACCAATCTAAAGGTTAAAGATGACTACAAAATTATAGTTTCACGCACTATTTGAAAAAAATTTACAATTCTGCCACTGATTTTGAAGAATAACGATTTTGCCACTGGTTTAAAGAATAATATGATTCTATCATTATTTTAAAAAATTTACAACTCTACCATTTATTTTTAAAGAATAACAATTATGTTACTAGTTTAAAGAATATTACAAGTCTACCACTGGTTTCCAATTTTTTCTGTAGAGCCCGGCCTCTACCGCCATCACTCTAGGTATTGTCCTCTTTGTATTTACTTATAATTATGATAAATTTTGTATTTAATATTTTTTAATCATCAAAGTAACTAAATTATGATGAAGACATGCATAAATAAACAAAAGATTAATTATTCATATTATTTAATGATATGCCTATGAGTAAAATAAATGTTGTTTATTATTTCATTATCTTTTGCTTCACTCAAGGGTGAGTTAAATTATTATATGATAGAGTAAACATAATGGGAGTAAGTTAATATATTCATCAAATATATTTGTATATACAAAGATGACATGTGTGTTTGATTAAGAATGTTTATATACTTATGGTATTTAAATTATAATAGTGTATTGTAGTATCCATCCAAAGGGGAAATATAAAGTACTTTTAATGGTTTATTTTAAATAAATAAATGATATTTTACATAATATAACCATTTATTTATAATTTTTGTAACTATTCTCTCCATTTGTAAACTTCATCTATTATTATTTTCAATGGTTTGAATTTCTCTAAATGGAGCAAACAAGTTAATTTTCACTTAGATGTTTTGAAACTTAACTTAGCACTATTAGAGTATCAACTTCCTACTCTTACGTATACGAGTAATAAAGGAGAGAAGTCATATTATAAGGTATGAGAATGTTCTAATAGATTAGTCATGATATTTATGCGGATGGCTATTGTTAACAATATTAAGACAATTATTTCAAAAATTGGAACTATAAGAGAATACTTGAAGTTTATGGAAGATTTTTTTCTACAAACAAGTTACTTATCGGTACCTTTATGACATAACTCATGAACATGAAGTATACTAAATCATAGAGTATATAGGACCATATTATTAGGAAGATTAATATTGCAGTAAGACTAAAGACATTGGGAACAATAGTAGATGGCTCTTTTATGGCACAATTTATTTTGAACTTACTACCTTATGAGTATGTCCTTTTCAAATTAACAACAATGTTATGAAGAGAAATGAGATATTAATGCATTTTCCAATAATCTTACTTAAGAGTGATAAACCAAGGAAGGCTCCAATAATTTTTTTAATAATAAAAAATATAGTTACTACTAATGAGTTTATTATTTTGATGAAAGAAATATAAAAATGAAATAAAGTCATAAAATCAAAAAGATAGTGTATGAAGTTGAAAAAGAGGAGAAAGTTTGCAACTAACAAGATGAAGTTCAAACCAAGAACAAAAGAAGATCAAGGCTTATCAAGGTTATTTTACATTTTGTATTATTATTTGTAAGATAACTTTGTTAAGTTGATGATCCAAAAAACTCACCATGTATAAGCATTTGATTTCATTTCATTTCATGAGTTATTTCATTCATAAAGAGGCATTGAAACTTTAGGTTTTAATATAAAAGCCTCCTAATCTTTCAATTAAAGTTTTGGGGAACATTTTGGGACGTTTAATCCATAATTGAGTTTAAGTATTTGAAAGTATTAAAATAAGATTTTTTTGGGTGATTGGTCGACTTATATGGGGTAATGATTGACTAATATAGCTTACTCATACAAATATGAGACAACGATAACTCTAAAATATTACTTGATACCTCTAAAATAGCTTACTCATACAAATATGAGACAAATATAGTTTAAGGAATATATTATTGTAATTAGGGGTGATCCAAATGAGATTGGGTTTCCTCTTCACCTTGGAAAAAGATTTTAAGAAGGATTCCTTTTTATTGAGAAAGATTATGCAAATGTTATTTTTCACCTTAAAAGAAGAATTATAGTGGAATTCTAAGAAAAGTGTTAGGAGTGGACGTGGGAAAGAGTTGTTTGTTGAATCACTACAAATCAGTTTGCATTCTCTCTTCTGTATCTTCTTTAAATCATTGCCTAATTACTTTATATTAAGCAATTTTGTTATTCTTATTTATAATGACTATTATTAATTGAGTGTATTAGTTAGAAAAGTTGTTAAATATTTATACACCTAATTCACCACCTCCCCTTTTAGGAGCTATTAAGGACTAACAAAAAGGAAGCAAGATTGAAAAAACAAGGGAGTTATTATGTCAGCCTAATGCATCAAAAGTTAGTAAAAGTTTGAAAACAAAAAGCTAATAAGTTTAAGAAGAAGATGTTGCATGCTAGTACTATTTAGGTGAATTAAAAAGAGCAAAAGGCAGATAAACGTAAGTTCTATAAAAAAAGTTAGAGATTGGCAGAAAAATTGCCTAAAATTAAAACTTGATTTGACAAGAAAGATAAATATTAAGTTTCGATTTGAACTTACGTGAAGTACTTTAATTTTTGTTGGCTTGATACTAATATTGCTACTCACGTTTCTAATATGAAGTAAGGATCTTAAGATTTAAACCATAAGATCAAATGAGAATTTTCTCTACATGAAAAATCATAAGAAGGACCCAGTTGAAGTTATAGAAACTTATCATTTAATCCTAAGTTTTGGTTACCTACTAGATCTTTTGTAAATCTATGTACGTTCAATTTCTAGGAACCTACTTACCATTTCAACTTAATGTTATTAGATTTAAAGAATATTTTGGCCATAGCTTTTTCAATTTATTTAAGAAAAAAATTATTTAAGAAAAATTTATCTATTGATTGCGTTGTTCTTATTGATAATTTATATAAATCAAAACTTGATAATTAATTTTATAAATTTTTGCTTATTGTTCATGGTAATGTTGGAATTAAACATAGTACATCAAGTGAAAATTTTTCTTATTTGTGACATAAACCCTTGGGTCCTATATTAAAGGAAAGGATTGAAAGATTAGTAAAGAATTAGATTCTCCTAAATCTGGATCTTATTAATCTAAGTAAGTGTGAATTGCATTAGCAAAAAGCAAATCAAATATAATGAGAAAAGAACTAGAAGAAGCACTAAACTTCTTGAGATTTTACACATTTACATTTACAGATCTTTTGATGTTCCTCCCTTTTATAGAAAACATATTTCATTAACTTTATTAATGACTTCTGATGATATGGTTATGTCTATTTGCTTAAGGAAAGATTTTGAGTGGTGGTATACATTACTAAGGTTGAAAGGTAATATAACAAAAGGTGAAAGTTGTAAAGTTTGATATAGGAGGTGAATACTATGGAAAATGTAATAAGTCAAGAGAATATTCATCTCCATTCAAAAAGTTCCTTAATGACATGGCATATGTGCCTAACACATTATACCAAGCACACCCTAACAAAGTGGTATGGTGGGAAGGTGTAATAAGATATTGATAAATATGATTAAAATTATGATTAGTAAATCTTCACTTTCGAGATTATTATGTTGTATACCTTTCAAAATGCTATGTATCTATTGAACGAGGTCCCTAATAAGGTAGTTCTAGCAACTCCATTTGAATTATGGACTAGAAAGAGACCTAGTTTGAGACTTTTGCATGTTTGGGATTGCCTAACAAAGTCAAAGATCTATAATCTATATAAAAAGAAGTTAGATTCTTAAATGATTAGTGGTTACATATTAGGTTACCTAAAGAAATCTAAAGGATTTAGGTTTTGTTTTTCAAATCATAGTCCTACAATTATAGAATTATAAATGTTGGATTCATTATGAATGGTGAAGTTAGTAGGAGTTAACTAGTGAAGCATAGTGTTTAAGCTAGAATAATTTCAATATTTTTTGTCATTCAACATAGTGTTTAAGCTATAAACCATGGATATCTTCATCAACACCAGTTGTGTGCAGAAAAAGAATGGACAGCACACTACCATATGGTTTTAGGTACGTTAAACCACTCTTGTCTATCCTCTTCAGCTGTCACGTGAATGCTTAAGCTGGAAACATGAAATCCCTTATGAACTATGTGAATGTTTAAGCATGATTTGAAGAAAGTGATAAGTTTTCCTAACTATGTTTAGTGAAATTTTGTATTAAGATTCTCGGTTTCCTTGAACAGTCCTAGTGTTTTGGCCATAACGTAGTCTACAGAACTCAAAATTGGGTGATTCCAACTGTAAATGAAACCTAAGACATACTACTAAAAATATCTAGAAGAGACCTAGAACTAATTCTAGCTAAATGACATTGAAAATTGAGATTGATTATGGTAACTTGATATTATTCCTTTGTTGAAGCAGCTTGTAATATTTGGTACATGTTTCATAATTTAGAAGGTGAAATGGCATGATTGTTGATGATGTGGAAACTAGAGACATAGGGTAACAAATATCTAGAAAGACTTCAGAACCTAATTTGAACGTTTTATATGTGAAAATTAAGGGACAAGTGGAGGCATGGTTAAATGAAGAGAAAAAGAGCATGGTAAATGGAGAGGAAAACAACAAGTATATCCATATCTTACGTATGTTATTCAATAGGTATTAATTGGTAGCATGTAGATGCTATATATGTAGCTTAATAGTTGTTTAATGGCAGCATGTATGTTGTATATAGTTCAATGGTTCATTGTAAGGAAAATAGTAAGTATATACTATGCACGTTATTTAAATGGAAAGAAGACAACATGTATAAATCATGGAAGTTGTTCAATGGTTGAATGAAAAGAAAACAGAATTTTAATTTTATAAAATGCTAAGATTTTGGCTAAGCCCTTTGTTATAAAATTTGTAAAACAAGGTGGTAAGTTATGGATGTACTTGGCAAGTTTTAGGAACCTTTCAGGGGTCTCCCTCATAGTTGAGTAAGACAATAAAATTTTCTCGTCACTATAGACTTAGGACTAATAAAGGAAAAGCATCAAACGCGAGAGGGTGGTTAACGATAAGCGATAAACAGTGAGTGTGTATTTAAATTGATTTTTTAAATATGATTTTTACCTTACTATGAAAAGTATGTTTATGAATAATTCCATTGGCGCTACTACTTGAATTTAAAAGTTAATCTTCATAAGGTTTACATATGCTTTAATTTAGTATTGAATTGAGTTTTGGATGCACTTGGAAACTAATGAGATGTACATATGATTTGAATTGGCATTGAATTGAATTTTGCATATGCTTTAAATTAGAATAGAAATGGATTTTGAATATGTTTTTAATTGGTATTAAAATGAAGCACGCTCATGTACTAGTTGTGATTTAGCCTATGGTATGCCATTAGGTCTTTATACATATAATTATATCGATCAGAATATGTCCTAACGTGCATGGCGATGTTTGGGAGGGGGGTGGGGGGAGGGATCTATCACTAACATGGGTGGTGTTGCTGTGTAGACATTTTTATTTTGCCTTATATATATTTTTGAGAACTGTTGCACATCTTTGAATATGTTTTGGAAAGTACATTTGTATAAAGAATGGATGTTTAGAAAGGTTCTTTAAAAGGAATCCATAATGTTATTTTAGCTTTTCAGAGTTTATCGATGTAACTATTTGAGACTGCATATGAGTGGATTTGAAGTCCACAATTTAGAGTTGAGAAATTGATGTGATAATACAAGTGTTTTGAACTTTTACAAGGACTTTGAAATTTTTGGGATGTCAAAATACAACTGTTGTATTGCTGAAATTTTTAATAAACTGAAAAACAAAACTCTACTATTTACATTTTTTATTGTATATTGAAGCTTTTCCTTAACAAGAGGAATAGGCTTAGCTTCAGAGGAACTTTTCAACTGACTCAGATATCGACTAGAGAGCCACCGTGGAGTGCTGGGTAGGTTGCCTAGTCATTACAAAATAGGGCCTGCCACCATTAGTTAATCTTGTTTCATGCAAGTAATTATAGGGAAGGAGATTGAGCCATTGCCTTCTTCCATGTGAATGTGATCCTTCTAGACTTAGACAGTTAGTTACCAACGCTTTATTAGCAGCAGTTCACACGGCAGAGATACATAACAGGCATATAGTTTCATATATAATAATTATTGTCATCATCATCATCACACACAATCTGAAGTCTCACAATAAAGCGAGATCTAGGAAGGTATGATAATACGCAACCTTACTCCTACATAATAGAGAAGCTGTTTCCGAATATATATAATAATTATTGTATTTACCAAAATTTAATATGGTCTTACCACAGAATATGTAGTGACGGAGATCTTTTAGAGACTATTTTCTATCCTAACTAAATGTTATTTAAAATGAAATTAGTAAACACAAAATTGTATTGATTAATTAGATGTCCCAATCGTTTTAGCTGTAAATGACGGATGCTAGATGTTATGCGTATCGAGCTGTACAGTGTTATAGATAAGACGTTAACTCTATGGTTTAGAGAGTATATTCTTAAGAACAAAACTGATAAGACCTGTAAAAATGGTGGAGCATGTGGATTCATTTGAAGCAAAGAGAAGAACTTATCATAGATACGATGGAGCATGAGAACTAATGTGAAGAACCTTATCACAAATGATTATTATCGTATGATTCAGCTTAGAATAACAGGCATAACCAGATGAGCCCTCCTTTAGTTACATGAATCACATTGTAACTAGGTAGTTAATAGCATACAAACAAGACACAAGACCAGAGATTTTGGGAAGCTTATATTCGTTGGCAACCAAGTCGTAGCTCCATCTTCGAAGAAGAAAATTAGCAAGGCCGCTTGACTTGGTTTTTGCTGGGTTCTTTAATTTGTTTTCTCCTGTGTAGTTCCTTGTTTTTTTTCAGCAAATATTCTATTTAGGTCTTCAAACTTATTTTAAATGCACTTAAAAGTTTTTAATAATTGTTTTTACTAATTGAACATCAATTTTTGATATTAATGTCATTAAAATCCAAAATTAAAAAATAATTCTTTTTTCTTCGTGATAAACTTATGTTATTTTGATTAAAGGATTTAATTTTTTTTACCCTTTTTCTTATAAAAAGCCCTTGTATGACAAGGGTTTTCCACTCCAAGGACAGCCTACCTCTATCACACATCCATTTTTGTTTTGTGTTCCACTTCATCCATGATCCATTCGCCTTCTTCAATATCTCATATACGGATATTATATTTGCATATAATCCCATGACAATGCCTCTTCAGTTCACGAGTGGAGATGACGCATTTTGGTTTCATGGCAAGAGCAACCAACTTTTCAACTTAATACCTGACCTCAACTTAGTATTTAATATCCATTCAGTCATATTCTGAATGAAGTCAAAGACCTCAGATATTGTAAAAATTGTTAAGTACAAGAAGTTAAGATCATATATATGTGGCGTATGCAAGGCACCTTGCGTGTATCATCAAACGGACAATTCCATAGCTAGAACAAAACTTCTGACGATTCATTTTCACCAACCATAATATGTCATTTTCTTTGTTTAGTCATCAAACGAACAATTCCATAGCTAGAACAAAACTTCAGACGATTCATTTTCACCAACCATAATATGTCATTTTCTTTGTTTAGTCATCAAACGGACAATTCCATAGCTAGAACCAAACTTCTGACGATTCATTTTCACCAACCATAATATGTCATTTTCTTTGTTTAGTCATCAAACGGACAATTCCATAGCTAGAACAAAACATCTGACGATTCATTTTCACCAACCATAATATGTCATTTTCTTTGTTTAGCCATGTAAAGATGAAGATGAAGTAGCATCATCCTACTAATGGTGTCCGAAAATTCATTAGTAAGATTTTGTTAAATATGCGATGGAACAGAAACACTATCTGTCCTTGGACCTTGAAAAATATCTTATTATATTAATTTCTAGCTAAATCATAAGTTCTACCTTATTTCCACTCTTTCAATTAACAAAAATAATAATAAAGTGCATTGTTAAATGCCAAAGTTCGAAGGGCATCAAAGGGATTCCAGGATATGATTTATATTGTTATCCTCAGGTTCAACCCAGTGTTGATGACGATTCCTCAAGTTACTGCATGCTCAAAATTGCACAAGACGTCTTGTATTGATGGTCTATCAACCTCATATCGATAAGGCACTTGTCAGTCGCTTCACCATGTATATTTTTGGAGAAGATGGATTCAACTCTCCAACTTTTTCTATAAAATTCTCGTATAAGATAATATTTGTTGTCTTCACAACTGGATGAGTAATGGTTTGAGCCGCATCAATATGGATAACTCATCCAAACTTTTGACATTATTGCTTATCTTCGTAATCTCCAATCCATTCATAGTTGACTGTAATAGTGAGTTGTATATCTGGACTAGCAGACACACACTGCACAAATGCACAGAGATAATCTATATAAGTATGATGTCCACGTAATATAT
>JANIJH010000005.1:17801793-17824398 GCA_024520975.1 Erythroxylum areolatum | reverse complement strand
TAATTTAAAATTTTGTGGGAAAAATAGAATTTTGTGATTGTGGATAAAATTTTGTCAAAGAGAAGAGGTAAAAATATAATAGTTAGAATATTTAGAATGAATTAATAAAATAAGTAAGTTAAAATTAACAATTTAAAAATAAAAGAATTTGGAATATATATTAACATGGAATTAAAAAGATAAATGTGAAATTTATATAGAGAAAAAGAAAAAATAGTTTAGTAATTGTAAAGAATATTGTTAAATATTAAAATTTGTGGAAAAAAATAATTTGTAAATATGAAAAAAATTATTGTGATGGATAAGATAAACCTGCGGGGCTTGTATTAACACAAGATTGGAAACATATACAAAACTTAGCACATTGTCTTTGCTTCGTTTATCTCCTTTGTTTTTATCTCTTCAAGCCTATCTGACTTTAAGTTTTAGACTTATGATTACAAATAATTACAGTAAAGAATCTTCTTTTCGTTTTATCTTAGATGCATATTTTTATCTTCAAACCTTTAACTAAATCACAATTCAATACAAAACAATTTCAAATAATTTAATTCGAATATGTTTTTAATTATATATTTAAAATTGGTAGCATCAAACACCTTTAAAGTAATTCATGTTTTAATTATACAAAAAAATTGTCATTACTCAAATATAAAAAGAGAAAAGGATTAAATTTCAAAATAAAAGATTTAGAAAAGCACTAAATCATTTTCGGATCTTATTATCCAGAATTCGAATTATTGTTCTAGCTCCTCGAGCACTTTAGAGACCACACCATATTATCAAAAAGTTGGTAAAGAGAGGAACTGAAATGGTAATACATTTTTCTGTATGTCATCATATGATAAAACATGATAAACATACCCATTTATAATTTCATCCACTTCTTGCGTAGATAACTCATTTATATCTCGAATATGCAAAATCATAAATTAAAAAATTAATTTTTGATCAATTATAGGAGTAAAAAGGTATAAAGAAGGTTATACATAATTATATTAATGTTATCCAACCATGTTTAGTAGTAAGGATTTCTCCTCTCTCAAAAGAAGTTGTGACAGAGCTAAAAAGGGAAGCAATTAAATTCAAAGTGAATTATGCGACACACTGATATAATGATCTCACTTATAAAAAAAAAACTTCTATTTCCCTTTTGTTCATCTCCTTGAAACACCTATTTAAGAATAAATCATAAATGACGCCATATAGCTTTCCTCTGAAGGACAAAACATAATGTTCTACAACTCTCAGTTAATCTTAATCTATACTGGATTCAAAATTTTCAAATCGACAAAAGTACACATAAAACAATAATATGATAAATCCTTCAGTATTAATTGTATCAGTATCTTCAAAAATCGTCCAGGCAAACTTTGCCATAGGATGCTTTTCATATTAAGGGTCATTTGATCTTGTCAATTGCCACATTTAATTTCACAAAAGAAGAAAAAGGAAAAGAAACTTGAGAATTGTAAAGGAAAAAAGAAACAAAATCAGAAAAGAAACATAAGATGCTATAAGCTTAACATGCAAACTACAAAGGATTACATAGAAACAATATTAATTATCAATAAATTACTTCTGAATTAGAGTAGGATGAAAACAAAATAGGTTTTCAACTTCAGAATACACTCTAGGTCTGTAAAGGGACATTGAAATCTTAAAATCGAAACTCCTAAAGTTTATTTCGGAACATGGGCAAGTGGGATTTATGCCCATGAGAAAGCAACTTTGTTTGCATGGTAGAGTGGATATTAAGAAGGTAATAAATCGCATTGGTGGATTTAGAAGGATTGCATCTTTGGCGAATCTCTCCCTTGCTTTTAAACATCAAAAACCAAGGGATACTGGGACAACCTTGAGAATTTGCAGGATGAGGTACAATCCTCCTCCTCCTCCTTATTCACTCATTCATTATATTAAAGAGACTCCATAAACCATTTTTATAAAGAAGAATTAGGATTATTATATAGATTAGCAAATTCTAGAGGAGTTGGGGAATGGATCCTACATATATGCCAAGCAGAAAATCCTCCGAATGTGCAGGTACAAATGAAAATGCATAACTTTCTATTATTATAATTCTTGCATGTAATCTTTGATTCTTAAGACTTTGTATTATTATTATAGTAGTGTATAATTCTTACATGTAATGCAAGGCATTACGACATCATATGAGCACTGGAGAAATGGGGAGGACTTCATGAAGTTTCGTGACTTATGGCTCTCAAGCTCAGACATCCTAATAGACAGTTCAATGTTGCTATCCAAGACAAGAAAGAACAAACAAAAAATTACAATGATTAAATCATCAATCATGTAGTTTGATCATAATAAAATAACTCACAACACAAAGATGTTGTCTTTGCCCAGAGTTATTAGATACACGTCTGTAACAAACTCAACTGCAAGAATCCTACCTTAATTAGTCTACTCAAAGTAGTTTAATTCAACTTGAAAACAATAGTTTTAGCACTAAAAAACATTAGAGAAAGTATATGCAAATGTCCAATAAAAGAAAAGAAATCATTATAACCTCATTTTTTAAAAATGTGAGAGTTTATCTCTACGAAAAAAGGTGCCATAGCTATCAATCGTACAAGCTTTCCCATTCTAAACCTACTATTACCAACATGAGTTAGTAGAATATATATATGATACATATAGTTACCAATTAATAAATGTTATCAAATAATCTCAATGGTTTTTCTTTTGTATAAATCTTGATAACTATGTTTGTCCAGTAGCATCTGTAGCATTTTTTCCTTCCTCTTTCTTTCCTTGATCTTCAGCTACTCCCTGAATTGTCTCCTTAAAGGTTTTACAATCTAAAGAAAAGTAAGAAATGAACCTTGCGATGAGAAATATTAGAAAAGAGCTATATGAGATATAGAGGTAAAAAGCATGCTACTAAGGAAAATCCTTAACACAAGGTTCAGTACTATAAATGATAAGCCTTTAATCTCATTTTAGAACATGATTTGACAAATTGAAGTCGATCAGACAAATAAACACAAAATAAATATGTGACACTTGTTGTGGTTCCATAAGCCCCACATAATAACCATGCAAACAAGTTTTAATGAATGTTCCACTGCTACTTTCTCTCATTTTCTTAATGCATGACAGGTGATGACACCATTTTTGTTAAAATTGTTACACCTTACGTACGTTAGGGAAGTATATCCAACAACAGCTTGAGGATAGAACACAAATCTATAAATTTTCATTGAATAAAAGCCACAGAAATCATAGGGAAAAGTGAAAAATAACTCTATATGGTATGACCATACAGAGATACTACTAGATGTAGAAACTATGAAAGTGAAGGATATACTCTCAATGGAAGCAAATCTAATGTAGAAAAACTTATTCTTCAGTTCCCCATCAGCAAAATCAGTCGCATGTCACATGCATGATTTACCATTTGCATGATGCATTTGCATGTTAATTGGTGGTAAAACTGAAATATGCATAGACAAACATTAAGTGATAATACAACGAAGTGCAGAATAAAAAAATTGAAAAAAGAAGTGAAATTGATCACTTTAATTTGTAATTTGAATCATCACAATAGTTTCGATTATCTTGAGCGCACAAGATTAAGCATTAAAAAATGCGAAAACAAATGAGATTAAATATAGCATAGTTAAATTGTTCAAAAAAATGGAAAAGACAAACTAAAACAAATAAAACCTCAAAACCTACATGAGCTACATATTGACTGGCCTTCATCAACTTTTTACTTTAGGCATAATACTCAAGTGGATGTATATTTTCCATCAAGATTTTCAAGTGTCAAACATTGTAATATATCAGTAGATACAAATATCAATAAATATTCTAACACAGATATGCACTTGCCACCAACACAATTGTATGCACACAAATGCACAAATAAATTTCCATACCTCATACATGTATAATACTAAACGATGCATAAACAAATAAGGCATCACAAAAATTCATAGCAATGTCAAATCTTACCAGATGTAATGGGTCATTGGTCAATCATAGGCATCAAATCAAAAACATGCATATCTGCTAATAATCATAAGCAGTAGAAGAACTTGAGACTAATTAAATAAAGAGTATTAATGAATGTTGTAAATAAGATGAAAATTTGTTACAACTTTTGGAGCATAATTCTCTTTAACATTCGATCTAAAAATTCCAATCGCATAGACATGAGGTAACTAATACCCTATACATTTCAATTGAACATATGAACAGGAAACAATTACCCTCTTCATCAAGCAAATTAGCATTATCTGCCTCATATAACTCTCTGTAGATGTATTGAAAAGTTAGTGTTTGCCTACTAACATCGCCTGCCAAATAATGTCTCATACGAGTACGATATTGAAACATCCAAAATTGTATTCACTTACCAAATAAAAAATGATTCTTATCATTTTTTTCTTTACCAACAAGAGTGTGTGATGAGCTTCCTTTAGCCAAAAGCCTAGCCGTTACTGACAATTTTTCATTTCCAAGTGAGCATAACATATGTCTTGAACACTGATTACTGTTACTTGTATATCTACCTACACACTGAACAAAAGAAATTATAACTGTTAGAACTCTTAACACCATTCAAAAGTAAACTACATTGCCACATTAATCACCCAAATTCACCAACCACAAAAGCTAAAAATTAATACTACCAACAACAAACAAAACACAAAGAACCAAAATATATACGATTAAACATTGAAGTTAGGAAGAAATAGAGGTCCTTGCAACAAAATCACAGAGGTTACGAAAATATATACGATTAAATCTAGAAGTTAGTAAGAAACAGAGGTCAATGGTGACAAAATCAGGGAGGTTTCATTCTGAGAAACAATTATCATACAATCCAACTCAAATGATCATCCATTATTTTAAAAATAGTTTCGATCTGAGGGTAAGAGGAGTTTTGGTAGAAAAGAGAAACGAAAAAGCTTTAAAGAGAAAGATTTAATAGTTACTGAGGACATTCTAGAGGAATTGAGAGACAAATAAAGAAGCCTATATCGATACTTTATTTACTGACAGAGCAGAGAAGCAGAGAAGTAGGAAGAGACTGTCAGAAAAAATAAATAATGGTAGTCACACTATTTAACTGATAGGCCCGACCTTAATAATACTTAATAGTTGTAAATATTTTACTAATATTTAATTTTAAAAATTAAAAAGAAAATATATGTGTCACAAGGAATTAATTATATTTTAAATGATTAATCAATTACTTAATCGTTTAGTTAATTAATTAATTATATTTTATATATGTGTTAAATATATTTTTAATTAATTAATCAATTAATTGTTTTTAATTAAACAATTAATTAATTATATTTTAATTCAATTTAATAAAAATTTTAAATAAAAATATATATGTCACAGGTGTGACACCTCTCGTGTGGGTATTATTCTTCTTATTATTAATCACAATAAGTCATAATCGTGCATCGAATTCACGGGCTATGACCAACAAGTCACAACCATGACCACAGTAATAGCGTAAAGAATCGAAATCGTTAGATGAAATGGACCGTTGTCCTTAGTAGATGGTAAGTAAGTGAAATCCAAAATATTAATTAATTAATGACATTTAATTATATTTAATTAAAAAATTAATAAAAAATATGTCACTAGTAATTAATTAAAATATTAATAAATAATTAATTAAAATGTTATTAGATTTTTATTAATCATTTAATTATATTATAATTAACTATATTTTAATGATATTTAATTTAAAAAATAAAAAAGAAAATATTTGTGTCACAGGTGTAAAAGAATTAAATATATTTTAATTAATTAATTAATCAATTACTTATCATTTAATTAATTAATTAATTATATTTTGTGTATGTGTTAAATATATTTTAATCAATCAATCAATTAATTATTTTTAATTAATTATATTTTAAATAATTCATTAATTATATTTTAATTCTATTCAATAAAAATTTTTAAATAAAAATATATCTGTCATAGATGTGACTTGTCACACATATGAACTTATCTATTATTATTATTAAAATATATGTGTCACAGGTGTGACTTAATTGTCTCACGTGTGACACCTCTCATGTATTATTATTATTATTATTATACTTAATACATCTAATAATTATATGTTAATTATATTTAATAAAATTTTTAATCAATTAATTATATTTAAATTAATTAGATTGTAATTAATTAATTAAACAGGTATGACGATATACTTAATACGCTTAATAATTATATTTTAATTATATTTAATAAAAAAATTTAATCAATTAATTATATTTAAATTAGTTAGATTGTAATTAATTAATTAATCATATTTTAATTGATTAATTCGCTTACGTTTAGTTAATTAATTAATTATATTTTTATATGTGTTAAATGTGTTATAATTAATTAATTAATTATGTTTTAATTAATCAACTAATTAATAATATTTTAATTAATTAATTATATTTATTTAAAAAATTATAAAAATATATATGTCAGTGGTGTGACTTAAGTGTCACACTTGTGACACCTCTCATCTATTAATAATAATAATAATAATAATAATTACAGTTGTGACTTATTAACTCAGAATCGTGCATCGAATTTAACAAGTTATAGTCGTGACCACATTAATAGTGTAAAGAATCAGAGTCGTTAGATGAAACTGACGGTTGTGCTTAGTAGTAACTAAAGAAGTCGAAGTCATAGCTGTGATTAATAAGTCACAAGTGTGACGATGAGATGGATGCGGGAGCCATTGTATCAAAGGGATGGCAAGATAAAAATACGTGGCCGTCTATCCTATTTGTCCTTATATAATGCAGACATTCAGACTGCCTAACAACATTAAGTAGTTGGAAACTAAGTCTCAGTAATATGCTACATGTAAGTCGTTTGTGAAAGTTGTCAAATGAAGATTAAATAAAAGATTGTTCAGAGTAGTGATGACGAGGGATCAAATCTCCTTTTCTACTTTTCTAATGCCACCGTGTGTCCTCTCCATCCCATTTATTCATTAACATTTAATAGATGGATAAGATGAAAGGGGCATAGGGTGGCACTAGGAAAGTGAAACGGCCTCCGTGTGCCCTGTTGATGGCAGCACAACAATGAACTTGAAAAAGGTCGCTAATTTTAAAGATCTTATTTATGTTGAAGTTCACATTTCCTATGTTGCAACTCTCATAGCTTCAGCTGTTGTATAATTAATGTGGTGCTATTTCATTTGTATCACAGCTAGGTATTTTATCGATGATCGGATAATTGAAATATTAATGTTTTCATGGCAGCATTTGGAATCACCCTCCTATGTTTAGAAGTTAAACAGTTTCAAAGGTTAGTTGTAAGATCGACACTAGGGAAATAGAATTGGAACTAACATCATAAGAAGTTTTGATTTTTAACAAGAGGGAAAAGTGTCTTGATATTAAACACCGTCAATTGAAGATGCTTCAGCTTCAATAACTTCACCAAGCTTAGAACGAGCTTAGGGTTAATATTTTTAATTAGCACTTCACCAAGCTTAGAATGAGCTTAGGGTTAATATTTTTTAGCATGCTCTTCCACAACTTAAATATCAATAGATGCTCCATTTCCGAACATGTCCAACTGACTATTCTTTTGTTTGGTTAAGTACGTTACAACTCCATAAATTCTTTAATTTTAGCTTTAGTATTAATATGAAAATTTGAGATTTAGTTAGTAGAAAAAAACTATTAAGAGATCGAAGTATATTTAAAATTAAAGTAAATTAAAGTTAAAGAAGCTAAATAGCTAGGTTCTAATTTTTCCTCTCTTTTCTTACCTGGGTTGCTCTTGGTGGACAATTATAGGTATTAATGAATTTCATTGATCTTGACCTAAGAACCAGGCATGTAATTAATGACTGCTTTCAATAACATTTTTGTTGATATACATATCAAAGCTACAAAGGCATCGTGTTGATGGGAAAATATCTCCTGTTTCAGTTGGTTTGTTATCACTCTGTACTAATTGTTCTCTGTCTCATTTATTGGATGACTGAAATCCATGAAACAGAGTGGGAACATACCAAACGAACAGAAGATTTGATTCCCCATTACTTCATTGACTTCTACTTGGGACAATAAACCCTTAAGTGGGGATATCCATATACATGTGTGTATGTGCCTAAATGTCCCGGTTACAGGAATTGGACTTCTATAATGTGAATGTGTTTGAAGGAAATTTGGGAGCAAAAAGCATGAATTAACAGAGAAAATCAAATTTTAAAAAATAGATGTTGAAATTTGAAGCCACAATTTAAAATTACTTTAAAGAAAATTTTAATTCCTTCGTTCATTTACTTTAAACTAAAGGAAACTTTTAAGTTTTCATTTTTCCTTTTATTTGCTTACTGGATCTAGCACTACTTTATAAGTATGTTTTGAAATTTCTGTTGAATTTGCCTTTTATATTATTATGTTTTAGTTTATATATTTTACATTTTTACTTCTTAGTTTGCATTGTTAAGGTTTTTTGTGTTATTTGTCTTTGGTTGAACCAGTATGACAAAAAAAAAGGTTTAATTCTTCATGCCGTCCCACATCATAAGGTTCAATTCTTCATGCTGTCCCACAATTGCTGATATTCTTCTCGAGTTTAACCGGTCGATTTTTGTAGTTTTTGGTTGAATCAGGTCAATTAAACTCGTAGGGTACTAACATGGAAAACACACTTTGTCAAAATGTCACACACAATTTCATTATTAAAAGCGACCTTTAAATATTTTTATAGCTAACCTACTAACGCAATTAAAACTATTAATAATAGAAAATCATTACAATCATTTCTGAAATCATTCTTCAACAAAAATGAGATTATTTGTTTTTTTGGAACAATTATCTAATCATTAGTCTTTTCCCTTACAAAAGAAATTCATCATTTCTCAATAAAAATTAGATGAAGTCACAAAAAGAAACAAGCACACCTGGGTCAAGTTTCATTAATGTATAGGACAATAGAAATAGTACATATTATCTGCGTTCAATTTTTGGAAGAACTCACTTTTCGACGTTACACAAAGTTATTGGTACAGATCATAATTTATAATTTAACAACAAAGGTTTTAATAGGTCGATGGCCCGACGTCCAGGCGGTGGTTAGCCAATGTTGACGAAAATTTCACCAACTACCATTATTTTAGAGGGGTCCAAGTCCAACATCAACCTACTGATGTACACCTTACACCACGACTTTTCAACCTAAATGCGCCACCTGCTCCAAGACTTCTGCGAACAAAATCTTGCAAAACTTTTGACAAATTATATTAATTTAATGCAATTCGTATTAAATAACAAACGCAAATTTGTTTTTTTATTTACATTAATTATTAAAAATAAGATTTAGCGATTCGTATTCCATAATTAACCTAACCACAATCAGTCTCTTGCAAAACTTTCTACACAAAGATAATACAATCTATTGAATTAAAATTAAAATTGAAATTACGTGTTTTTCTAATACACACACGTCTATATTCAGTACCACACCACGTAGCCAGTTCTAAGCTTCACAAGTTCTTTTGTTTTTCACACTTACTTACATTTGGTGCTTCTTTATTACACAAACAAGCTTCTCTTTTTAAATCCCATATATCTTGTCTTTTTTTCTTATTTCTCTCTTTAATAATTTTTTTCACTGTATTTTGCATCATACTTATCTTGTCTTATTTGTATGCAGATTTATCAGAAACAATCTTTCTATTATGTAAGAATAAGGCTGCCTACTATCAGATCTCTTTAGACCTCATTTCAATGCGAAACTTTAGACTGAGTAGTGATGATGAAGAAGAAGATGGCACACGTCCATATAAGTGTGTGATTAAGTTAAAAGGCTTCCTTATCCAAAGGCAAATGCAGGTGTGAAAAGAGAAGCTGTGTTTAGTAGGTTTAAATTTTAACGTTTAAATATTATTTTAAACATATTATTATTCATTAAATAGACTAATTATTACAAGTTTCAACCGCAATATTAAAAAAATTTGAAAAAAGCTGAACAGTCAAACATTTCTCCCTAGCACGTAGAAATAATTCAAACAAGTGTACCCCTAACATTCCCATCATCATATAATTAGGATTTCAAGTCAAATGGAAAATATAGATGTAACGTTCTAGATGTTTAAACAAAAAGTTTGGAACGATTCTCACTTATTCATCTTATATCAAGCTACTCTTTCTGACCACAGCGTCGTTTTCGAACTTGTTTTGCTACGTTGTTGGTCAGGCTCGACCCCAATTCTTCGGGTTTTGGCCCACCTGTCTAGCCCAACACATGAAGTCAATGAGTGGGTCCTAAATAGCTCCTTCTGAAGATTAAAATTAATTATATCTTTGTGCCATGTTCTAATTTTAAGCGCTTATGTTATCATAACTTTATGGTATACTAAAATTTGAAAATTATTAACATAAAAATTTTTACATTCCCAATAAAATAAATTTTATTCAGAGATAACTTCATAATAAAATTAGAGTTAATGATTTTTCATAAAGACTTATTTATGTTAGAACTTAGAACAAAACAAAATTTTAAGAGATACATTATAGAAATTGAAAGGTTTATTTATCGACAAACAAAGAAAAAAAGGTTTAAAACTTATTATAGTATTTACCTTTTGGAAAAGACATGAGACGATATAGTCAAGCACCTTCTAGTCGGAACGTTAGGTCGAAGGAGACTATTAAAGGTTCATAACTAAGAATAACATGTACTAATATCTATGAATGACACTGTAACATTTCCCAAATCAGCTGAAAATTCAATCATTTAATGAAATGACAATACACGTAGGGGCATCATTACAGATTGATTTCTTTGCTAAGTTGTTTTATAAAGCATTTTTTAATCTCCCCAAGATCTCATTATATTATATAAACCCTAATCCCTCGTAAACACTCGAAACAATAACTGAACAAAGACACACGCAGGTGAAGTGATGGAGCTCCACATCTTCCTTCTGTGTCTTCCACTCCTCCTTCTTCTCAAGCCATTCCTCTGGCGAAGAACCACCACCAACCTCCCTCCGGGACCCAGGGGTCTCCCCATCCTAGGCTCTCTCCTTCAACTTGGACCTCGACCCAATCAGTCCCTTTACCACTTAGCCAAAATCTATGGTCCTCTCATGAGTCTCCGTCTTGGCTCCATAACCACCGTTGTTGCCTCTTCCCCTGAAACAGCCAAAGAACTCCTTCACAGCCACGACCAGACTTTCTCCGACCGTACCGTTCCCGACGCCGTGTTCTCTCAACCCAACCCGGAGGGCACCGTGGCATGGATCCCAGGCAACCGCCAGTGGAAGAACCGGAGACGTATTTGCAGCACACAGATGTTCACAGAACAACGTCTTAACTCTCAACAGAACCTCCGCCACCAAAAAGTTCAACAACTTGTAGAACACCTCAGGAAACGGTCTGCTCAAGGAATCCCAGTTGACATAGGACCAGTTGCGTTTGCTACTGCACTTAACTTGATATCAACCACCATTTTTTCAATAGACATGGTGGACCCAGAATTTGAAAAAGCTCAAGAGTTCCAAGACGTTGTGTGGACGATAATGGAAGGCGCCGGTAAGCCTAACCTATCAGACTATTTTCCCATTCTGAAAAGGTTTGATTTGCAAGGTGTGAGGAAACATATAAGGCCTGCTTACCAGAGGCTTCATGAGATATTTGATGAAATTATCGATGAGCGTTTGGCATCTAAAGCGATACTAGGAGATTTTTTGGATGTTCTTATTAATCAAGAAGGTCCTGATTCCGACAGGAAACTGATCAAGCCTTTAATTGTGGTACGTAACTAAGTTCATCTTTTAATAGTTTTAGATATTGGAACTTAGATTATAGCTCAAAAATTTAAGATTATTAAATTTTTGTAACACTAATATTTATTTAAATCAGAAAATAGTAAGATTTAGGAGGATTACATAACAATAACTCCATAGTTGTTTGGATTTTTCCATGCATGTTTATATAGTCTTTAACCAGAAAGCGATGAGTTTTTATTTTCTTAATTTTGTATTGTTAGTTTAAGTTTAATTTGTTAAAGAAGTTTAAAATTTATATTTCAATATTTAAAACTGAAATTAATTATAAAAATAAATAATCATATATAATTCTTATTAGCAGTTGGTATTATTATTTTATTTAATTAATAATAAATTCTTATTAACAGTTGGTATTATTATTTTATTTAATTAACAATAAAATTAGATTATGAAAGTAAAAATAAAAACCTAAAACAAAACTTTTTGTTAAATTTGAAAGTAGGAAAACCTTTAATTTATAAGTTGGCAATTTACTGTAATAAGTTAAGCAAGATTAAGTTTGGGTGTGATAGATATAGATAGGATATGATCCTCTGTTTAATATTATGGTGTCTTATTCTGTCCCATAAATTTTAGTCATTTATTTATGCAAGTCTCACATTTGTTTATACGATATTTACGTGAGATTCACATAAATAAATAATTAAAATTTATAAAATAAAATAAAATACTATAAAATTAAACAGAGATACTGACTCGATATAGACTGCCTAAGCCTTTTTTGGAGTAGAACTTTGGAAGATGTTGCATCATTAAACCGAATTCAGAAGATCTGTACCGGTTGCCCTGTCGAGCCATTAAATCATTTACAAATCGTACAACCTAACGGCGGCCAGTTCACGTGTTGGAAACTGATGATTTCCTACTCATTGAATTGACACGTACAGAAAATGTTGGTGGATTCTTATATATGTTTAGGAATGTAGCATCTTATTTAAAAGGTAACCTTGCAAGCCTAAGAATAAAACACTGCTTCAATTAAGCAAGTAATTACAAGAATTCGTTAAAAAAAAAAATAGTGCTCTTGCTTTTCTTAAATCTTTTTAGTTATTTTTTATTGGGTAGGTTATACCATTGAAGTATTTTTCTTTTTTGTAATGGTGGTGGGACCGGGATGCATTCATTTGTCGGCATGAACATGTGATACAGCTGCCGCCCACTTATTTTGGACCCTTATTTTGTTTTTTAGATCCTAAGTTTAATGTTCAAGAAGCAAATGGGTTATCTCCATTACTCGTTTCACACTCAACACACACGATAATATTCTAATGATAATAAATCGTCTATGATTGTGATTTGAATGTTGATTGCAGTAGATTTAAGCTGCAATTCATTGTTCTAAAACAAAAATGTAGGACTTGTTTATTGCCGGAAGCGATACATCTTCATCAACAACCGAATGGGCAATGTCAGAACTCCTGAAAAATCCCGACGTACTCCACAAAGCAAGAAAGGAACTCCTGGAAGTGATCGGACCTGAAGGCACCGTAAAAGAATCAGACGTTGACAAACTTCCATACCTACAGGCAATTGCCAAGGAGACGCTGCGACTCCATCCTTCAGCTCCTCTTCTTTTACCTTACAAAGCAAGCAATGACGTTAAAGTACAAACTGGCTACACCATACCAAAGGGAAGCCAAGTTCTAGTTAACGCTTGGGGTATTGGCAGAGACCCAAAGTACTGGGACGATCCACTTTCATTCCGTCCTGAGAGGTTTATGACCAGTTCAAGCAAAGATTATAAGGGTCATGACTTTGAGTACATACCGTTTGGCGCTGGTAGGAGAATCTGTCCAGGTGCACCTCTTGCCGTTCGGATGGTTCATTTGATGGTTGGTTCAATGATTCATTCGTTTGATTGGGAACTCGTTGATGGTATGTCCCCTGAAAACCTGGATATGGAAGAACAATTTGGCATCACCTTGAAGAAAGCTATTCCACTTCGGGCTATACCCATTTCACTGCGAAAATAGGATGTGTTATGTATTATAGATTGAAACTTATGGTCCGCTGTTTAATAAGTGATAACTAGTCCCTGTATGGATACCCAAGCTTATGATCTGCACGGAATCTACACAAAGTTTATATGTTGAGGCCCAATTTAAAGAATTTAGCATTTGGATAGTTCTGCAGGTCAAAGAAATGTATCTGTGGTATAAAGACAATACATAATGAGAATCTGTTACCCGTAATAAGATTTACATTATAAAGATTTACCATGTTCTTCATTAATATAACTTTCATTAAAGATATTAAATAATTTCATTACATTATCTGTCATATTGTACAGTTCTAATCTTTCCAAACTACGTACGTGGACCCTTAGTTTTGTTGAAAAATAAATTTAAATTGTTCAAATTTCACTATAACAACATCAATAAAATAAAAAATAAGTCCATATTTGAGTCTCAAATCGATAATCTATAACATTTATTAAGAAAATACTAGAATTCTGGAAGAGCAAACAAACCCTTGAAGTGTATAGTGATGGAAGTGTATTGTAGATGGTGGAATCCTAAGGGTGTTTTAGGGGTCTCCCCGTCAAAGAATGGGACTCCGCTTATTCCCAGCTGCGGAAACATATTCTCCTTCTGGTGTAAGTCACAAAAGTAGGGTTTTACACTAACTAATTAGTTGATAACCCAAGCAATCCATGGTATTCAAGCATTCAGCAAACATAAACATAAACAGTAATCACCTGCTGAAGTCCCAAGAAGAGATCAATTAGCTGAAAATTCTTTATTTCACAATCCAGAGTCTACAAAATTCTGTAGACAACCTGGGACAAAACATGCATTAGCTGAGTTTTGAAATTGGAGCAAAGAAGAAACAGAGAAGGATGAGACTTACCTCAATCGACGACCTATGTTACTGTTTAATTGTCTCGTATCGGTAATAAAAGAGGCTAACGTAGAGTTTATAATATTATGAACTCTCCTACCCTTTAAGCTAACTTTTAGGATTGATTCTCTCATAAAATCTATAACAATTGATATTAAAGCAAATACTACTCTTTCAAGTCCTTGTGTCACGCCTACGGAAACTAACATTGATATGATAGTGTTCGCTTAGAGCTAGAAAAGGTCTATAGCGCAAAGCCAACCTGTCAATGCCTAGGCTGCAAAGCATTGTGAAATGTTACGGTCTAATTATCCTATGTTGGTAATAAAAGATAAAAGAGGCTGATGTGAAATTTATAAGCTTATAAATTCTCCAACTCTTTAAGTTAGTTTTTAAAGTTACTTCTCTCATAAGACCTGTAATAACTTATTACCCCGCGATTGAAATTAAAAGAGATAAATTACAATAGAGGAAGGCGAATGTCTTGGATGGTGTTTGATATCTTGTATGGATTCGGTTTGCATGGATTTCCTTTTCCCACGCTGAAACCGCCCAGGGTTGGCCTCTTTTTTTTTTTTTTGAGGATTTTTCCAGATAGTCGCACTCACTCTTGTGATAATGGCATGCTCAACAGAGATGGGTGTGGGTTTAGGGTATTTCCACCGTTTGCTATTAATTTTGTGGTCTTGATATGTGGGTATCCTCCCATGTGTCAGATGATGTATTTTCAATACGAATTGTTGGGCCTTGTTTAATCAACTATGATTTTGGATGGAGAGCTATTTAATTGTTTGATCATTTCAAACTATTTATAATCATATTTGATACTTACCGGTGGGTTGAACCCAAAATGTTATTTTTGAAAACGTTTCTATGTTTTGCTCAAGTGGCTAAGAAATTAAGAGACGAAAAGATGAAACCGTTATGAAATTATTTTATACCATCTAAAATTTTTTATAAGATTAAATTCAAAGTAGAGTAAGAAAGTTTCGAGTTATATTTATTGTACTTATTAATCCTTGAATTAAATTTTATAATTTAGAAGAATTAAATCATTAAATTAAAAATATTTTTTATATTTAAATATTTTTAAACATAAAAATATTTCTATGTTGATTTTATGTTATTAAAAAATAATTTCTACAAATTGCTATTATATCTAAAAATTATTTTTATGTTAATTTTAACAGATAAAATTATTAAAAAGCTTTTTTAGTCTTAGTTATAAGATAAGACTAATTTTATTAAGAGATTACATTTTCATATAATTTAAAATAAATTTTATGCTCATTAACTACTACATTTTTTCAATTTAGTTTCTAACATTAATTTATATTTATATTTTTTATTTTTAACATAGGCAAATAAGTTCTAATTTATTTAATTTTGACTAACTGACTAAAGTAAATTAAAACGTAAGTATAAAATTGGGATTGAACCAATAATGTCCAATTATAGTTCATCAGTGTAATTGTTTTGTGGGAATACATTCATAGTAAAAGAGAAAAATAACTTTTAAAAGGATCTTAATGGCCTATTTTAAAGGTATACTAAGAAAAATCAAATGACTTTCATTAAATTTATTTAAAAATTCAATCAATTGTTGTCAATTAGCAACATTTAAGCAAACAAGTTGATGTTACATTCCCAGTGTAGTTCTTTTTTTTTTTTTTTGCATATCCTAACACCACTATGCCATGAAATGAATTTGCAAATTATTTTCAAACAATAAACTAATGTTTTCATGTAAAATTGAGAGACTGTTAGTTCCAAGTTATTGGTATACATAATTCCAAAAAATGTTAACATAATCAATTAAATTCACATAAGTTGATACCAAATAATAGGGAAAGACTATATAACAATAAGCATACACAAGTAACCATACATGACTTCTAATCTAACCGGAGAACTATGGATAATTTGAATGATCATGAAAAATAGTGTTTTAATATATTTAGGATGAATCAAAATACATTTTGTTAATTATATATGGTTTTGAAAAACAATTATGATTTGATATCAATTATGCATGGTTTTAGAAACCATCTTTTTTTTAAAATCATGCTCTCATAGGTCATTTTATATATAAACAAGTAATACTAAACGGTTAATTTTACCAAACATCTTTAAATAAATTGCTGATCTTATTCGTTGGTCAAATCAACTATATTAATCTGCTGTCAGTTAATAGCTAATACAATTTGCAAATTGTTAAATGGGGTCATAATTTTGTTTTAATTTTTCAAAAAAGAATCCCTTGAAATTGCAATTCATTTAGGGTAAAAAAATTACATGTCTACAAATTCAGTTTTCCAACAAGGAACGGAAACCATGAGGTTGGTCTATGCTTGCAATAATCACTTTCCGATTATTATAAGCTGTAAGCATCTCATGTAGGCTTTTAAATACGATTGTGTAAAGCACTACAAAGGAACAACTAATATATATTTTTTAAGAAAATGGTAATAAATTACAAACTTAGCCATAAAGAGTTATTCAAGTGCTTCCCAGGATGAAAATATCCCTAGTACATGCCCAAGTTCAACCTTTCTAGAAGTTGGAAGAATTACAAACTACATATTTCATCATCTATTACAATAATCAATGTTGAGAAATTTGGATTTATGTAAGTTAATATAGCATTTGATATATAGAAGCATCTTATTGTTGAATTGCTCCTTGGTTAGGCTTCTATCCTAAAAATTGCGAGCATTCCTCTATTCATCTTTGATAAGAAATGATAAAACCAAAAAGTAACTACTTGACAGTGAAAAGTAACAACTAATCTTTGATTGTGTAAGGAAGAAATATTTTTCTATTTTATAGTTTTCAGAGGCTGACACAATTATAAATGTTAAAGCGACAAGAATGTTGAGTAGGGCAACGAACCAAAGGAATTGGCTTGTACCGTCTCAAGATTAGGCTTTTCTAAATGTTATAGACAACTGATTCAAAGAAAAATGAAGAAGCCTAATATCTATGTTATAAGATCTCGCAACCAGACTTGGAAAATTGTCCGACTCAACCTGGTCCAGTTTGAAATGACTTAACTTAGCTTGACTTGAAATCAACGGTCTGATTTGAGTTGAATGAAATTTCGAGATGCACTCGAACTTTTTTTTACAAAATTTTAATTTTAGGGTTGAACTTGAACCTGGGCTTTTTTTTCAAAATTTTGTGCTTCAAACTAGGCTCATGCAGCCTAATCCAACCTGATCCAAAGTTTTGAAGTGAAGCGATAATATTTTTAATTTTTAAAATTAAAAATATATTTAATAGGGCTTAGTTCATACTTAATCGAGCTTTGGGCCACCTAAGTTTGATTAACTCATGCTCAAGCCAGCAACCTTAGGCCTAATTAAGAATACATACCTAGGCTTGAGCCTATCCCAACCCATTGCTATTATACTCATACCTTGTTGGTGAGTTTTTTTTTGTAAAAATTGATAGCTTTTGTTGGCTTATAGAGAAAACAATTAGGTTTAATGGAACATTTAGGTTTTGATTTAAAAATATTATATTTTTTATTTATAACAAATTTGTTGATGTGTAATATTGATGTTCACGTAGATGCTTACTTATTAAAGAGTCTTACTTATATAACTAGTTATATATTTTGTAATAAGTTAAAAATGTGAGTATTTTATAACTAGTTTTAATAACTGACTAGTATTTTAAAATTAGGCAAAATTTAGAATTTTAAATATAATTAATCTATAATCTTTTTATTGCTCTTTTATTGGATTTTTTTACTTGGTTAGTTTTAAGAGGTTTATGTTGTAATATGCTTTTCCATAAATTGCATGCATGTCTATCCTGTTTCTATTTAATAAGATTTTGTTTTTTATTAATAAATCTTGATGATTGTCAATTAATGACATGAACTCATCATTGATTTAGATTATGCAATGAAAGTCAAAAGTTGGGATTTAGCTTTTGACTGTATATGTGATCATTGTTAATTACATCTTGGGTAGGTCATATCAAACTGAACGTATTGCCCAATAAAAAAATAGACCTAAATTATTACTTCTGCTTGTTTTGATGTCATTATTGTCTTTTAACCTAAATTATTACTTTCGTTTGTTTTGATGTCATGATTCTCACTTGAGTAAAATTATAAATACTCTGTTTTGTTCAAGGATAAGATATATGATATATCAAAACTGGGGTCTTTTATACTATAATAATATATTTTAAAATTTCAAATTAACATTGCTAGTTTAACTTGTGATTTTACATAGACTGTTTATATATTTACATTGGAGTCTTATTAGAAAAATCAAAGTTATTTTAATTGCATGTTGTCATCATTTTCATTTTGAAAATGCTTGTGAAGAGTCTTATTAGAAAAATCAAAGTTCTTTTAATTGCATGTTGTCATCATTTTCGTTTTGAAAATGCTTGTGAAGAGTCTTATTAGAAAAAACAAAGTTCTTTTAATTGCATGTTGTCATCATTGTCATTTTGAAAATGCTTGTGATTTTATCATAAAAAATGTTAAAAAACAATAACTTCGTGACACTCTACTAACAAATTCATCATTAGTATGATGAGTTATTTGTTTTACACACACTTAAAAGGCCTAAATCCAAGACAATCACTTAATAATTCAAGGAAAAATCTATTAAAAATTTAGGTTGAACCTAAACTCAAGAAGAAAAGGTCTATTTTGAGCCTAAATCCAACTTATTATCTTTAATAAATGTGATATATATTAGTTAATTTAGGTCACTTATTTTTTTAGATGATAAGGGAAAATCAATCACTTGGCCGTTAGCTTAAGAGGGTTACAGTCTATGTGATTAATTTTAAATTTTAGCTGAGCAATGAGTTTAATTTAAGAGAACTACATTAAATTTAAAATTAAAAAATCAAATGATTATGAATGGCATGATGATTTGTCATTGTTTATCCGAATTTAGGAAATGAGTGAAGAGAGGGAGAACCAAGTAAAAGATGAACAAAATAATTTTTCATAAAGCCCAATTTTCCTTTTTAAAACATAATTTCATTTACAAATAATGAAGAAAATTAATTGGGCTTGTATGATCATTGGTAATAAATTTCTATGTTTTTTTTTTTGTTTGTTTGTTTGAGTTTGGCCTTTAAGACTCATTTAGGATGTCATTTTATTCCTTTCAAGTTAGGACTAGTTAGTCTATTGGTTAAATTAGTTGTCACCAAGTTTTTTAAGGCCTTTAAGAACATTTAGCACTTCCTTGTAACCAATAAATACTTAGGGTAATTCTCATTTTCCTTAAAACAATCAAATTTAAGCAGTTTTAAGCCAATAGATACTCAGTCAAGTCAATGTTGTTTTTTTTAATCCCGCTTATCAAAGCCTCTTTCAAATTTTCAATCTCTTCGAGGCTCTTTTATCCTTTCAAATAAAAGTCTTTGCATTATCTCTTTTCTTTATCAGTACATCTAATATGCACTTGCGTACAAATCACTGTTTATCTTTTTAAAATCAAAGCTTAAGTTTGTTTACTTTAAAGCCTTGTCACATAATTTAAGCATACTTGTATTTTATTTTTAAGCCCTAGGTCAAACAACAAATTCTTAGACATTTATCTGCATGTTTTAAATTTCATTTTAAAAATTACAATATCACTTCAAGCATTTTATTTTATACCTTAGCTAAAATCACAAACTCCTGAACATGCAATCACTTTTTTTTACTTTATTAAACTTGTTTTTATTAACTTTATGTTTAAATTTATTTTTCATAAATTTCTAAATTGTTTTAGACATGGATAACCACATAGGCAAGTAAAATAAAGCATCTAATATTTTATAATTTGATCTGGAGCTCATTTCTTTAATTAGGATTTTTAAATATTTTTCTTTAAATTTTTCTTTATTTTCCCTTAATAAAGAAGAGTGGCAAGTTTATAGAACTATATTTTCAAATTTTGATCATATTTTTATCTAATTATACTAAAGGCACCGTTGACATTAATTGATAATGATATAAGTAGTAAAAAATCAAACCCAAAATCATTATTATTAAGGAATAATTGTCTTTACACAAACCTCTAAAGTTGGAGTCATTAACTTATAACAAAATGTGGCTTTGTCTAGTTCTCAATGTTAGTGCAATTTACTGGTTTATTGTGTTGTCATTTGTTAATTATCATTGGTTAATTTTCTGTTCATATTTTCTTGGGATATAATTAATCAACACTTAGGTGTTAATAACAGAGTTTTTTAAACTCAAATAAGTTACAACTTCAGATAGAGAAGCTCTAGCTTCTCTATAATTTTCTGTTGAATTGCTCATGATGCTCGTGGTCTTAAAGAATTCTGATCAATTTGTTTCTATCATCTTCTTCCTTCAGTTGTTATATTACCAAGTGTTTACACGTCTTTGGTATTTTTGACTCTTTCTACCTCTTTTAGTTTTCCTCAGCTTTTCCCCCTCCGCCTTCCTTATCTATTCAGTTCTAAATCTAGGTCTGTCCACTATTTTCCTAACTTTCTTGTGGCTTATTTAAGCCTTAAGCTTCTTTTCTAAGCTTTTCCTAACTTCTCTTATCCTTCTGTTTGGTTTAGGGAACTCATCCCCCGTTTTTCACCTCTCCTACTCTTTCATCCTCTTTTGTTTAAATACTTCAAGCTCACTTTTTCACCTGCCCCATCCAAGTAAGACGCCTCTATCATAGAGCTTGAAAATTTCCCTTATTTAGGTATGTCTCCTAAAGGATCAAAACTTTTTTATATCCCTTGAAGATAGCTTTCTAGACTTACCAAGAAAAAATGGAAGCAGGTACTAAGGGATAACGCTTGTGCAACCAAGCTTCATTATTTTCCTTCAGTAGCCTCTTTGAAAGGTAAAACCATTGTTGCTCATAATACAAGCATACTAAAAACAGGTGCAACAAAGTGGGAGAACTCAATTATTGGCTTCTTCTAAGAAAACATACCATTTTATCCAACTATCAATGCATGGTTTGAACTTCAATATAAAAACATAAGACTATAAGGGTTACTTCTAAATTATGTAAATCTATTTTTGTTCATATTTTCATCTTCAAAACTAGCTTATAAAGTCAAAGAGAATGGCCCTTGGCATTTTAATTCCAAGCCAATCTTACTTCATCGTGGAAGCTAGGAATTAAACTTTTAGATCTTAGTTAAAAACGTATACTAATCTAAATGAACATGCACAATATACCATTAAAGTATTGAATGATTGATGGACTGGACCACCTAGCTATGTAGGCAAAACTCTATTTTGGTAGCTTTAGCCTCCACCCATTTCAAATCATAATCAACAACTAACAATATGTAAACATTACCAAATGATACAGGAAACGATCCCATGAATTCATTGCCCCAAACATAAAAAATTTCGCAAACTAGTATCAGGATTTATGGCATCGTGTTTCTTTGGGATATACTTCCTGTTCTTTGACAATTATCACTTGATTTACAAAAGACAAGTGAATCTTGAAATATGGGTTGGCTAGTAAAAACCACATTCTAAAACCTTTTTAATTATTGTTTTAGCTCTAAAGTGACCATCATATGCATAGGAATGACAACAATTAAAATAAAAAAGTCTCATTATTAGGAACACATCGTCTAACTATTTGATCAGCACAATGTTTCTACAAATAAGGATCATCCCACACATAATATTTAGCATCACTTTTAATCTTATCTCTTTTTTATTTAGGCACAACATTAGGAAAAGTCTTGGAAACTAAATAATTAACTATATCAACATACCAAGGTTCTATTTCTTTAATTGTAAATAATTGTTCATTAGGAAAATTATCATTTAAAGGAAACTTATCTTCTTCCTTAGTCAAACCACTGAGGTGATGTAACATCCCGTCCCTGATAGGAAGGGTAAATTTGGTAAATTGGGACAGGCTAGGTTGTTGCATTGCATATTTGAAATGTAAACATTCATTTGACCT
>JANIJH010000005.1:17781111-17798997 GCA_024520975.1 Erythroxylum areolatum | reverse complement strand
GAGTACTTGAACTGTTTTGATCGTTCTAGCATACCACCCTCGTGAGACACGGGCTCGGATATCACCATCGATATCGGATTCGGGTCTTGCGGGAGTGGGGTGCTACAGGTGATCAGCAACTTGATTCTTCTTTCCTTTCTTGTCCTTTATCTCTACGTCGAATTCACTCAAGAGAAGTATCCACCTTATCATTTTTAATTTTGCCTCTTTCTTCGTCAATAAGTAACAAAAAGCTGCATGATTAGAATAAATAATTACTTTAGAACCAAGCAAATAAGAGCAAAATTTTTCTAAAGAAAAAACAACAGCTAAAAGTTCTTTTTCAGTGGTGGAGTAGTTGTGTTGAGCATCATCTAGAGTTTTGGAAGTATAATAAATTGCATGTGATGCTATCCCAATTGTTTGTCCTAACATGACACCAATAGCATAATCACTTACGTCGCACATTATCTCAAAAGGAACATTCCAATTTGGTGGCTACATAATTGGTGTGGTAGTTAATCATGTTTTCAACTGATCAAAAGCTCTTTTACATGCTGCATTGAACTTAAAAGCTACGTCCTTTTGCAACAGTTTGCATAGAGGTATGGCGATTTTTGAGAAATCCTTTATAAATCTCCTGTAAAACTTTACATATCCAAGAAAAGAATGAACTTTCCGCACGCTAGTGGGGTAAGGTAAGTATTGGATAATATCAATTTTAGCTTTATCAACCTCAATTCCATTAGAGGAGAAAACATGACCCAAAACTATTCTTTGTTTTAAAGATTGGATAATATCAATTTTAATTTTAGCTTTATCAACCTCAATTTCCTTATAGGAGACAACATGACCCAAAACTATTCTTTGTTCCACCATAAAATGACATTTTTTTAGAATTTAAAACAAGGTTAGTTTCAATACATCTCTTAAAGACTAATGTAAGGTCATGAAAATAGTTATCAAAGGAACCTCCATGGATGATAAAATCATCCATAAAAACTTCAATGATGTTTTCAATATAATATGTAATTATGCTAACCATACACCTTTGAAAGTTCAAAAGGCATACGTTGATAAGCAAACATTCTAAGCGGGCATATAAAAGTAGTCTTTTCTTGATCTTCCGATGCAATTGCAATTTGAAAATAACCTAAATAACCATCAAGAAAATAATAGAAAGCACGACCTACTAGTCTTTCAAGCATCTGGTCCATAAAAGGTAATGGAAAATGATCATTTCTAGTTACTAAATTTAATTTTCTATAATTAATACAAACTCTTTAACCATTCTGCACGGGAGTAGGGATCAATTTATTATCCTAATTTTTCACACTTGTTATTATGATCTTTTTGGCACTACCTACACGGGGGTAATCCAATCACTATTAGAAATAGCGTAAATAATTCCAACCTTAAGCAGTTTAAGTATTTCTTTTTTAACCACATCCAACATAGGTGGATTTATTCTCCTTTGAGGTTGTTGAGAAGGTTTTGCTCCTTCTTCTAATAAAATTCTATGCATGCATGTAGATGGGCTAATTCCCTTAATGTCGGTAATTATCCATCTAATAGTTGTCTTATGCTCCTTAAGAACCTACACCAATTTGTATTCTTATTGTTTGCTAAGCGTGCTTGAGATGATGACTGGCAACGTTCCTCCTTCTCCAAGGAACACATATTTTAAATGCTCACGAAGGGTTTTAATTCTGGAATATGTAAATATGTAAATCAATATAGGAAGCATTACCTTGCATTTGTTCCTCATGATTTTCATTGAGCATCAAAATGTTCTCTTGTAGCCTATTAGTAAATGAAAATTCATCAAAATCCTCTTCATTAACATCTTCACTAATGGCTACTTCCAAAGCATCCTTTCTATTAAGATCAAAAACTCTTTGTGCCAAAGAATCAATTACATCAATGGTACAAACAAAATCATATTCGTTAGGAAATTTAACATCATCATTAATATTAAATTCAACAACTTCACCATCAAATTCCATAGAGAGGGTATCATCATGCACATCAATTTTAGTTTTGGATGTCTTTAAGAACGGTCTTCCTAACAAAACAGGGGCACTTTGATCATTGTTTTCCACATCAAGAACGTAATAATAAGTAGGAAAACCAAATTATTGACTTGCGTAAGAACATCCTCAACTACACCTTTACGATAGGCATTAAATCTGTCTGCCAATTGAATTACAATATTAGTTTTGTATAAAGGACCAAGTTTTAAAGAAGCATAAATAGAATATGGCATGACATTAAATGAAGCTCCTAAGTCTAATATGGCCTTTTCAAATCTAATACCACCAATTGTTCAAGGGATAATGAAAGTACCTGCGTCTTTGTATTTAGTAAGAAGCTTTCTTTAAATCATAGCAAAAATGTTCTCCCCCATTCTAATCTTTTCAACTCCTTTAAGCATTTGACTCCTCTTACGTGTACATAATTCTTTGAGAAATTTAACATAATAAGGTATTTGTTTAATAGCATTAAGTAAAGGAATATTTACTTCACACTTACGAAAAGTCTCAAGGAATTCTTTTTCATCCTCCTCTTTCTTAGATTTATTCAAACATCATAAAAAAGGTGCAACAAATTTATAATCAGACAATGGAGGAAACTTATTGCTTTTGACTTGTTATGTTTTTCGGGAACGTTCTCATCATCCTTGTAGGGAAAGTTGCTGGGTGAGATAATTTCATTATCCTTTTCTTGCATTGAAGCTATTGGAGGCGTCTTTACTGGTGCTTCTAGCTCTTTTGCACTTCTTAAGACAATTACAATTGCATTCTCTTTTGGATTAACAATTGTTTGAGATGGCAACTTTCCAGAACCCCTTGATTTCAAATTACCCACCGTAGTGGCTAATTGGCTAACTTGATTGCCAAGTCTTGGATACTGGTCTTTATCTCTTGTTGAAATTATCTTATCACCTTTTGCAATTGCAAAGTGTTATAAGCTAAAGATTTGACAATATGCTCTAAATAAATATTAGAATAAGAATTGGAACTAGAGGGTTGAGATGGTTGTTATTGTTTTTGGACATATGGTTGCTTATATTGTTGAAAATTTGGATGTGATTGATTCACTTGTGGGCTTCCATAACCAAGATTAGAATGATCCTTCCATCCTGGATTATACGTATGCCAATATGGATCATATCTCCTTTGTGGTTGTCCCAGAAATCCACCTGATGCATTAATGTGTTCAATAGATTCCTCTTGAAGCATGGGAAACATATTAGTTAGGTGGCCAACTACCAAACAAATTTTGTAAGCTTTCACTGATTGCACGTTACCTACAGCAAGTCAATGAACAAGAAAGGATACTCCAGCAATTTGTTGGCGTAAATCAGAAACGTTTACCTCATTAACGTGTTTAGAAGATGAATGAAATCTTGTTCCAAATTGTTATGAATTAGCTGCCATATTCTCAACTAAATTTTTAGCCTGCTTGGGTATCTTATTCGTCAAGGCACCTCCATTGGCTACATCAATTTGGATCTTATCCATAGCTAAAAGTCCATCATAGAAATACTATATAAGTAATTGCTAGCTAATTTGGTGGTTAGGGCAACTTGCATATAGTCTCTTGAAATGTTCCCAGTATTTGCACAATGACTCTCCTTGTTTTTGCTTTATTCCAAAATCTCTTTCCTAATGTTAGAGCTCTTTGATGCTGGGAAGTACTTCTTCAATAATGCTTTCTTAATTTCATTCCATATGGTAATACTCCCAAGAGGTAAGTAATAGAGCCGATCGTTAGGTGCATCTTTTAATGAAAATGGAAAGCTCTTAGGTTGATTTGCTCATCTGTTACCCTCGAGGGTTTCATAGTTGTGTCTATCAAATGGAACTCCTTCAAATGTTTGTTTGTATCTTCACCTGGCAAACTATGAAAATTTAGGCAAAAGATGTATTAGTCCAAACTTCAACTCAAATGAAACATAATTAGTTATTCTAGGAAAAGGGATGCATAAGGGTTGTTGGTCGAAATTAGGAGCAACAAGCTCCTTCAAAGTTTGAGCCATATCTCTTTATTCTTCTGAATCTAAATCACTTACAAATAACAAATCAAGTCCAATAAGATCGATCTCGTGTCTCCTGCTTCTAGCTGTTTTCCTTAATTTCTTTGCGATTTTCTCAATCTCCATATCAAACTTTAAACCAAAATTAGAAGAACGAGTATTATGCATCAACTAAGTGGCAAAAAAAAATATCAAGAAAAGCTAAACATAAAAAATTAAAATTAAAATTTGAAAATTGCATCAGAGACTAAAAACTGTCGAAAACTCCTAGAAACTAATCGAATTTGGCCTAAAACCACCAGGGCTCATAATCCAAAGGATCAATTAGTTTTGTTCAAAACATCTACTACTTGTAGAAAAAGGTATTTTCAAGCCATAAATAGATTAAAAAGTTTGCAAGATAGAAAAAAAGAAAAAATTATGACGATAATTAAACTTATGATTTTTATTTTTATTTTGTTTAATTAAAAATATAAATAAATGATTTTTTCAGTATTATATCATAGCAAAAATACAAAAAGTCAATTAAAACCTTTCCCTGACAACAACACCAAAATTTGATGAGCTTGTCGAGGGCTATCAAAAATAAACTTTGCTCCTAGAAATTAAACTTGTAGTAGTGGGAACAAAGATCGATCCATAGAGAAAGGCAACCAAAAGTGTGTGTAACTAATGTAAAGACTAAGCTAACAAAGCTAATAAGATTAAGCTTAAAGACAATCAATAATAACTATCTTCACCAAAGGAGATATCCACCATTGGAACTAACGATTGATCCTTGATACAATGATAATTAATTCCACTTTGAGTATTTATAAGGGAAACAAGTATTTCCTATCTTTCCTCATATATGGTTAACAAAGAACATTAGTGAACCAATTAACCCTAATTATTAAACGATCTAAGCCTATCACAAAAGATATAATCTAACGATAACATTAAGCAATAGAAAGATCAATAAATCAAGTTCCTTTAACCACCAGTGATTAAGAGAGACTTAGCCTATTATTCTTCCTAAGATTTAATAACAACTTGATTAGAAATAGATTATCAAACACAATTAACTAGTACGCCTTTTAGCAATCATGAACGATAATTATGATAATAAGCATGAAAGAACAATAAAACTCAAAGTCGAAATTTAAACAATAAACTCATTTAGATCTCACAATTTTGATGTTCTGAGGTTTCAATTCTTTTGTCCAAGAATGAGATTCACCATGTAGAGCCATAAAAGAAGCTCCAAGGTGTGAAGAGAGGAGAAAGAGGTGTGTGTTATGTGTCCTTTTTTTTCTCTAGATCTTCCCATCCTCTTTCACGTAATAAAAAACCGGTAGATAGAAACCTAGAAAATCTCCTAAAGATATGTCAAATATTCTCTCCACAAAAAATACCTAATTAAGGAAAATACTAATATCCAAATAATAGTCTTCTTGGCTGAGGAAAGTGGCCTTTCAGCTGATATTTTATGCCCAAGTTGGCTTAGGAAGCTTCCTTAATTATCTCCTTGATTATTGTGTAGAAATCTTGCAGATCTGGGTTGGATTAGTGCAACAATGTTCACATATGGGCTGATTTCTGACCTCTTCTAGTCATAATCACTAAAAACTTAAAACATAAAAGTTGTAGCTCTCTTCGTGGGCTTTCCAACTCCTCTTAAATCATCTTAATCGGAGTTTGTATATGAAAGTTATGGCCCAAATACAATAACATGTCAAAACTGTCCAGATTCGTGAAATTATCTTGTTTTGCTCCTTTTTCTTCCATAACACACCTAAATCAAAATATATACATAATGAGTACTTTTAGGCCAATAATAAACATAAAAGACTAAGGATTAGTGGAGAAAAATACGATACTATACTTCTTATCAATAATCTCCGAAAATTTATATGTAAAAGTCTCTCTTAATAGTGACATGATGTATAAGAAGGGAAAAATTTGTTATTAAATGATTTTACTAATATAAATTGGACAAGGAATGCAAACGATAGACATTTAACTTTAAGTTATTGTTTCAATTCTAGTTCAATGGTAATTTCATAATATAGCAAGAACAATCTATAATTTCTCAATTTAGTATTGAAGCTGAATATGTGCCAGTAACCATAATTGCACAAGAATATATGTGGTTGATGAGGTTGATAGAAGATATGTGTAAAATTGGTTATGCTATACAAATTAATGGTGACAATGAAAGTATTATTAAACTTGCATTAAATCCAATTTTTCATAGGAGAACAAAATATATTGAACTTCTTTGATATGAGAGAAGGTATTTAATAAAAGAATTAAGTTACATTGAAATCTTTCCAAAGAATTAAGTCGTAGATATTTTACAAAGGCATCAACTAAACTTAAATTTAAAAATTTAAGAGCTACTTTTGGAGTAATTAATTGTAAGTATACATTAAGGAGATGTATTGAAAATTAGTGCAACTTTTTTTTGAAAAAAGAAAGAAAAAATGCATTAATAAAGAATGAAAGTTAAATTTTACAAGAGGATCTAAGGGGATACTCTTTGAAACAAGAGAGGTGAAAAAAACTACTCAAAACATAGAAAGAAAACGGTAGTAATAACTGGAGAAAGTTGGAGCTGCTAAGTAATTAGTTTATAAATCAAGCTCTTTGATGCTATCAAGGGTTTCGGATATGAGAATATCTATTCGTTTAGACTTGAGTTCAAACTGTCTTGCATTGCGCTCTTCCCTTATTGTCTGAACAGTACACATACTAATAACTACAATATGGGGTAATTGCAAAAATTAGTGCAACTTACCGGTTTACTTTTGATGTCGTTGGTCACTTTCTGTTTTTATTTTCTTAGGATATAATTAGTCTCATGTAAATTTTCTAGGAGAAGTTAGATATCTCTTGTGTTTGTATAAGCTCGTCTGCTTGTAATTTTATCACGCGTCAATAAGATATTCAGTTTGTTCCATCTTCTTCGATCCTTTTGATAAGTCACCGTCTTTTCTTTTAAACAAATGGGTAGGTAAATATGAAAATGCGGTTTTGCTACATGTTTACATTACTGAAAGGTACCCAAAGACAAAACCAATGCCTTGTGACAGTTCAAATCGATTTTTTCTTCCATGGTTCCATTATTTAAGTTTACAAGGGACGACTTGTGTGTCTGAAATTATAATTCTCCACGAAGAAAGCTGAATTAAAGTAGCAAATACTGCCGAGTGGTCACTGTCTTTTCTCATTTGTACTTTAATGGTGGTCTTAATTTCCCTGTCCAAGTGAAGCCATACTAATATAACATAAAGTGGAGGGCCCACAAGTTTGGCTTTACATTCCAGGGGTGATTCGTGTGGTAAAAAGACCATAAACACTCTTCTATATATTCATATATATATATATATATAGTCCGCACGCTTTCTTGTGTTTTAAGTTATATATATAGTCCGCACTCTTTCTTGTGTTTTAAGTTATCTTTATATACAGTCGGCACTCTTTCTTGTGTTTTAAGTTAACTATTTCCCAACAAATTATGACGAAATAAGTATATAAAATTTATTATTAATTATATAAAATATTATTATTAATTATTTACTAAATTTTATTTTATTCAATTCTATGTGATTTATATTTATAGATAATTTATTTATATTTATATTTATATAGAATATATACAAACAATTAAAGAATAATTTTTCTATTTTTCATTAATAATATAGAAATATTATTATTAATTATTTAATAAAATTTATTATATTAAATATTATTCTATTCTATTTAATATATTCATTCTATTTAACATAATATTATGACTTTGTTACAGTTGGTATTACAAAAAATTATTAAGAGTATATTAGGTAGTATATATTTATTAGTTTATGTTCTATCCTATACTTTCTGAATTGAAGGTTTTTTATTTTCATTGTTTAGGATAGAATGGAATGTAACATGAAATATTCCGCTTCTATCCTATTCTATTTCATTTTATTATAAAACTTTCTTCCAAACGATATAAATGTGTTAAATTTCATCCTGTTTCATTATGAAAGTTGAGGCCTTATAGCTAATATTCACTGAACTTACTATATTGTTAGGATCAAACCCCTTGCTTGTTTGTTGCTCAACAAAATCATTAGCTTCAAGATTTACATTTTACAATGAAATCGAACGACTACTGATCCAAAAGTTCAACCCATTGACTAAAAGTTCACATAATGCTCTCAACTCAAAATGCCCTCAACACAACTGAAATTGAACGCCAAGCTACCAAAAAAGTCCGGACACGAGAAAGGGAGGAAGACCCCCCTCCTCCCGCATCTGCTACTCAACCCAATCAACCCAACTACAATGCAATAGTTACAGGACACTCCGAAACTGGAGTAGGAGTTACTAAAATGGCTTGGACAGAGGAAGATCCTATCAAAATAGCTGAGGGGGATATCTCGATCATACAGGGGGAATTTGGTCTGGGTGTTGAGCTATCCAACACCTTAAAAAACAAATTAGACAAACGATGGACCAATGTAGTAGTGATCAAGCTTCTGGGCGGAAGAATAGGTTTGCAACTCCTCAAATCTAGATTGCTTACCTTATGGAACCCTCATGGTCTGATGAAAATCGTAGATTTAGAGAATGAGTTTTACCTCATCAATTTCTGGGAGGAGGACAATTACATACGAACCTTAACATAGGGATCGTGGATCATATCCGGTCACGCCCTCTCTGTGCAACCTTAGTATTTGGAGTTTCGTCTAGCTATGGGAAACATAACGTATGTTGTGGCGCGGGTGAGGTTCCTCGACCTATCCATTGCTAGATACCATCCCGCAATCCTCACCGCTCTCGAAAACTTGGTGGGCCGCACGGTGAAGATCGATACCACCACGCAACAGACCTTCCGAAGCAAATTCGTGCACGTCGTAGTAGACATAGACATCAGCTCACTGCTCCGCTCTGTAGTCGAACTTGACGATGAACTAATCAGAGTGGCATACGAGGGGCTCCCCCAGATTTGTCTCGCTTGCAGACGGGTAGGGCATGAAGCTATGCGGTGCCCAACTCGACAACCTGAACAACCCATCTTATTTTCTTGCTCTGGTGACTAGCACCTGAACATGCCACTAGCCCACTGCGAGACCTCTTCCTTTAACGCCCCCCGATAAGCAGAATTTGGCTCTTGGATGCAGGTTCAAAGACTGCCTCGCCGGATGGCTGCTCCCACAACCACTCGTCGCCAAGGCAAGATAGACAACGCCGTCAATGCCGACTCGCAAGGATTGCGCTTCCAAGCCTTGTCAGAAATTGAAACGTTACTTGTCATGCCTAACCCGACATCTGCAATTGAGGCGACGTAAGCCCAAGCCCCGCACGTTTTGTTGGCTCCCAAACAGAAGAACGAACAATCCAGAACCAAGACATTGAATAGAGATGGTAAGGGAAAACGTGTGTCGTCTAGCCTAAGGGTTAGACCATCCCCCTCCAGCCCACGCGGTCCATAGCCCTCCAAAGCCCAAGAGCCACCCTAGCCACTGCAAACCTCACAACAGTCTCTGAGCCGTAGCAAGCCCAATTCCACTTTGGGCAATAAGAAGCCCATAGGCCACGATACCCAAAACCTTTTGTTAACCCACGTGGCCCTCTCGATCCCGTCCCATAATGAGGTGATCCTACAAGATCAGTCTATCACGTTACCAAGTCAAGCCGACGAGGATTGCGGACATATGGAGGATGATTCCATGGATGCTGGTCTTCTTACCAACTCGCCATCACCCAATGAAGAACACAGGGTTCCTCCACTGCGACCTCCAGACCCGGAAATGAAAACAGTTTTAATGATCGTTACTGACACCTATAGGGATTCCGATACTCAGATGGCAGAGCCCCCACATGACCAATAGACAACCTCTAGTCGGGGGCCGACGGACAATGGAGTCCAATTTATTACGGATTAATTTTGCCAGATAATCCATTTAATGTCGATTTTTATATGGAATTGTCAAGGGACTAGAGGTAGAACCTTCAAGCCCATCATAAAAAATTATATTCGTATCCATAAACAGCGGCTTGTGGATTTGGTGGAGCCACGTATTAGTGGGACCCGCGCGTTAAAGGTTATCAGGAGTTTGGGGTTTTGACACTTCTTTAGAGTTGAGGCGGAAGGCTTTTCGGAAGGTATCTGGCTCATGTGGAAAATGGATATTGAGGTCCAAATTCTGATTGCTCACTACCAATTTGTGCATACTAGAATTGCTTGGAACAACCAGTCTTTTGATTTCACCGCAATTTATGCTAGCCTAACGTATTCGCCAAAAATTCTTATGGCACTATCTGAGACGAATCGCTAGCATCACTACAAATCCTTGGATACTGGGCGGAGATTTTAATGTCAAATTAGAGTGCAGGGACAAACGTGGCGGATCTCGCCTACAACCTATTGTGAATTCCCAATTCCGCGAATGTGTGCAGTAGTGCCACTTTCAAGATCTTGATTTTTTTGGACCAAGATTCATATGGCGGAAAGGACAAATCCTTGCTTGGTTAGACCGTGTCTTCTGCTCTCACTCTTGGCATTCTGCCTTCCCAAACACTGTAATTCACCACCTCCCATTTATGAAGTCTGACCATCGATTGTTGTTAATTACTCTCGAGCCAAGCACGACCCCTACCACTTCCTCTCGACCCTTCATATTCCAATCTGCTTGGCTTACTCATAGTTGCTTTGGTCAATTTGTTATTGAGAATTGGCACCCCACCAGTACCGATATTAGCGGCAGAATCAAACGATTTTCAGACAAGCTGCAACATTGGAATGATACCACTTTTGGTAATTTTTTCATCGAAAAAAGTGTTTTTTGGCCTGTCTGGAAGGCATTCAAAAATTGCTCGAACTTACGAATTCGCCAGCTCTCCGTGATTTGGAGGATTTATTACGATCCAATCTGGAGCAAGTTCTTTATCAAGAGGAACTCTACTGGCATCAGAGATCTAGAAGCCAATGGTTAGCCCAAGGAGACCGAAATACTAAATATTATCATGCCCTCACTATGGCCCAACAACGTCAAGCGATGATTAATTTTGTAAAAGACGATCAGGGCAATCTGATTTCGAGAGCTTTGAGCATCAGAAGCTTAGCACAACATTACTTGGCTAAATTACACACAGTCGAAAGTCAACATCCTGGGGCCTGTCTCTTTCACGATCATTTCCCTTCGCTACCTTCTCATGCTACGATGGAGCTGGCCCGTCTGCCAAGTCCTGAGGAAATGAAATTGGCTTTCTTCACTATGGCTCCTAACAAGGCCCTAAGGCTTGATGGTTTAACTGTATTATTCTATCAATCCCAATGGACCATTGTCGTCCCTTCTATCACCTCTTTTTTACAACGGGTTTTTTGCCACGAGGCCTGGGAATTGGACCTCAACTGCACCATTGTGGTTCTCATCCCTAAAATTCCAAATCCGACTTTGATTACGCAGTTTCGACCTATTACTTTATGCTCGGTGATCTATAAAGCCATTACCAAGGTAATCATCAATAGACTCAAACCTTACCTTGAGGATTTGGTAGCATCCACCCAATGCAGCGTTGTCCCTGGGAGATTAATTACCGATAACATTATCATCACCCAAGAAGTCATCCATACCATGAAACGAAAAACGGGTAAGAAAGGGATCATGGCTATCAAAGTGGATCTGGAAAAAGCGTATGATCGTCTGTCTTGAGATTTTATCCAAGATTCTCTTTTTGACGTGGGAATTCTAGAGGCGCTGATTAAGTTGACTTTGCTTCGTCTTAAGAGTCACTTCATCTTAAGTTGACTTTGCTTTATCTTAAGTTGACTCTGCTTCGTCTTAAGAGTCTCTTCGTCTTAAGTTAACTCTACTCCATCTTAAGAGTCACTTCGTCTTAAGTTGACTTTGCTTCGTCTTAAGTTGACTCTGCTTCGTGTTAAGAGGCATTTCATCTTAAGTTGACTTTGCTTCATCTTAAGTTAACTTTGCTTCGTCATAAGAGTCACTTCGTCTTAAGTTGACTTTGCTTCGTCCTAAGTTGACCATCTGCTTCTTCTTAGGTTGACTTTCTACTTCGTCTTATGTTGACTAGAACATCTTCTGGTCCAACTTTGACCCTCTAAACGATATAATCTATCTTTAAAGTCTTCATAAAAGTTGTAGATCTTGAAGTTTTCTTTCAAATCATCTAAAGAATACCTTAATCCAAGTTCTTTGGAGAAAGTTATGACCATTTTTCCAATTTGTCTGTCCCCTCATCTAAGTTCATCTAATCCTTTCATCTTATCCCACTTTTGACCCTGTAGATAACCGAATTAGTCCTCAAGGTCTTTATAAAAGTTTTATATCTTTAAATTATATTTTGAAACATCCAAAGAAAACCTTAATATGAGTTCTCTAGGGAACATTATGACAATTTTTCCAATTCATCTAACCCTTCATCTAAGTTCATCTTATCCTTTCATCTTATCCCATTTTTGACCCTGTAGATGACCGAATTGGTCCTCAAGGTTTTCATAAAAGTTGTAGTTCTTGAAATTTTCTTTCTAACCATCCAAATAACAACTTAATATGAGTTCTCTATGGAAAGTTATGACAATTTTTCCAATTCATCTGACAGTTCATCTAAGTTCATATGATCCTTTCGTCGTATCCCACTTTTGACCCCTGTAGATAACCGAATTGGTCCTCAAGGTCTGCATAAAAATTTTAGATATTGAAATTATCTTTTGAACCATCTAAATAATACCTTAATATGAGTTATATATGGAAAGTTATGACATTTTTTCCAATTCGTCTGACCCTTCATCTAAGTTCATCTGATCCTTTCATCTTATCCCACTTTTGAATGTGTAGATAACCGAATTGGTCCTCAAAGTCTTCATATAATTGTAGATCTTGAAATTATCTTTTGAACCATCTAAAGAACACTGTAATCCAATTTCTGTAGAGAAAGTTATGCCATTTGTCTCGAAACATGTTCAGTATGATTGAGGACGGAACCTTGTTTGATTTTCCTTAGGCCCAAATCTTTGTTATCCGGACTCTAAACGAAGTACCCTTAAGACAATAGGTTCCTCAAACATTGTACTATCTCTCCACAGAAAACAAAAATTGATAGCATTCCAAATTGATTAGAAAAAGTTTGATTGAAAGAAAGTGAGGGAATCTATTAGAATAGTATGATCTGGTGTTATTTTATTGAACATGCTTCGGCATTTTGAATATATCTGGATCTGTAGGGTTCCAATTGAGATCATTTTCAATGTGGAGTAAACTAAAGACATAGGTTTACAAATTTTATGAAGAAGTCGAATTCTGATTCAGCCTCTAAAATGTTCCATTTCTTGATGAAAGTTAGGTATTCTTTAGAAACTTAAGACAATAGGAAACACATGTTCTAAAGAAGTTAAATTGTGATTCCAGTTTGAGGTTTTCCAAAATCTTTGCTAAATTTGAAGAAAGGTGTTTGCTCAAGTATTAAGGTTCTGATGTTGGGCTCTAGAAATTCGGGGTCCAACAGTTAAAACAGTTCCAAAGTATAGGAGGTTAAAGGATTTTATGTTGCTAAAATTATACATGTAAGGAGCAAGCAAGTTTGGTGGTTTTGATATGCTTGCATACCTAAGCTTTTGTGTTTAGTCACCAAAAGAACATAGTTAGTAGCAACAATTTTGAAGATATTAAGAAACATGGTTTAACGTGTTCTAAGTAGCTTTGAATAAAGTTGAATGGACCTATCAGTGAAGCTTGAGGTTTAGCATTGGATAAGATTTAACCTTTACCTTTATTTCTTGATAACAACTTGTTATTGTAGGTTTTACACGTTATCCCATCAAGACCAGGCAAGACTCTATTAATAAGTTCAAGTATCCATTTTGTAAATTTGATAAACTATCTAGAACTTAGGTACATGTTTATAAGTTCTTTTTTCCATCATATGTGCAATCCATATATATCCTGTGATACCCCAACCCTAATAATAGAGAAATAATGTGATCAAATAAGGGTTATCAATTGACATTAAATCTTTTGTGGAAGATAAATGTTTGTGCAATATCATTAAACAAAGACTATAAACAAATGGAAGTAATTACCAATATGAGGATATCTAGGCATAGTATTGAAGTAAAAAGCCATAAAATATGACTGCAAATTTTAAGCATGTAAAATTCCACACAATGGAAGCATGTATGGAAGATATAGTTATGGATGTAAAAGAAATATAACAACTAAAATGGTGATTTTGAATCTCACTATTATCTTTTGGAATATTTATGTACTAATCTTCTAATTTAAGAAATTTTATGGATACTTTCAAATGTTCAATACTAGCTAATATCCATAAAATAATATAACACAATGAAATCTAGTTTTGTACTAGACTATGTGTTATATTACTCTAAGTAAATTGTTAGTTGAAAATAAACATAGATGGGATATAAATAATTTCTTGTTTGTAAGAATTAAAAGATAGTTGAACAGTAAAAGATGGTTGATAATTGAGTTAGCTAGGTAGGTCAGTAGAAAATCAATCCTAAACTATAAAAGTTATATATAAGACTAAACTATAGAAACTAATAATCTAACAAATGGACATCATTTGTGACATTTCATTTAAATATTGAATGGAAATTAAATGGACATATTACTTATACCTGAGGACATAAAATTCACCAACACTAGCGAAGTAAATTAGAGAAAAAAATAGTTAGATAAGAATTAACTATGAAAAGTTGTCCATTTACAACACTCATTAGTTAATACTAGTTAATAGCCACAAACTATATAAAACAATGAAATCTAGTTTGGTACTTGACTACAAGTATAAACAGACTGCCACTTATACCATTGTTTAAAATTTGATTTGGTCCTATTAACAGAAACTTCAATTTACAAAAATAATAATGAATATAATAGACATACACATAAAAATGGAAATATCATCCTCTCGATACTTTCTTCTTTTGAATAGATCTTTATAACCTTAACTACCATGCCTATCTTTTGAACTCCAACAAAATTAAGAGCTTGCTAGTCATATATTGTCACCATGTAAATGAACCATCAACTTAAACAAGCTTACTTCCTGACAAATCATAAATACACCCAAAAAATGTAGTTTAAAATATGTTGAGAATACACATGTATGTGTAGCATTACTTTAATTTTGTACTCTAAAACATTAAGGATCATAAAGGGAAACACCTTGCTTCACTATCTTTACTTATAGAGACAAACATTTGGGCCCTATAAACATTAAAAAAATTCTTTATTTATGGGCCAAAACATCAAATACTAAATAAATAGAAGGAGATGTGAGATATTGTATGTATTGAAATAACAATACTCCAAATCCTACAAGCCACAACTGGGGACAAATATACTAGAAAATGACTAGAAATTAACAAAAAGAGAGGAAGAAGTAAGAGGAATAAAGAAATTTCATGAAGATTGGGGGAAAACATGAAGACACAATCGAAGACCATAGATGAATAACGAAGAAACAATCGTGCTTAGATATTAAAGATTTAATGCAAATTAGGGATTAATGATAGTTAGGGGAAAATAAAGGGAAAATTTGGTTTTTTGTTTTTATTTTTAAAATAATTAATATTTTTTGGGTTTTATTTTTAAAATACTTAATATTTTAATTCAATTAAAAATCTTAAATATCTTTATTACACATCAGCTGTCATGTTGGCATCTAAAATTATCTAGCATACCATGTGGACATAATGGGGATGTAATAGGTATTTAACAAAGGAATGATGGAGAGAGCCTTTTTAGGATGAATTGTTCTATGTTGAAGGGGTCTTCTTAAACTTTTTGTCAACTGTTAAAGAATAAATTAGACCTTTTGCCTAACAAATGATGATTAACACAAATAGCAAATAAAAAACTAAAGCCTACGAAACAAAAAATATTTTATATAATTTTATTTTCTTAATTTAACTTAAACATATGATGATTAGGTTTGATAACTTTTTGGTTTTAAATTTTCCTTTCTTACTTAGCTGTAGACACTTTTTGATTTGGTAGGGTGCAAAATATTGGGAAGATTGAGTATGAAAATACTCAAAATATTGTTCTTGAAATATATCTTAAATAATAATGATAAAAATAAAATGTCTTACTTGTGAAGAAAGGATATTGGAGTTTAGATGAAGCCAGCATACCTTTCTTGCACGTTATGGTTCTTACAAACTTCCATACCCCTTCCAAAACCTTGTATAAAAATGTATTCATAATCTAGCCTATTCAAGTCTTAATAATGACCCCAACAAATGTAGTGAGATGTTCTAAACTATGTAGTGAGATGTTCTCCATCATCTCGCTAACCTAAAACCTTCATACCAACAAAACCTTTTCATGCTTCTTTCAACTCCTCTTCGTTCCTTTTTATGTTCCACTTTTTTGAGCTCTAGTCTTCATTGCTTCATCTCTATACACTAACTACTCTTCCATACTCCTCAAGCTCCTTCTTTAGATTTGAATATTCCATTGCCTTGGGGCAAGATTATTTTGGTCATTTTAACCGTTTCTTTGTCCCCTCCCGCCTGTTTTCCCTTATATGATAGTCCTTGCTATTTCTCTATTTAAAAATCTGACAGGGGCGACTCCCTTTGTAGACAATGCAAACGCCCATACTAACCCCAAAACAAACCAGCCTTATAAAGGATTTTCCTCTTTTACCCTCTACTTGAACCTTAGCCCAACCTATTGATTCTCTTCCTCCATTCCTCCAATCCCCTCAGTTGCCAAATTCCCTAGTTGTTTCACCCTCTCAACCCTCTTTAGTAAATAAACAAACTGTAACTACCAATATCCAGGCTTTACCTATCTCTTTTTCATCTCGGTGGTAAGGAAAACTTGGAAGTAAGTGGTGGGAGGCTCCACCACTGATCTCTCTTTTCATTTCTACCGCATAAGAATGAAGATGGTCGTGTCATTGTCTCCCTTGATATGGATATTCTGTAAGAGGGTGTTACGTCTTGGGAGAACTCTCTTATTGGGTTCTTTTGGGAAAAAAGATCGACATTCCCTGTTATTCAAAGATGGGCTCATTCAACATGGAGAAATAAAGGCTTTATCCAGGCAATAATTCTAAAAGATAGATATATATTGTTCACATTTGTTTCCAAAGCCCAAGCATTAAACATTGTTAAAGAAGGACCATGACATGTGTCAAATTTTCCACTATTCTTACAACTATAGCAGTTGGAGTTTCAAATTGATTGCAAAGAGAAGAGGCCAATTCCAATGTGGGTAAATCTCTATAATGTTCATTTTGAATACTGAACAACTAAAGGATTGAGTATGATAGCTAGCTTCCCAAGAAAACCTCTATGTTTGGATAATAATACAATAAATAGGAAGATATGCTAGAATATGCATTAATATGGATCTATCCAATGGTTTACCAAAAAATATTCCTATTACAAGATTGGGTTTGGATGGATCCCTTTATAAAGATAATGTGTCGGTGTAATATCAATGGAATCCTTCACTTGCTTCTGAAGGCAAAAGAAGGGTACCTACGGGTAAAATTTTTCAAAAGGGGGATTATGAAGAGCTGATGGGTGAAGGGGTTATGAACTTAGACAAGAAGCAGTTGGAAAATCCTAGTAATTGCATTAATGCTTCCAAAGAAGTTACTAAAACTAGTGATGGGTAAGGAGTAGTAATTGGGGGTAAATTAGAAGATACGATTGAAGTTAATGAAGGAGGGAAGCAACTGAGAAGCGCATTGAAGTTGATGATAATGATACAGGTAAGGATAGGAAGGGGGATGAATGTAACATCCCACCCTCGACGGGAAGGGTAAAATCGTAATTTAGCAAAGGATGAGAGTGATTGGGACTAATTAGGAATTTCCATGCATACTGG
>JANIJH010000005.1:17765730-17778447 GCA_024520975.1 Erythroxylum areolatum | reverse complement strand
AATTTAATCTCCAATAGATGCTAGTATATTTGTGTATTTAATAAACAATATTGTTTTGAATAACTCTTTGCTATTGGTGTGCAACTAATGTTTTTATTTCGTATTTTGAGAAATGGCATTGTTTTCAATAAACCTGCACTCGAAGTGTAAAAGAATAATATTCTATTTTCTGAAACTATTTTTTGAACAACTTTGCACTTAGAATGCAAAAATGACTTTTATGGAACGAAATAATGTTTTCGAACTTACTTATGCAAAAATGGGTCATATATGCTACGTGTGGTTTTCTCTTTTGGGTTAGAGCTACAGCAAGATTTCATTTTATCGGTTGGACCGATAAATAAAGGCACAATGCCTTACTTGATTTTTGATACTTAAATGTTGTATATGATTTTTTTGATTGGTGAGGAAACGATTGGCCAATCATGTGCTGGGCACATCTGATTAAGCAACCCCGTACCTTTGATGCTGGTACATTAAAGTCGAGTAATCATATCGATATCTTTCTACAGGACTAGCGGGTGATTCCACATTTAGGGTCTAGACACTGACGAGGTCATCACCTAGGGTCATGACACTCTTGTCGACTGTAGTCCAAACTCACCACGGATGAAAGTCGAGCCAACATCGATAATTGGTGGGTGTGGACATTAGTTTGGCCAACTAGTGGTGTCACACATGATTGTTTTAGCTTATCCTAATATTGATTTTCCTATCGAGATTTGATTGATCCATATGATGTTTTTACGCTTTTGTGTACTAGAACTGGGATCTATGCTCACCGGATGAGTGAGTTAATAGGCTAAGCCTATATGGTTCCTAACTAGTATACGTTGAGTCATAGGCTCGGCCTATGTATTTTCTATATGATATATATTCACTTCATAGGTTATCTATACTGTCTTGGTAGGAATCAAATTCTATTTGTGATATATGTCATTCCTGCTCATTGAGTACTTAGTGTACTTACCCTTCCGCTTTCCAACCATGCAGGTTAATTTAGTGAGTTTGAAGCTCTAAGTGGATCTTAGGGTCCTTTGACATTTTCGGGGTACTACCACACGTGGGTAGTTTCTTAGTTTTTACTTTTGTTGTCTAGTGGCTCACGAACTGTGTTTATGTAGTTACGCTTTATGATTTTGTAAGTTAACATTTGATTACATTGTGTTTTATAAATGACTTTATGTATGAATCTTTTGATATTGTTGTTGAGATTGCCCTAAGGGGACTTCAAAGTCCTGAAGTTGTGGTTAGATGTGAATATAGAAGTGTGTTTGAATTTGCTTACAGTTTTTTGGGATTTTTAAAATACAGTAGTTGTGCTGCTCGAATTTAAAAAAAAAAAGAAAGAATAGATATTCAGTTAGCCTTGCATAGTCAAATTAAGGATACCGTGAGTATACTTAGCCCAGTTATGTGGCGGTTATCATAGGCCCAATGTGGTATCGGGTTGTGACATTATATGGCTTTTGTAGACAAGTAAGTTCTACCCTTCTTAGTTCCTTTATTCATAATAAGTTATCCCTCCAAAAGCTTCATCCCTCATTAAACCAGTGGAAGAAAAGGAAATAAAGGAAGTTGTCTTTCAATTGCACCCTAATAAGTCTCCTAGACTTGACAGATTCAATAGTTTTTTCTTTCAAAAAATATGGCAGAAAACTAGTCCTATGTTTAAAAGTGCAACTCTAGAATTCTTCTCTAGGGAGTTCTTCTAAGGGAGACCGATAAAACCCATATCTATTAGATTTTTAAGTCAAATTGTGCTTCTTCATTGGATGATTACGGACCTATTGCATGCAGTGATTTCCTTTATAAGGTTATTTCTAAGATCTTAACAAACAGGTTGAAATCAGTGTTGGACTCATTGATCGTTGATAATTAAAGTGCTTTTCTACATGGTCGAAGAATTGGGGATAACATCTCTATAGTCTAAGAACTAATGAAAGGATACCTAAGGAAGAACAACCCCCCAAATTGTATTATTAAATTTGATTTCAAGAAAGCCTTTGATCATGTGGAATGGGAATTTATCCTTCAGACATTACGTCTATTGGGTTTTCTAAGTGAGTTTGTCAAATGGTTAGAGGCTTGTATTACCACTCCTATTTACTCTATCCTTGTTAATGGTACACTTATGAATATCTTTAAGAGTGCAAGAGGATTAAGGCAAGGAGATCCAATTTTCCCTTATCTATTTATCATTTGTGTGGAAGTCCTAAGTTCGCTAATTCAACATAAGGTAGACAAAAGCAAAGACTTCAGATTTCATAGTAAATGCAAGAGAGTAGGGCTAATCAATCTTTATTTTGCAGATGACTTGCTACTCTTTTCTAAGGCTCATGGGAAGTCCATTGAATTGCGCATGTCAACTATGACTAATTTCAAAGAACTTTTAGGTCTAGAAATTAATCTTACTAAGAGTCAGTTCATTCTAGCTGCTAGTGTTAATATAATGGAAAACAATATCTCTATAATTACAAGGATGAAAAGGAAACCTGCTCTATTTATTTATTTGGGACTTCCTATTACTACGAAAAGAATTCAATTTACTGAATGTTTTCCATTGATTGAGAAAATATAGGGAAGATTGGGATTATGGTCTAACAAGGTACTCTCTTTTAGTGGAGGTTACAACTCATCAAATAGATCTTGAACTCTCTTCATGTTTACTAGTCTTATAACATTTCATTAGCTAAAGGTGTCATCAAAACCATTGAGAACCTTTTTAGAAGATTTTTTTGGGGGAACTTAAATTTAGATAGACATTTTGCCAAGGTTAAATGGTCTGAAGTTTGTAAAAGGAAAGCAAAAAGGGGATTGAGATTGATTCCTATTGCCTCTTTTAATATTTCAGCTTTCATTAAGAAATTGTGGAATATTCTATTGGAAAAGAAGTCTTTATGGATATGGTGGTTTCATAGCTATATCTTGAAAGGAACTTGTGTTTGGGCTATTCCGATTAAACCTTCCTTCTCTTGGCCCTTGATCCAACTCTTGAAGATAAGACCTATGTTGGAACCTCTGGTGAATTGTAGGGTGGGTAATAGAGAAAAAGCGCACTTGTGGTTTGATAATTGGACTGGTAAGGGCCCTCTAATCTAATCCTCAAGCTCGTCAGATATGGAGTAGATTTCCTATCAATACAAAGGTTAACTCTATCTTTTAAGGGGACTATGGAACATTCCATTTGAGTTGCAGTATCTTACACCTAATTATCAACTTGATCTAGAGAAGGAGGATGTATTCCAATGTCTCAAGATGCTTTCGAACACCTTCAACATTACCAGATTCAGAAAGTGGCAGAATTAGAAAACCCTAGATAGATTTGGTCTCCAATCATCTGGCACAAAACTCTCAGGCCTAGTCCCTTAATCCTTCTGTGGCTCACTATGTTTAGCAAGTTAAGCACGATGGATAGAATACATTACAATAATTCTGATCCTAGTTGTATACTATACGAGATGGAGGAGAAATCTAGGGATCCTTTATTCTTTTTTTTGTCCCTATTCCAAGTATATATGGGAGAAGATACAAGGATTATGTCTTATTTCAAATGCAGGTTCAACGTTCACAAAAGCGTTGGAATGGCTTCTGAAGCTGAATATGAGTTTTATGCACAATGCACACATCTATATCATATCTTTCGCCTTCTCCATCAAGGATATATGGCGAGAGAGGAACCTCAAAAGATTCCAAAACAATGTTAGAATAAGAAAGGAAGTTCTCAATGCATTAACAACTATAATAAGATAGCATCTCATGTATGTAACGACAACAGAAACAGTAAACCTTAGACTAACATTCTCATAGAGAATCAGTTAATATTACTCAGAAAGGGATTTAGTTCATGAAAATTGTTGGTATGTCGATTCCTTCCCCTTCTAAGTCGACTATTGTTCTTGAAAGTTATGAGTAGATCTCCGACCAAGACATTAAGGATGACATTTAGGTGAACTAATCTAAAGCTGATTTTTTTTAGACTTGTTAACGACGACAATCACCCAACCCTAATTTGGTAGGGCAGGTTAAGGGGAGTGAAGATGAGCTTCGAGATTTTTCCTTTTCTGCCTAATGAGACACGTTGGTGTTTTTTATCTCTTACCATGGTTACGTTGTTGTTTTGCTTGTTATCAAAGTTACCAAAACGTCACTGTTTTGTTGTAATAGCTTGGCATTGTCTTTTGTAAGGACGTTCTTATAAATTTATTACAATTCTTTAACTTTTCAAAAAAAAACAAAAAACGAGTTTTAATAGCAAAGATAGGATCAACCACCCAATAAAAGGAGAAAAAAAACATTACATCATGTTCTACAATTTACCAAACTATGGTATATTTAACCATGTGCAAATAAATGTTTTATTTAAATTCAAAAGCTGTCTCGTTATTAATAATAAATGGTGAAATTTTCGGTTTAATGTAGAACAAATAAGTTCAAATTTAATTATTATTCAACAATAAAATAATACAATAACAACAACAAGACCTAGTAAAAATCTTGCTAAAGTACAGAGTTTAAAGATACTCCTAATTAATAAGGAGACTGTTTCCAAATAGGTAATAAAATAATACTGTTTTAAATTTAATTTTAGAAAACAGGCTGATCAAAAAGGTATCATTCTTTTAGAAAATTCAGATCAGAAAACATTATCTAATTACATGGAATTCTTGGAGAATCGAAATTCGTTTTCTCTCCTGTTATGTCCTTCTTCTTTTTTTTAAGGGAGGCAAACAAAAAACGTTACATGCTAAGTATGGGGAAACAAAATGCCGATAGATCCTGTAAAAGGATCAAGTGGCACCCAACGGGTGTTGTATGAAAATGATGGACACCAATGTCAAAATTGTCGGCATATTTGACTAACCAGTCGGCACATCTGTTACTCTCTCGATATATATGCCAATGAGCAACAGTCCAATTTCTAGTAAACAGCTCATGAATACTCTGGACGATTGGGTTGGGCGTCCTAGAACGATTGTCCGCAGAGGACAGAAGATCGAACACTGCCGTAGAATCGACCTCGAGCTCGAGTCGGCGATAGCCCAGATTCCAAGCTAGTGTGAGCCCAGTGAACACCCCCAGAGTTCTGCATTCAGCGGAGAGCACCGTCCAATATTATGAGAGAACTGTCCTCACCAGTGGCTTGCACTATCTCAGAGAACGTCGCCTATAGTGGCTGTTAGAGAAGACCATTGACAAGCTCCATCAGTATTAAGCTTGATCCAACCAGGGGGCGGTGATTGCCAACTGATGAATTGCTCCTGCCGAGGCCGGTAACCATGAGAAACTACTGGCCGAGGGCACTTAGCTGAGTCCCGTAAGAGACCTGCATAAGACAAAATAAGCGAAATAGGTGATGAAGGCCAAGTAAAAAGGGTATAAAAAATGGATTTGTTCCTCCATTGCCAGAGGAACCAACAGAAAATGCCAAAAAGAAGCGACCAAGCATAGCCAAAAACTGGACGGTGGCAATTGAGATTATGGAAAAGCCAATCCTGATTCAACTGGGTGAAAAAGTCAGCCGAGACCATAGAAGGAGGGAAGGTAGTCCACACTTGTCTGCCTCGGGCACAGTCGCGCACTACATGCATCAAGGTTTCCTCAAGGCTACAGTGATAGCAAGCTCTAGTGGTAGTGCAGTGGCGGCAAACTCTATGTTGGTTCGTAAGTAGCCGGTCATGCGTTAAAAGCCAAAGGAAGGAACGGATGCCTGGAGGTCCCTTCCATTACCAGATGATCGTCTAGACACCATGGGCCGAGGCGTCCACCTGACTCGTGGTCAGGCTGTATGCTGACGCCACAGTGAATTGCCCTGTGTCAGAGCAGCCCTAGATAAGCGAATCGAGCCCAAGTGCAGGCCTAGGTGGAAAGGTTCCCGCTATCAACCGGCAAATAGGCGGGGGGAGATAAGCATGAATGACACCCCAATTCCACTGTCCGTTGACGTCCACAAATGAAGAACATTAAGATTGCGGATGGACGCTGGGATGGGGGTGGTAACATGCAAGATAAGAGGTCCTATCCCCGAAATCCAATTGTCGAGCCAAAATCGAGTGCGACAGCCATTGCCGATCATCCATTTGACCCCTTGTTGAATGAGAGGCCATGTGGATTTGATGCTCTGCCAGATCATCGACCCTCCTGCAGTAGGCAACTGGGAGGGGAGAAGGCGGGCGTCCACTTTGTATTTAGCGGACAGGACTCGAACCCAGAGTGAGTCCGGATTGGTCAGCATAGTCTAACCTAATTTGGCTAGAAACGCGTCATTGGTTTCGCGAATCGTACGCAGGCCCAGTCCCCTAAGGTCTTTAGGCTGACAAACAGCCTCCCAATTGACTAGATGAATTCATTATTGCCCCTCAGTCGAACCTAACCGTCTGCATAGTATAACTAAGTAGAGCCTCAATGACAGATTTTGCCAACGTGATACGTCCCGCCAGCGACAAAAGATGAGCCTTCCAGCCAGAGAGATGTTGTTGCACGTTGTCAATGATGTATTGATAAGTGCTACGACTGACCCGTTCATGTAGAAGGGGGACACCTAGGTAGCGACCAAGATCTGAAGTCTAGTGAAAGACAAGAGCTCTACTTAAACTACGAGTAGTAGGCGGAGGGGCATTCTTGGAGAAGAAGCAACAGGATTTGTCGTGACTAATTCTCTAGCTGGGCATTGCGCAAAAATCCGTTAGGACCTGCCTAATGACTGTCTCTTGGTCAAGAGAGGAGGCAACGAACAGGATAAGATCATCAGCAAAGAATAGATGAGTGAGGGGAGGACCCTGTCGACTAAGATGAATAGGCTGCCAGTGACCCTAAGACACCTCATGCGAGATGGAGTGACCTATGCGTTCCAAACATAGCACAAAAAGGTACGGAGAAATTGGATCCCCCTGTCGGAGGCCTCGGGAGGGTCTGAAGGCATCACTGAGTTCCCGTTCCAATTGACTTGGAAGGAGACACTAGTCACGCACTTCATGATAAGACTGATCAGAGAGGGAGGGAGTCCGATGTCAATGAGGGTCTTTTGGATGAATGCCCAAGACAGTCGATCATACTCTTTTTCCAAATCCACCTTCAAAGTCATCAATCCTTTGCGTCCAGTTTTCCTTTTCATAGAGTGGATGACCTTTTGGGTGATAATGATATTATCCGTAATCAGGCAACCCGGGACAAAACTACATTAAGTCGGAGCTACCAGGAGCTCAAGGTAAGGTTTAAGGTGATTCATGAGGATCTTGGAAAGGGATTTGTAGAGCACGGAGCACAAAGCAATAGGTCGAAATTGTGAGATCGACTGAGGGGAAGGGATTTTAGGGATAAGGACCAAGATGGTACAATTGAGGTCCGATTCCCAAATCTCATGACGAAAAATCCTCTGAAACAAATGAGTCAAGGAAGGGCCAACAGTAGTCCACTGGGATTGGTAGAAAAGGGCTGTGAAGCCATCGAACCTAGGAGCCTTGTTGGGAGCCATATCGAAGAACGCTCACTTCACTTCCTCAGCCCGGAGCGGACTACTCAGGTTGTCGGAATCGTGTTATGGCAGGGGCGAGAAGAGGCCCTGTAAATGTCAGGCAATGAGGCTCGGATGATCTTCCCTGTAGAGAGTCTCTAGATAATGCTGCGCGATGCCTTTAAGGATTGAAGAGTTGGAGATAACATTGCCATGCTCGTCTCTGAAGGAAGAGATGCACCCTCAGCGATGGTGATTCCTTGTGACGGTATGGTAGTAATGAGTATTCCTGTCACCATGTAGTAGCCATTGACTTTTGGACCGTTGTTGCTAGTAGAGTTCTTCTTGGAGGAGGGCCTGTTCTAGGTCTAACCATAGGTCCTTCTCAAGCTCGTGGAGCGAAGACGAATCAAACTCGTCTAAGCATTTTTGTAAGCCTTTAAGACGAGCCAGGAGTCACTTTTTGCAGTGAAAAGTATTGTCGAAAATGCTAGAGTTCCAAGTCTGTAACTTGTCAAAAAATCGTTCGAGTGCTCCACTAACATCACTAGTAGGAGAGGGCCAACTATCCGCTACCACTTGTGCATGAGTCAGGCTGATTGGAAGCAAAAGTGTCAAGTTGGCGGAGGGAGATTGAGACGGTGGTCAAGGGTAATGAGGATAGGCCGATGGTCCAATTTTAGGAAGGGTAAATGGCTGACCATAGTGTGAGGAAAGATGGAATGCCAGTTGTTGGAGTAAAAAGCGCGGTCTAATCGGGCATACGTTTGTCCCCGCTGCCAAGTAAAACGAGGCCCAGAGAAACCAAGATCTTGCAGATGACAACTATGAACACAGGCCTTGAAGTGCGGGTTGACGATGGGATGGTGTCGGGATCCACCACGTTTATCGCAACTCTCTAGTTTTGCATTAAAATCACCTCCTAGAAGCCAAGGGTTAGGAGTGATATGGGCAATCTACCGTAAATAGTGCCATAAGTATTTCTGTAATGAGGACGTCGGGCTCGCATAGATGGTCGTAAAGTCGAACGATAAGTGAAGCCAATCCATATAGGTGTGCACAAATTGTCGATGGGCTATCAAGATTCAGACTTCAAAATCCACGTTCCAAAAGAGCCAGATGCCACCCGAGAAACCTTCCGCCTCTACCCGAAAGGAGTGAGCAAAGTCGAGACTGCGGATAACCTTCATCGCTCGGGTACCACTGATGCGGGGCTCCACCAGAACTACTAAATTCGATTTATGGATACGAATATAATGTTTGATAATGGGCCGTAAGGTCCTACCCCCGACCCCTTGATAGTTCCAAATTAAAATAGACATAATATCGAAAAAAACAGGGAAGGTAGCTAATCAGCAGTGGGAAGGAGAGCGGGATCAGGTTGTTTCTGATCCGATCTGACCGTCAGTTCCTCTGAAGGTTCCACCATTGGAGTATAAGATCCGGTGGAGGAGTCAATGCTTGGGGTTGGGGTGAGAACCAGATTCGGAGGTCGAGACGGTGGGAGGAGGTAGGATGGGGTCGTGCCAGTCAAGATATCCGGACTGCTGTTGTCAACAGTCTCGACCTCCATATCTTGGCATCCTGAGTCCGCTTGTAAAGGAATCAAGACCGACTCGTCTTGGATGTGGATGTCGGAATGAGAGGAAATCGAAAGGGCCATGTGTGAGAGAGTTGGGCTGACGGGCTGGGGACTGCAGGCTGGGATGTTACTGGGTGATTGGGCTTGGCCCACAGGGGCTTGGGGAGGAGTAGGGCCTTCAGTGGGCTGGGGAGAGTAGGCTGGGAGGACACTAGGTGCGTGGGCTTGGCCCATGTGGGCCTGGAGAGGGGAAGAGGCATCTGTGGGCCGAAGAATGGGCGTGGCCTGGGTATTAGCGTGCGATGTTGTGTTCTGTGGGTGGAGCGTGGAATTTTTTGGACATTGGGTGATAGCCACACGTTTTCCTCAAGGATCTGTGGGCTTAGTTTTGGCAAGGGAGGTAGCTGTCCCATTCGACAGAGATAGAGATCCGTTGGGGACGAAGGAAGGGGCGGCGATAGGCTGGAGGGCAGTGACCGTTGGGGGTTCAGTCAGATCCAGGTTTGTCAGAGCTTGGAATCGAGAGCCATGGGAATCACCTCGGCCTGTTAGTTGAGTTTTGGCCGGTCGTTGCGACGAGGGGTTGGCCGGAGGGCAACACTGACGACGATGAACTTGCATCCACGGTCCCACTTTCGGGTGCCTGTTGGTTGCGAAAGGAGCTTCTTCTCCGCTAACGGTGGTGCGCGGCATGACTGCGCTAGCGATAGGGGCAGCACCTCAGTGTCTTTGGTGGGGCGGGAGGGACAGGTCGGGGCCCCATGCCCGACCCACCCACAGTGGAAGCATATCTGAGGGAGCCCCTTATATGCGACCTTTATCGGCTCGCCATCCAGCTCTACGACCGCTTTGAGAGGTGAGTTGAGGTCGAGATCCACCGCGACTCATGCAAACTTTCCACAGTGAGCCGACTGAGTATGGCTGTCAATTTTAACGATTCTTCCGACGAGATTTCCTAGGGCAATCAGTGTTGAAGGATGATAGTGGGCAACCGATAGCTCGGGGAACCTAACCCAAGTCACCATGTGAGTGACAGTCCCAGTGGACGGTCGGAAGGCAGGGCATCAAGGCTGGACGGAGAGGACGTTTCTAGCAATTATCCAGGGACCTTGACTGAGTGAAGTAATGAAATCGTCTTCCTCGATGAACTTGATGAGGTAATACTCATTCTCCAGATCAATCAGTTTAATAGGTCCTTTAGGTTTCCATAGAGAAATTAGCCTTGATTTGAGCATACTGAAGCCAAGCCTTCATCCAAGTAATTTAATGACTACCACTTTTTCCCAGGTTTGATCAAGTCGACCCTTAAAGGTGTTGGAGAGTTCAATCCCCGGTCCATATGCTCCTTGTATAATGGTAATGTCGCCTTCTTCAATCTTAATAAATTCCTCAGCTGGCCAATCTTGGTCCTTTGAACCTGATCCCAATTCTAAATTGCCAGAAACCACGGCATTGTAACTAAGCCTTTGTTTGGATGGAGGGAAACCAAGAGAAGATAAAGGAAAAGAAATTGTATTTCTTTTCCTTTCCATTGTTTGGACAAGAATAAGAGAGAGAATTGAGAGGAATGGAAGAAAAATTTGGGTCATTTTTATTCTTATCTTGCAATTTCCCTCCTTTTCCGACCAATTTGGTGAGAAAGGAAGGAAAATGCAAGATTTCCTTTCCTTTCTTTTCCCTTGTATAATTAAGCATTCAAACAAAGGCTAAGATGGGGTTGTTCTGGCGGTGCAGCAGGAGGGGGGTTCCTCCTCCGTTTCCCGGAGGCGAACTTTTTTGGCAGCATGCCCTGGGGGCTAAGAGGTAGTTGTATTGAGAGAACTGGATAAAATCTGAATAGTTACGGAATAGAGCGAGGTGACATGCTTCTCAAAGTCTTGGAACATTTTTTCTTGGAACATGTGTGGCAAAAGAATTCAAGCTAGCCCTTTCATGCCTGACCAATATTTTTGTTTAGGAATTTGAAAATGTTATGAAGAGTTAACTACGCACTGAATGAGCAATGAAATGATGCTATCCCTTTCTTAGTTTGTCTTCTCATTAACCTCCGCACTTGCTTTCGGTGATTTCCGGAGAAGGATAGCTTTTGACTAGTCCCAGGGCTCTCCGTCTGATCTTCTTGACTAGTTATTCTCCTCTTTTAAAGAAGTGGGCAGGTAGGTATGCAAATCGGATTTTTCTACCTGTTGACAGTTCAGGACACATGTAATTATGAATAATAAAAAAACATAATTGCAAGAAAATGCGATGATGTTACAAACTGCATTCATTATTTAGAATTTTGGTCACTGTCCTTCACCATTTGCACTTTAATGGTGTATAAGTGAAAGACGTGAATAAGAAGAATTCGGAAGAAAGGAACAAAAGACAAGTGTCTATTTTCATGGCACTCTTTACTTTGCATGAATTTCCTAACAATTTACCACCACTATTATCCACGAATTGAATTGGACATCTTGATTTTGGCTTGATAGTTGAGGGTGGATACAAGAATGTCCACGGCAGTGTGACATATCAACTTCTGGAAATCAGTCTCGTTCATCAACTGTTGACTTCTGAACCAGTATATTGTTAGGATCACCCCCTTATCACTCAACCAAGAATTGTAGTTAGTGATTCGCAACTCTATGTTTTTATAGTGACAAGCCAAAACTTCAAATCGAGGACTGCTGATCCAATGATTTAAAAACTATGTCCTGATTTGAGCCACGAGACTCATTAGTATCTTAACCTGGAACATATTTCACATGTTCGGAGCAGGCTACTTGAAGATGATCGAGAAGTTGGTTGTGAACTTTTCTGATACATGACAAAATCACTAGATAGAGCATGACTTTAGCTTGCACTTAAAAACACTTTCGCAGAAATTGCTATGAAGCATGGTAGGAATTCTCAAGTCAAGAATGGGCTGCCAGAGATCTAACGTCCCTATACTTTAAGAATTTCTTTCGTCGTAATATTTTATAAGCCAACAGACTCGCCACCAGTCAAAGAAGAATAAATTGTAAGATAGATCGATGATATCTGTCCTTCCTGAATGATATGGCCATGAACTGAGGATCTGTTGGGAAGATAATTTCAGGTACTTGCTACTCTACTGTACAAGTTGGCAACAGGATGATACCTGACATTGTTTCCGAGGAGTAACTAATTCTTGGACTCAGTTAATAACTGCCAACAGATACAGCTTTCGGAAGTTAAGTTCATGTTTTGCCTTCTGTTAAGTAAACATCTTGACTTCTGCTCATAGCATCGGACAAAAACGGTAGATAGCTGATTCTTATAGTTTCTAATGACACCTGTGCGAAGGCGAAGTTCCATGGAAGCTAAAGAAATTATAAAAATGCATTCGTTGAAAGACAAATTGACCCCACAAATGTTATTTTATTTTGATCATTTTCACATGTAAATTTTAAGGTAAGAAAATTTATTTTTATATATATTAAATAAAATGCAACTTCTAAAAGACCTGAAAGCCAATTTTCTTACGGAAACGAACAATTCAATAGTCTAAAGTTAAGGAATTTGTCGAGGAAATTTAACCTCCACCTCTCAACAAGTAAAGCAGGTTGACAAACTATATATATGTGTAAGCTCAACCGGTCCTTCAAAATCACTGACAAGATATTCTTCAAGAACCAAACTATTTCGTACTTATCAAACCATATTTGATCAAATCCTA
>JANIJH010000005.1:17695526-17748835 GCA_024520975.1 Erythroxylum areolatum | reverse complement strand
AGGAAACTCAAATGTCTTTCATTTCATCAAATGCTCATAGATTCATTTATACTTTTCATTCATTTCAAGGAATCATATCATATTTCCTCATTTAATAATTTCTAATTTTCAAGAAAAGTTCAGGGTCCAACACAAAGGCTTCCACATGGTTTTCAATATGGTACTTAGCATTTGATAACCGATGCGACGTCCTAACAATTTGGCTACCACAGCCAGTTCCCAATGTTTATCCAGGCAATCCTTGAATGTGTTGGATAGTTCAATGGCTATGCCGAACTCTCCTTGCACTAATGTGCTATCTCCCTCCTTGAAGGCAGCTGGGTGTTTGTCAGGCCAGTCTATGTCGTCTCCCTCCTCACTCGCATGATTGTCGATGACAGCAGCACTGTAGAGATACAATAACTAGTATCCCTACTTTACCGATTACATGTGGCTACACAAGCTCCCTTAATCTATGAACATTTGAAAAAATTCAAAACTTCAAGTATTTGTTATATGAAATTCCAGTTATCATTATTAAAAGCTTTATGAAGATCCACCTTGATAGCACAATTTTCTGGAGAGTTTCTCCTAGCATAACCTTTCATAAGCTCTTGCATGATTAGAATATTTTCTGTAATATGTCTACTGCTAAAAAATGCTCCTTGATTATTAATGAATATAGGTTTCAAGATTGGTTTTAGCCTATTAGCCAACACTTCAATAATAATCTTGTAAAAAAGGTTAGTTTGAGATATTAGTCTAAATTCACTTAAGGAAACAGGATTAGGAACTTTGGGAATTAGGCATAAATATATTTTGTTAATCTCTTTCAACAAAACACTCATCTTGAAAAAATCATGCAATGCTTCCTTGACTATACTACCAGTCTTAGTCCATGTTTTGCAATAAAAGTTGTCATTAAGTCCATCTGAATCGAGAGCCGTAAACCCATTAATTTTCAATACCACTATCTCTAATTCACTATCACTCACTAATCTGATCACAAGTTATTAGCATCTTCCCGAGACATCCTTATAAGGATAAATTGCCTCAATGCTTCCACAAATATACATGGATTCCTCCCAAATCCTAGAAATTTTTTGAAAAAACTCATTACTTCTTTTTTTATTTCATCTTGTTTGCATACCATTACACCAGACTCAGTTTGTATAGAGTAGATTCTATTGATATTTCATTTAGTTAAAAGAGCATTAAAGAAAAATTTTGTACATTTTCCCCCTCCTTTATCCAGTTAACTCTTACCCTCTGTTGATTCAAAGAGTTGTAATTGTCTTACACTTGTAGGTAGTATTTAAGAGCAATGTTCTCCTAATTTGTCATATTACAATCACCAAGGTTGCTTGCTAGTTAATTAGTCTTGGGCAAGTTTAAGGCTCCCTATGATTATAATAATAGTTCAATGTTATTCCCCTCTAATTAATCCCCCTCTTCAAGTTTGAAAAAAATCTTTGTCATCAAAATGTCATTCTTCTACCACCATTAACCAAAACTATAGGAATTCACATTTACGTAAAGGGTAAATTTCTCATCATAGAGACTATGCTTAAGTTTGGAATAGAACTATACCTTAGAGAGCCACTTAAAATTTCCATTCCTCATGTTAGAAGAAGTAAAAAAAAACTACAACTTGAAGTATTTGACAAAGAAAATAATCTTTTATTATAAGTAGATTGCTAAAAAACACATTACAATCAAATTGAAACACTAGTCCTTAAATAGAATTTTAGACCTTACAAATAAAAGACACATACTACATCCTAAATAAAATCTTAACAAATAAATTTTATTAATTTTAACATAAATCAGGTTGTTAACAACTAAACATTAGGAACTAAGTGAATATATAAAAAGATCACAAACTAAAACATGATAAATAGCCACATAAATGAACAAAATGGCTAAAGCTTGAATTAGTTGGCATTCCCCTTTAATTCAAGCAAGGAAAATAACTCCAAGCAAGTTACAAAACTTTTGAAATTTATTTCAGTCAAAAACTTTCATCGTTAAATCAGCCAATTGCTTTTTGGTACTATACTGACGTAATTTAATTTCTCCTTTATTTATCAATTCTCTAATGAAATGAATCGTGTCTCAGTATACTTGGTTGTCCTTTGGTGAACTGGATGTTTTAAGATATCAATTGTATATTTGTTGTCACAATAAGCTCTTGTTGGATTATATTTTGATTTTAAAATCTATTTGAGACTTATTGCTTCTTTTCTAATAGGTATATCTTCAAATGTCCAATTCTAATTTTTTGTAATCGTTGCCTCTTCCTCCTCCATTACTCTAACCCATTCTTCTTTAGTAATTGCATCCTCAAAACAAGTAGGCTCTACCACAAAATAAGAAAAGCCACAAGAGAAATAAATGTGTGAAAAAGTCCTTATTCTTTTTATAAGAGAACATATGGTAGAGTCAACTGTAAGAGTAGTGGTTGAGTGAGAACTACAAACACCTTAATCTGACCTAATAAACTCTCTATCAAAATATATAATTTCTTTGGCATCATAAGCAACTCCTTCTCCTAAATCCTAAATTTCATCTTATAAGATAATATCGTGAATGATAGCTAATTTTTTTGTGAACACGTACTTAAAGAGAAGAAAAATAATGCAAATGCTCAAAGAAAGTGACATGACAACAGATGTGCATCCTTTTTGTTTTAAAATCATAACAAAGATAGCCTTTATGTTTATTGCCATAACCAAAAAACTTATGCACACAAAAAAAGGATCAATAAATCAAGCCCAACGAGCGTGACATTAGCTTGCATTTAAAAACACTTTCGCTGAAATTGCTATGAAGCATGGTAGGAATTCTCAAGTCAAGAATGGGCTGCCAGAATTCTGACGTCCCTATACTGCAAGAATTTCTTTCATCGTAATATTTTATAAGCCAACAGACTCGCCACCAGTCACAGAAGAATAAATTGTAAGATATATAGATCGATGATTTCTGTCCTTACTGAATGATATGGCCATGAACTGAGGATCTGTTGGGAAGATAATAAGGTAAGAAAATTTATTTATATATATATTAAATAAAATGCAACTTATAAAAAACCTGAAAGCCAATTTTCTTACGGAAACGAACAATTCAATAGTCTAAACTCTAAAGTTAAGGAATTTGTCGAGAAAATTTAACCTCTATATATTAAATAAAATGCAACTTGTAAAAGACCTGAAAGCCAATTTTCTTACGGAAACGAACAATTGAATAGTCTAAAGTTAAGGAATTTGCCAAGGAAATTTAACCTCCACCTCTCAACAAATAAAGCAGGTTGACAAACTATATATATGTGTAAGCTCGACCGGTGCTTCAAAATCACTGACAAGATATTCTTCAAGAACCAAACTATTTCGTACTTATCAAACCATATTTGATCAAATCCTAAACACCCCACATATCTGTTTGTTCTTTTTGAGGTTAGCTTGTCATACTTGATTGGTAAACGAATGGCAGAAGCTTTAGTAAGCTTTCTACTTTCTAAGCTTGCAGAGTTTCTTCAGGAGGAGGAAAAGCTTTTGGGGGGTGTCCGGGCAGAGGTTGAGTATATCAGCGATGAATTGGAGTTCATGAAGGCCTTTCTAAGAGTTGCAGATGCTATGGAAGAGAGTGACCCTGTACTCAAAGTGCTTGTCAAGAAAGTCAGAGACATTGCTTATGATATGGAAGACGCTCTTGACAATTTCAGGTTGCGTCTTGCAAATGATCAGAGGCGTGGATTTTATGGTTCTGCAAGGAAACTTTATTACTCTGTCAAGAAACTTGCAGCTAAGCGTCAAATAACTACGAGGCTGCAAAGCATAAAAGCCAGAGTAATCAGTATCTCAGAAGCACATAGGAGATACTTAATCAAGAATAACATAATTGAGCAAGGCCTGAACTCCACCAGATTGCCGCGGCTAGAATGTCAAGGCGATGCTCTTCTGCTTGAGGAAGCTGATCTTGTGGGTATCGATGTGCCCAAAAGTCAACTGATTGGATCTCTACTTGCGGAAAAGGCTGAGCGCAACATCTTCTCGGTGGTTGGAATGGGTGGGTTAGGGAAGTCCACCTTGGTGAAAAAAGTCTATGATGATTCAGAGGTGAAAAAGAACTTCAAATTCCGTGCTTGGATTACTGTTTCTCAATCTTACAAGATAGAGGATCTCCTAAAAGACATGATCCATCAACTCTTCCGGGCAGTAAAGAAGCCAGTTCCTGAAGAAGTGGAAAGCATGAACAATGACCAACTAAGACAAAGAATCAAGAAATTCCTCCAGAGTAAGAGGTACTTGATCATTCTAGATGATGTGTGGCAGATTGCAGCTTGGGATGCTATCAAACTTGCATTGCCAAGTAACAACCATGGCAGCCGAGTTCTGCTCACAACGCGGGATGCAGAAGTTGCTAATTCCTCCTGCATTGATTCCTCCAATGTCTTCCATATGAAACCTTTGTCCTTGGAGGATTCTCAGACGCTTCTCTGCAGAAAAATATTTCAGGAAGATTCTTGCCCGTTGCATTTAAAAGAAGTTTCAGAAAGTATTCTGAAAAGATGCGAGGGGCTGCCGCTTGCAATTGTAGCTATCAGCGGTGTTCTAGCAACAAAGGACAAGATGAGGATTGACGAATGGCAAATGATTTCTCTTAGCCTCGGTGCTGAACTGGAAGACAATGACAAATTGAAGAACACAAGGAAAATTCTCTCCCTCAGTTATAGTCATTTGCCTTACTATTTAAAATCTTGTTTGTTGTACTTCAGCATCTTTCCAGAGGGTACTCTCATACAACACATGAGGCTTGTCCGATTGTGGATAGCAGAAGGGTTCGTGAAGGACAAAGAAGGAATGACATTAGAGGAAGTTGCAGAAGACTACCTGAATGAGCTCATAAAAAGAAACTTGGTCCAAATAGTGGAGGCAACCAGCTATGGACGTGTCAAAACGTGCCGCATCCATGATCTTCTGAGAGAGATTATCCTGTCAAGATCGAGAGATGAAGACTTTGTTGCAATTGCCAAGGACGAAAGCATGATATGGCCCGAAAAGATCCGCCGTCTATCCGTACATAATGCCACAAGAAGCACAGAATGGCGCATGTCCTCTGGACTCCGTTCACTTCTCATGTTCTGGGGGGTGGATTCTTCATCAGTGGAGTCTCCGCCTTCGTTCACTTTGTATTTTGGTGGTTTAAAACTGCTTAACGTGTTAGATTTGGAAGGAGCACCTCTGAGGAAATTTCCACCGCAAGTTGTCAAACTTATCCTTCTAAAATATCTTAATCTGAGGAATACCAAAGTGGATTCTGTTCCAAGCACTATTGGTCAGCTTCAGAACCTAGAAAGCTTTGATCTAAAGCATTCCCTAGTTTCTGAATTGCCTGTTGATATTTTGAAGCTTAAGAAACTTCGTCACCTGCTGGTATATCGACATGAAGTGAACTCTGATAACCACACTCAGAGGAAATATGGTTTCAAGGCACCGTCTCAAATTGGAAATTTAAACTATCTGCAAAAGCTTTGCTTTTTGGAGTCGGATCGTAATCTTATGACGCAGGTGGGAAGATTGAATGGTTTGAGGAGGCTTGGTGTTGTGAACTTAAGGAAAGAAGATGGAAAGCTATTGTGTTCTTCCATTGAAATGCTGACAAATCTTCGCGCATTGTCCATTAATTCAGTACAGGAGACCGAGGTCATCGAAATACATTACTTGTCTACTCCTCCTCCATTTCTTCAACGTCTGTACCTGACTGGACGCTTGATTGAGTTTCCAGAGTGGATATCTTCACTCAATAACTTGGCCAAGTTACGGTTGAAAAGCAGTAGGCTAAGTGATGATCCTCTGGCATATCTACAGTACTTGCCAAATCTAGTCCACCTTGAATTCATACAGTTCTATGAAGGAGAGGAGCTTCTTTTCCAAGCTAAGGGATTTAAAAGGCTCAAGTTTATGGGCCTAAACAAAGTGGAGGGACTCGTAAACGTAATCATCGAGCAGGGAGCGATGCCTTCTCTTGAGAAACTTATTTTTCAAAGCTGCAAATCACTGCAGAGGGTACCATTGGGCATTGAGCACTTGACTGATTTGAAGGTGTTGGAATTTGTTTTTATGCCCAAGGAATTGATCATGTCCCTGCACCCAGATGAAGAAGATGGTGACTACAAGAAGGTAGCGCATGTGCCAGAAATTTACTATACCTACTGGAATAATGGCAATCTGGATATATTCTCTTTGGAAAGTTTCAGAGAGGACAAAAATTCTGCTCACCCTTCCACCACTACTACAAAGCGGGATCTATATGTCTGGAAATAATGCCACTGAATCTGTCGCTTCAGTTTTAAAGTTTAATAATTTGTGTACTCTCTGATATTTGTAACACTCATACATATATTTTCTTTAATGTAAAATATATTTATTTTATATTATATCATATTTTTAAAATAAAATATCACTCTTTTATTGTCACATTTACATGTGGATCTACTGGAAATAATCTCTCTATTATGTAGGAGTAAGGCTTCATACTATCAGGTCTCCTCAGACTATGCTTCATTGCGGGACTTCAAACTGGATGTCATCATGATAATTATGATGATGCTGATAAAACATTATTTTAAGATGAATTTTATTAAAAATTGAAAAGGATTTTAAATAAAAGTGAAAAGAATACAATTTTTAATTGAACACACAATAATGTCAGTTTGTATGTCTCATATATCATATGAAGATAAATGTCATAATTATCATAATTTGGATTTTGAGTATCTAAAGAATTCTTCATCGGCTATAGAATTAGAGACCACTTTCCATTATCAATAAGCTCATTCACTTTGTCTGTTATGGAAAAATTGGATATTGAAACCCTTACCTGTTGATTATGGATGAGAGCTTCTTGACCACTCCAATTATCAAATCATAGAGATGTGATAACTCATATCCCTATTTTACCGGTTACATATGGTTGCACAAGCTTCCTCAATCTATGAACATTTGGGGAAATTAAAAACTTCAGGTGTTTGTTATATGAAATTCCAGTTGACATTATCAAAAGCTTTATAGAGATCCACCTTGATAGCACAATTTTCTGGAGAGTTTCTCCTAACATAGCCCTTCATAAGCTTCTGCATGATTAGAATATTTTCTCTAATATGTCTACTGCTAAAAAATGCTCCTTGGTTATTACTAATTATAGATTTCAAGACTAGTTTTAGCCTATTAGCCAACACTTCAACAATAATCTTGTATAAAAAGTTAGTTCGAGATATTAGTCCAAATTCACTTAAGGAAACAAGATTAGGAACTTTGGGAATTAGGTATAAATATGTTTTGTTAATCTCTTTCAGCAAAACACTCATCTTGAAAAAAATCATGCACTCCTTCCTTGACTATACTACCAGCCTTAGTCTATGTTTTGCAATAAAAGTTGTCACTAAGTCCATCTAGTTCGGGAGCCTTAAATCCATTAATTTTGAATACCATTACCTCTATTTCACTATCACTCACTAGTCTGATCACAAGTTATTAGCATCCTCCCTAGACATCCTTATAGAGATAAATTGCCTCAGTTCTTCCACAAATATACATGGATTCGTCCCACTAGAAGTTTTTTGAAAAAATTCATTACTTCCTTTTTTATTTCATCTTGTTTGCATTACATTACACAAGACTCAGTTCGTATATAGTAAATTCTATTGATATTTCCTTTAGTTAAAAAAGCATTAAAGAAAAATTTTGTACATTTGTCCCCCTCCTTTATCCAGTTAACTCTTAACTTCTATTGAATTAAGGAGTTGTGATTGTCTAACACTTGTACGTAGTGTTTAAAAGCAATGTTCTCCTAATTTGTCATATTACAATCCCTAAGGTTGCTTGCTAACCAATTAGTCTTAGGCAAGTTTAAGGCTCCCTATGTTTATAATAATAGTTCAATTTTATTCCCCTTTAATTAATCCTACACTTCAGGTTCGAAAAAAATCTTTGGCATCAAAATGTTATTCTTCAACCACCATTAACCAAAACTATAGGAATTCGCATTTATGTAAGGGGTAAATTTCTCATCACATTTGAAATAGAGACTATGCTTAAGTTTGGAATAGAACTATACCTTAGAGAGCCACTTAAATTTTCCATTCCTCATGTTAAAAGAAGAAAAAAAACTACAACTTGAAGTATTTGACAAAGCAAATACTCTTTTATTATAAGTCGATTGCTAAAAAAACATATTACTATCAAATTGAAACATTGGTCCTTAAATAGAATTTTAGACCTTACAAATAAAAGACACATACTACATCATAAATAAAATTTTAACAAATAAATTTTATTGATTTTAACATAAATAAAGTTGTTAACAACTAAACATTAGAAACTAAGTGAACATATAAAAAAATCACAAACTAAAACATGATAAATAGCCACGTAAATGAACAAAAGGGCTAAAGCTTGAATTAGTTTTAAGCAAGGAAAATAACTTTAAGCAAGTTACAAAACTTTTGAAATTTATTTTCAATAAAAAAACTTTCGTCATCATATCAGCCAATTGCTCTTTTGTACCATATTGATGTAATTTAATTTCTCCTTTATTTATCAATTCTCTAATGATATGATATTGTGTCTCAATATGCTTGGTTGTCCCTTATTGAACTGAATGTTTTAAGACATCAATTGTATTTTTGTTGTGACAATAAACTCTTGTTGGATTTTTTTTAATTTTAAAATCTAATTGAGATCTATTGCTTCTTTTCCAATAGGTAAATCTTCAAACATCCAATTCTAATGTTTTCTAATCATTGCCACCTCCTCCTCCATTGCTCTAACCCATTCTTCTTTAGTAATTGCATCCTCAAAACAAGTAGGCTCTACAACAAAATAAGAAAAGTCACAAAAGAATAAACTTCTGAAAAAGTCTGTATTATTTTTATAAGAGAACCTGTGGTAGAGTCAACTGTAAGAGGAGTGGTTGAGTGAGAACTACAAACACCTGAATCTGACCTAATAAACTCTCTATCAAAATCTATAATTTCTTTGGCATCGTAAGTAACTCCTCTTAAATCCTAAATTTCATCTTTTAAGATAACATCGTGAATGATAGTTGATTTTTTAGTAATGGAATTATAAATTTGGCACTCTTTTGTCTCTTTATTATAACTGACGAATACATAGTGCATCCTTTTTGTTTTAAAATCATAACAAAGATAGCCTTTATGTCTATTTCCATAACCAAAAAACTTACATTTGCTAGCCTTAGGAGATAATTTCTTTCATTTACATGGAGGTTCTAAAACAAAAAAAATGCATAATCGAAGAATTGAAGGTTAGAGGAAATGGGTGATTTCTTGTACAAGCAAAATTGTGGTGTTTTATTTTCAAATACATGTGTAGGTTTTCGATTTATAAGAAAAATTATTGTAAAATAGCTTCAACTCAAAAACTTTTTGGGGCATAAATTCAAGTAAAAGAGTAAAAGTGGTTTCAACAATATGTTGGTATTTGCTTTCAATCATAACGTCGTGTTCTGGGATTCGAGTAATGTTATACTAGTACTGGTCAATATTGGGTACTGTTTTGAGGTAATTTTTTAAATTTATAAAATAATTTCTAATTTTTTTAATTTGCAAAATAGTCCTTTAATATATTGTAGTATATAATTTATAATTTTACATCAACCATGTCTTCAAAAATAATTATAATAGAAATTTAAAATAACAACAATTTTATTAACATTATTTTTCACATATTTCACATATAACTAATAACCAGTATTAATATAAAAAGATTACAATTTCATCAGATAATAAATAATAATTATATCAAAATATTAAACGCAAAGAATAATAAATATTCATAACTCTCCAACAATTACAATTTACAATAACAGTTCATGTCAAATAATCAACTAGAAGTAAAACTTAAAACAAAAATATTTACAGTTATATTGCATATATAGAACGTAACATATACATCAAATATAAGAGAAGTTAAAAGAAGAGGAGGAACAAAAACCTGAAATTTCATTCAATCAAATACCCACACGAATTGCATTGACCCCAATTCTCATTTGGTACAAATCCTCATCATTTAGAGGAGCTTCATTATCTTCATCATTCAAATTCATTACATCAAATGACATGTCAATACTTACCTATCCAAGATTATCTTCTAAATCACTCTCATTTTTCAAACTTGGTTCTTCAAAAACCAAATATGCTAAAAGATCGATACTGTCAATGTAAATTGGATCTACTGAATTGTTTGTTCTATTAAGAGTCCTAGTAAATAATAAATTAAATTATTAAAAATATAAAAATTATATCTAACTTAATAATGATAATAACATACATTTCATAAAAAATTGTATCAATCAAACACTAATTTATTCAATCTTTTGTGCTCCAATATATTCCTTTTCTTAGAATGAATGAATTTAAATATGTTCTAATTCCTTTCATACCTTATTGGACTCACACATTGACTTAGAATTCAAATTGCAAACCTTTGCAATTATAAAACACTACTTCCACATTGGTTCCACCAAGCAACTGTATGACAACAAAAGTAGCATTATAAACAAAATAAAATGATGATTAATTTTCATCAAGTAACAAAAGTGTAAAAATATAACTCGGTTAAGTTTGTCTCTTTGATGAATAGCAATTGATATTCAACAATCACTAAAAGCATCCTTATAGATCTTCATTTATGAGTTTAGGAGATCTTGCATCATCTCATAAGCAACAAGTGTTATAATAGTTAATAGCATTCTCCTATTAACTTCAATTTTTTTTTATAAAATTTGGTCTGAAATAAACACTAGGATTAAAAAATACCCCAGATGAAAACAACGAAGAGTAAAGTTGCCTTTCTCATCTCTTACAGATGATAGTAAGATAAAGGGTGTACAACAAAGGCCCATTTTTCATATTAATCTTGATTGCTTCCTTCACCCTCTCTATGGCGTCATAAAAATAACCTATTATTGCCTTCTTATTATTGTCAATCAAACAAAGTGCTCTCATCAAATGATCATAAACTTAGATGAAAATTGACTTTGCGACTAAAATTTATTATCTTCAAGTATAATTTTAGAAATCTCCAATCCAATATTAGATCCAACATGTTGAGATTCAACTAACTTATCACTTGTAAACATCTGTCTCAACTCTTTTTTCATCATAATAAAATACTGAAGTGATAAGAAATTTATTACAAATCTTATAATAGCAGGGCGACACAAATTCCTACCATCAGTGAAATCCTTTTTCATTAAATTCAAGACCCATGTACGATCATAGATGAATGTGATCACCATTTTTACTTTCTACACAGTTTCATTAATAATATGAAAATACCTAGCATTCCCTATATTTTCCAACTTCAAGTTAATGCAATCTGTAGCATAAGTAGTCTAATAGAAAGAATTATACTTATATTGCTACCTTCTTTCAACTGCTTTTAAGCAAAATCATTATCAATAATGAACTGAACAATATTTTCTAGCTCGACTACATTCACAACTTCATCAAATATTTCAAATAGAGTACCAACATTCCTAACAAGGCTAGATACATCAATAGACTTCAAAACATTGTTCTCTTTATAGAATAAACCAAAAATTAATAATAGACTCGTGTTTTCTATTTGTCCAACTATCATATAAGATTGGGAAACATTGAATGTTATACCTGAATCATACCACCATTGTAAGAAACTACAGATTGAAGGCTGAGCTCCATGAGTTATTCATGATGCCAAAAGATTAGACACCTTTCTTCTTCTACCTAACATCAAGTGCAACATTCCCTCCTTGTTGGGTAAGAATACTAACATCTTCAACATTCCCACTATCATCCTGAACACCAACAAAAGAACTTTCATTACCAATTTCGTAATTCAATATTTGCCTTCTATCTTTCTCATACTGATACTCTTCAAGTGAAGTCTTCATTTGTCATTTCACACCATAGCTAACTTTTTATATAACCTTTAACCCAGCTAAATGCTTCTTCAATCTGGTGATTCCTCCACCTTTCAAATGCTTATTACAAAACAAATAAACGGTATGATTCTTGATTTTAAGAACCAGTCCAGCATGAGCCCAGATTGGATCATTGAATCTTCCTAACGTATTTGAATTATCAAGAGTACTTGAACTTCCTTTCATTTATCTGTAAAAGTAAAGGAAGACATGTGTCAAAATTAAATGAATAAATTCACATACTATTTTCTAATATGTACTTAACTACCCATAAGATAAGATGATAAATGTATATTTGCTACTCATATGATAAGATTAATAATGTAATTTTATTTTCTAACAACAATAAACAATATAAAAATGAAAAATTTTAATTTTCTTAACTTAATTACATATATTAAACAATTTAATTATATATTAAATCTTATATTTAAATGATTAATTATATGTTAAATACCTTTTATATACAAACAATAATTAGCAAATTGTATGTTTCATATAAATTGATTAATAAATTAACAACTTAATGCATTAATTTTGAAATTGACAATGCCGAAATTACATTGAAATTGAACCAACTCACACAAACAATTCCAACTTTAGAACCCAAATTTTCCAATGCATTAATTTTATTCATAAATTCATAATGCCTAAACTCCATTGAAATTAAACCAACTTATACAAACAATTGCAACTTTCAAACCCAAATTTTCTAATGCATATTTTATAAATCATTCACAAAGCACCAGTGGAGTAAGACATGGTGCGATGGCAATGGCTACAGATGGTGACATGGTGGCAGGTTGGTGATAATGAAAATTAGAGGGAGGCAAAATGTTAAAAATGGATAGAAATGAAAATAGCATGCTCTAGTTTGTGTTTGTACGCGTGGGTTTGTTTTGTTTTTGTTTAATGTTTTTGCAATTTATTCCTTAAAGATTTAAAAGTTTACAGTATCAGCCAGTATTTAGCCAATATTTCAAATATTAGTTGGTACTAGATAAAGATACAGTACTAGCTAGTATTGATAGTATGTATGAAAGGCATTGCTTTTGTACAATTTTTTGGTTGGTATGGTACGAAATTCATATCTTTGGTTCCAGGATATGATGATTGATGCAAAATTCCATTTTTTTTAAATGTGGTAAGCTGAGAACAACCAAATTCTCCCTTATGGTTAGACCAAAAAGTTTTGACGATTTTGCTATATTGGTAAGTTCAAATTTTGCTCGTAGGAAAAATACCCAAGTGAAACATATGTAATGATCAATAAACAGGAGAAAGAATCCATAACCCAACATTTATAAAGGTGATTGCCCCTATAAATCAACATGATGAGATCCAAAGGCACATCAACATTAGAGGAACTCAAAGCAAAAGGTAATTTTGCTAACCTTACCAAGAGCATAACTTTCACAATTTAATGTTAAAAAATCACTATCAACCTTTAATTGAATAGGGAGAACAACATATTGAAACATATTTTAAAGTCTACTTTCATAAAGATGTCTAATGCGTCAATGCCAAATATGCCACTTTTATTATCAATCAAAACATCATTTGTAGAAGAAATAATATAGCAAAATGGAGGACAAGATTCATTATCCTTAGAGCATAGATCATCTAGGTGAAATAATTATCTGTGTTTATGCATCTTCCTAATCATGCTCTCATTATGAAGGTTTTGTATAAAGCAACCAAAAGGACAAAAATTAATGGAACAATTTTATTAACTATTTAACTAATAAAAATTAAATTTGTTTTGGGACATAGAGAGCAAGAGAAATGGGAAGAGATTTATTCAAGGAAAGTGTTCTCATCCCTTTATAGGCAACTTTTTCACCATTAACAGCAATAACTAATTGATTTGGTAAATAAGTTTGAAGTTTGGCAAAGTGCTACTTAAGGTTTGACATGTAATTAAATGCTGCAAAATCAAGGAACCAAGGAGATGAATGACTTCTTTTATATGTTAAACCAACAACAACAAAAAAAGGAGAGGAAATAACATCTGGTAGAGTTAATATAATTAAACATCCAAAACAATCTAAAACAAAAGAGATTATTCCAATTAATATAACCAATTCACATTAGTATTTCTTTTGTTTTAGGAGATGAAAAGTAGAGATTGATAAAATTTAGCTTGAAACATCAAATTATAGCATTATTTACAAAAGGAAATGAATTTTGTATAAAATGATAGACTGCTGTAGTGGATAAGGTAAGATCACACTTAAAAACCAGATTCACTCCAAGAATTTTAGCTCAATTAGGGGACTTATTCTCGGCCATATTATGTAGGGATTTGAATTTGTTTAGAATATAATCTCTGGAATATTGAAAGAAGTTAGCTTTTAGGTAGGAAAAGAAGAGGAGAACATTATAGACACTTTCTCCATAATTTCCTTTTGTCTTCATTTTGTTTTCTCTTCTTCTTCTTCTTCTTCTATTCCTTTGATGGAACTAAAGCCATGAGTGGCTAAATCTAAATTTTCTAATTCAAGGGGATTCAAAACTTTAGTTATAACCTTACAAGGTTTTGTTCCAAACCTAAATTTTATTTTAAGTATTTATTGATTTCTGTTCTTTTATTTCTTAAGTAATTAATATTAATTGATCTAAAACATTAAATTGATGTTGATTACTTTATTTCTATTGATGAATTTAGTGACTTGTAATTTTCATAAAAGATTGGTATAATTAGCAAATAGGTTACTTATAACTTTGCATATTTAACTTATAAGAAACAAGAAAACTAAATTGAATAGTTCTAGCTATCTCAGTTATTTACTTTAAGGTTTATTCTTTTTCATTAAGCATATTGCTATCATTTAATTGATATGGAATGCTACCATACCTAGTCAATTTATGGTAACAATATTCGTCTTTTTTACATCAATCTTTATCCTAGGATCATTCGTGATGACGCTTATATTTTCTCTAAAGTGTATAGTATTAACATTCATCTTACTTATAACTTCACAAATGAGATATTAGGTATTCCCATACTTGAACCACCATCGTATTATACTTGTCATACCAAATACTCCATAACCCCTTACTAATACTCCATAACCCCTTACTATGTGCTTGATATACTCAAAATTATTTTTAAGTTAGATCCTAATGATGAGGTCTATAAAAATCCAATGATGTATATGGACTCAATGTTATCCTTTGTTTTCATCACCTATTTATCAAATATAATTTTGTCTCCACTAGTGGTCATTTTACCTTCCTAGGCCACGATGATCTTTGGTTTCTCTCTACCCTTATATTAGAACGATCTACTCACCTCAGTCTTTTTTTTTCTTAATATGATTCACTTTCAGCAAACCAAAAAGAAGAAACAAAAGATTCCATATGCTCTTATCCTTAGCCTTATCTTTCAGCACTTCAAAATTCCTCCTACTAGTGATGAGATCGACTTCGAATTTTTCTTAAACCTTGCTACTATCCACCAAATGGGATATCAATTGTTTGGGGACAAATGACTATACCATATCAGTGCAACATCTTCAACTTCAACAATTGTCTCTAGTCTATAAGGCTTCATCATTTTATAGTCCTAGCAAGCCCCTTTTAAGTCATATTGTCAAGCTACCTACAGATGATGAGGCCACTACTTTTTACCCACAACGTCACTCCCCACTAGATATTTTTCTTGCTGCTATTGAGCATCAGCTTACTATATTGCAAAGAGAGCTTGACTATTTTCAGGACATCATGATGCATCTCTTTGACAACCTGTATAAATTAATTGAGTCTCCTCTTCCACCTTCGAATATTTGAATCCTTTTGGTGTTTCCAAAAAGAAGAAGAAAATTTTTGTGTGATATTAGAGAAATACTATAATTTAGGCGGAATACATTTATTTTTATGTCTCTTTGACAATGTAAACTTTCGTTAAATATTTCTCTCATTATTGAATTGCGATTACGGTATGGTTTTTTTTTACTTTTCATTTATACACAAATTAAGGGAAGTTAATTATTATCTCAATATGGGTTGTAAATTGCCTAACTAAATTCTTGTAATACTTTCTAATATCACAAATATTTTGTCATCTTCAAAAAGGGAGAGAATGTTGAACCAAGTGAGGATCTAATCAAAGTTTTGATGATAACAAAACATAAGTACTATTAATGAGTTTTTAGTGTTGTTAATGAGAAGTAATATGAGAATAAGACAATGTTTTTGCAATTTTCAAGATCAAGATCAAATCAAGAAATAGAACAAGACATATAAAGATTATTTCATGTATTCCTTATTGTAAGTTCATCTATTTGATAATTAGGAGGCTCGCCATGCATTAACATTTCACTTTTTTCCCTACGTAAGTCTTTATTTTCATTAAAACACATTGAACATTTCGATTTTAATATAAAAGCATCTTAATATTTCAAATAATCTTTGTGGAATATTTGGGGAAGTGTTTTAATTATATTCAGATTAAATAAATTGATTTTGAGCATTTGAAGAAGTTAAAATCATGTTTTTGAGGTGATTGGTCAACCTATATAGGCTAGTGATCGACTAATATTGGTTAAAGTTGTTAAAGTTGATGTACTATGAGTTTATAGCAACAATGGTTAATGTGTTGATCAACCAATATATGTACTAGACAACCAATGTTCCAATAGCTAGTGAATCTAAAAACGTTAATACATACTAATCGACTAGTATAGTAGTATACTATACTAGTTGACCAATATATCGAATACAGTCATTGTAACAACTGGTTCTTACGGTCAATAGATATTTTAAGTTCTGAAACACTATAAATAGGTATTTTCTAATTGGTTCTAACATCAAGAAGCTTTTGAGTATTTTATGCACACATTTCTAAGTATTTTTCAATCATTTGAGCATTCATTATCTCATTAAATGAGTGAGCCTTTTGTGATTATCATAGCATCAAAATGAGCAAATATTAAGTTGTAAGTTGGTTTTTGGTATTGAAATCATTTTATTAGGGTTATCAAAACTGATTTGGGGTTCCTCTTTGCGTTGAAGAAAGATTGAAAAGGAGGTTTCTTTTTACCAAAATAAAAGATTGTACAAAGGGTATTCTTCACCTTAAAAGAAGATCTATAATGGCAATCTAAAACGAATCTTAAGAGTAGACGTAGGTAAGGATTATTTATCGAATGACTATAAATTAGTTTGTATTTCTCTTCCCTTGCTCTTTCTTTATAATTTATTTAATTCTTTTGTTTTTATTTCATTTTTAAATTTATGATAATTTGTGGCATTTTATGAAAAATATCAAACATAAGGCAAAATCTTGATTTCATCCAATTTACCCCCTCCTAGATGCCATTTAGGAGTAACAATTTTGAATCATGTTTTTTGTCAAAAGAGTGTGTTTTCATCCTTATAAGAACTTGAGAAAGTTGAAAAACTTGTTTCAAGTACATTGTTTGGCCAATGTAAGTAAGTAATTGACTAATGTAGTTTGATAAAGTATATCACGAGTTTGTTACCCTGTTAATCAACCAATATGACAGAATGATTGACTAATAATAACAAAATAGTAAATCAATATGTAGAATGATTGACCCCTGCTACTATTAATTTTGAGTTGTATGGTTATCCAATTATTACAATTAGTAAAATTACTTAAGATATACATTATGAAGGTTACTCTTGATCATGAACAAGATTTGTAAATGGTTAGTTTTTACTCTTGACAAAGAAGATTTATGAATGGTTGCTCTTCTCTTATTAAAAGAAGAAGATAGTGAATTCTCAAGTAAAGTTTGAAGAGTGGATGTAGGCTAAATGTTTTTTAACTAGACCACTATACATCAATTTTATTTTTCTTTTCTAATTCTCTTTAATTATTATTACAATTGCTTTTGTATTATCATATATAAGTTTGACATAATTATTTATTACAATATACAATTCATTCACTAATTTTCAAATAAGGAAAAAAAATGAACACATATAGTTCACCTCGTCTTATATACCATCTGAGGACCAACACAAAATTTTTGGATCAAAAAGGGTATTTTTGTCATTTGATGCAAGTATACACCTAACTTGTATAAGAAAACAGGTCTCCTTGAATGCAAAGTTTCTAAAACACCAATTAAGCCTACCCAAACTTTCAACATACAAAAAAGAAAGATGTGATGAATATAGATTACTTTCAAAGATGGTAAAAAATTTAGCACTTATCTCATACATACATTGATGTAACATTTACAATAAACAACATTGCTAAACATATGCATTCACTAGGCTTGGCAAAAAAGCTCGAGCCTGACCTGGCCCGACGATTTAAAGTAAATGGATCCAATCTGGTTTAACTGTATTTTAGGCTGAGTTGAAACCTTTTTTTGAAATTTTTGAGCTTCAAATCAAGTCTAATCTAACTTGAAGCCCAAAATTTTTTTAAAAAATGAAGTTTTTTATCAAAAGATAGAAAAGGTTCAGGTCATGCCAACTTATTGTCCTGGCCAGGCCTTTGCTATCCTTAGCATTAAATAGGAAAAATTCTTTATACATTAAAGCATCATATATGATATTAAAGACATGTTTAAGTAGAAATATATATGATTGCAAAATTGAGTTAGAAGCATCACTGGTTGAAAGTCCATTTCAAGTTAATATGCCTTTATTAAAGGAAATTTGGTGACTTGATGGAGTAAATAAATCAAAACATAGCAGTTAGAAGTAGTGTTAAAACAAAATTTTGACCTATAACTCTCATAATTGGTGAAGCCATGCAATTAAAGATTGTTAAAAGATGGGTTAATTATAAAAATAATCTCAATGTTTACTTAATTTTACAGTACTAGCCCAAAATTTAAAAAGTAACAATAAAATATTTGAAAAATATGAACTTTTAATTTGTTGCGAAAATAGGTTGATGTTAAGTTTTTGTTAATGTTGCTGATGTGACTAATTAAATTTTTTTACTACTAGATATTTGTTATGTGTTTTTAAACTAATGATTTAATATTTAATTAATTTTTAAACACAAAAACCTAATTTCCTTTCCTATTCTACTTCCCCTTTTATTCCTCTCGTATCTTCTCTGGTCTCACTTTCTATAGGTACAATTACAAAATATCACTACATTTGTGTCACTGTGTTGATTGTTTCGGCCCCCTTCCTACAAATTTCCACACACAATCTTCCATTTCTCTACCTCTTGATTTGTTAATAATTTGATTTATTAATTTCTAATATAAGACTTTAAACCTCTTTCCATACTATTGGACATTTACTCTTCTTCCTTTTCGTTGATCACTTTTAGATAAAACATGTAGGTGGTAAAGAAATCATCAAGAGTTGGCATGTTGAGGGCTATGGCAATCAACATCAAGCCTACTGCATTAACAATGAAGCTTTGTGAGATTGTGTAGCAATCGGTTTCTGGCAATGGGATGGTGGTGTTTAGCATGAGTGGTTGCTGCATGTGCACCGTAGCCTAGTGTCTCGTCTTCAGCCTCGATGTTGGTATGACTTTCTATTGGACATTTTTGACATTTTCCATTGGGTTGTCAATGATTAATTGCATTTTATCGATTTTCAGTAACTTATCAATTAAGTTATGTAATTTAATCCGGATAAAGAAAATAAAGTGGCCTGATAAATGATCTAAGTCACTGGGCCGAAGTCTAAAAGGAAAATAGATCCCAATCAGTATAGATCAAACTTATACCAGGCCTGTGATGGGGAAGCCTAATATGGATGCTATATAAAGAGGATTAAGGTCTCCTGCAGTTGCACATGTCATTCGTGAACGTAAAGTTACTCTAACCAATTTAGAGGCTCATGTTTTGAAAAACTAAAGAAAGATATTAACCGCGTCCCAGTGAGCAGATCTCGTGAAGGCGGCGGTGGATTTGCACTTGTTTTGGCCTCAGGAAGCTTTATGAAATCGAAATCACATATTTTTTTGCATTTCTTTGTTTATTTTCCTTTCACGTTCGATATGGGATATGTAACTAAGGTCAAATTACGTATTACACATAGTATCAGAGTAGTGACGTGATCAAGTGGTTAAAAACGAAGATTTTCAATTTTTCTCCTTAAGGTTCTCGACAAATTAACTTTAGTTTTTTAGTTTTTTCTTGCTTATTGATGCATGAAAGTAGTATACATATGTTTAGCCTTGAAAATGGGTCAAAAACGAGCCTAGTAGCATAAAAACAGGCCCAAAATTACCTTTTTTGGCAAGGGAATGAAAACCGTCGGCCACACATGCCTGATAGGTGAAACACATGCACCAGAGAGCTGGCAGACGAGTGGGTGGACAAGAGCAAGCCATGTCTTGGTGCATGCAATGCACGTGCCAGATGATAAGGGCTTATGTGGTACAGGTTGAGGGCACGTCACTCTTCTGTCCACGTGTAAGCTAATGTCATAGTGAACGCTGACATCAGCTCTACAGTAACTCAAAAAAACAAATATTTTAGAATTTCTGTAAAGATGCCACGGGTCATTTTGGGCCATTTTTTGGGTCTGAAAAAGTCATAAATTTTATTTTTCCATTTTCTGGATTAATTACATAGGTAATTTCAATCTTAGAAAATGAATTAAGACATTCTAAAGTTATTTTTGAGTAAATTTTTGTGCAACAAACTTGCCATATAGGAGATACATGAGATTCTCGTGTATTGGGCTATCGATTTAGTGTTCAGTGACACACGATAGTTGCTCTAATGAGATTTTTTGCTACGAAAGACCCAAATAAAGTTTTCAAAGAATGTCTTCAGCACGAATATATAAAGATGAGACTGTGCATTTGAGTTTTGCATTTATTGATGTTACGTTTTCACGTACAGTATGCCCATAAAGAGTGTGAGGATAACATAAAGACATATCCATTGTGTTTGTGGACCTTTTGGGTATTGATGAGGATGTAGTCACCAAAGCGGCCTTTTGAGTCATTATTTTGAATTATTCTGCTTACATGATGGGAGATGTCTCTAGTCTTATGTTTGGTTATTTTACCCAAAGGTGTTGACCTTAAATAAGATTTTGAGATGTGCATAAAGGCATTAGATGGAGAAAGTTGCTGCTTAAATGATCTATTCGTCCAAAGGCGGTAGTGTCATAAGATTTAATGGTTTGTACTCTGATCGCTTTTATGTAGAGCTCTAATTGCATATATTATGTATTCAACTTAAAGATGTTTTATAATATGTGTGATTGGATTCTTGGTACAAATACTATTTAATGTCTTTGAATATCATTGTTTTCCTACATTTGCGTTGATCCTTACATTGTTATTTGCAGTCACCTTTTTAGTTAACAATCAAAATGTCACTATTGAAACCCTAACTGGTTTCAATATGCAAAAGTGGATAGAGAATGTATTGAATGCTATGAAGATGGCTAAAATTGATATGGCCATATGTATAGATATGCCATATCCACCTACATCTAGGAGCTCAAGAGCTCATAAAATAGCTTATGCAGCATGAGATTAGCCTAACAAATTATGATTGAGACCATTAAGAGATCCATACCTAACTATCTACTTAGTAGACTTTTGGACACAGACATAGTGAAGGAGTTTCTTAGTAATGCCTCCCAGAGGTACACTGTCTCACTTAATGTTGAGATGAGTGTCTTTATGAAAGAATTGTTCTCCATAAGGAATACGGGAGAAGAGAGAGTGATGGAATACATATAAAAAAAGATCCATCTCTACAATAGACTGAAGATGATAAAAATTCCTCTTCCTGATGTCTTCATAGTTCACCAGACTTTGAGTACACTCCCTCCAAACTTTGTTAATCTGGTGATGACATATTACTCGCTGAATGAGGCATGGGACTTCAATACTTTGATTGCCCATTATGTTGCTCAAGAGGAGAAACTCAAGACTGCTAATTCTAGAGCCTTCGAAGGAACTAAAGAAAAGGCAAAGGTGAAGCTCGCTAAGTTCAAAAGTAGAAAGCCTAAATCTTCTCCACATGCTAATTTTGGTCAATCTAGTGCTAGTAAAGGTCTTGTGGATATAAAGAAGCCAGTATTATAAGGCCTGGAATGAAAGACTGAGACCAATATAAAGCTAGCAATATAAAGCTAACAGTATAGATGTTCATATCCAAGATAAAACTAAATATTAAGTTCTTGGTGGCTATAAAGTGGAACATCTGATCATGATGCTTCTACAATATAGAGGTTCATATCCAAGATAAAACTAAATAAAGGGAAGGAGAAACTGATGGTTAGCAGCAATGAAGAAGGGATGTAATATCTATAGGGGACTATGTATTAAACCTTGCTGCAAGGTTCATTTGGGTTTTACACAACACATTTTATTTATGATCTTTTTATCAATTTTGGTCAAAGAAGGTTAATATTTTGTAATTACTGCTCTTAATGTATAGTTGTTGTTTAATGCAAAACATAATGGTACAACTTTCTTGTCATATGGTCTGTATAAAATGTCTCTTATCCTGAATTAGATATATGCTTGTTTTCATCTTTCCAAACAAGTCAAGGAAGATGACCTTGATAAAGGATAAGTCATACATGTTGTGGCATAAAGGTTAAGCCACATTTCTAGAGCTAAGGAGAGATTGGTTAAAAAAGAATTCTCTTAATTCTAGATTATGACCATCTAGAAATATGTGTTGACTGTTGCAAGGGTTAGTTGATTAAAATAAGGAAAAGGAATCAACTCGTGTTTCTAAATTGTTGGGTCTAATATATACGAATATTAGTAGACCTTATACAATTGCATTATGCAATTTCAAGAATTTTCTAACATTTATTAATGATTATTCCCGTTATAGTTTATGTATTCTTTCTTAAGGAAAGTTTGAAGTTTTTGATGAGTTCAAGATCTTCAAGACTGAAGGTTAAGAACCAATTGAAAAAATATATCAAGATTGTCAGATTTGACTGTAGAGAAGAATATTGTGGCAAACATGATGTTTAAGGACATAAAAAGGTCTATTTCCTAGATATATGGAATCAGTTGAAATAGTGACTAAGTTCACTATGTCGAATAGTTCCAAGAAAAATAGTGTATTACTGAAAGACATAACCACATCCTAAATGATACGAAGAGGTCAATGCAGATCATGACTAATCTACCTGATTATCTGGAAGGGTGGAAACCCAGCCTTACATAGTCGTGTATGAGGTTGCCCTGTTGAGATAGTACAATCCTTATAAAGATAAATTACATGCTCGTTGCGCTCGTTGCTATTTATTCAGATATCTCGACCACTCTAAAAGCTACAGATTTTGTTGTAGAGAAAGAGGGACCAGAATAGTGAAATCACAAACAGTTAAGTTTCTAAAATACAATGTCTATGATGATGATGGGCCCTTTGACATTTTGGATGGTAGCAGGATGGATACTACGATTACAACATATCCGCCACTTATATAGCCACATCCAGTAGATCTAGGTGTTCGTACCATGCCTGTGTAGGAACATGAAGCTATAAGGTGTTAGTACCATGCCTGTGTAGGAACATGAAGCTATACATGTTCAAACAAAGGTTCTTATGGGTGTAAGATCTAATGTAGTTGCATAGATCCATTAGAGTGAGACGACCTGTTGTCTCATCTGATCATATATTCTACTTGGTGAACAGGACTTTGATGTTAGACATGTGCAAATCTAGTTACTTTTATAGAAGTTATTTTTAGACCCAATACGGATTTGCGGTGGGATGCAATGTTGATGAGATATAAAGCATATAGTAAATTAGTAATGTCTGGGAGCTAATTGATTTACAGTAAACCTATCAGATGTAAATGAGTTTCAAGATGTAAAGGACTCAAGATAAATTTTAGTGGATTAGGGCTCGCTTAGTTGCCAGATGGTTCACTCAGAGAAAAAGGTTTGACTTTAATGTTATCTTCTCTTCATTATCCTTGATTGATACATTTTGAGTGATTAAGGCAATGGTAGCTCATGATGATATAGAGTTACATCAGATGGCTGTCAAAATCCCTTTCTTGTATAAAGATCTTTATGAAGAGGTCTATATAGTACAACCTGAACGATTTTAGAATCTAGAAGGAATTGACATGGTTTATACGTTGAGCAAATCAATATGTGGTTTAAATCAAACCTCCCAAAAGTGGTACCTTATATATAATGAGGTTTTGACGTCTTTTTGCTTCATGGAAAATAAAGTTGAGTGATGCTTGTACTACAAGGTCAAGGGGAGCACGATTATCTTCGTATTCTATACGTGGATGATATATTACTCACATTAAATAACTTGACCATGTTGCATGAGGTTAGGCAACTTTTGGCCAAGCAATTTAATATAAAGGACCTTAGTGAGGCATCTTTTTTAATAGGTATTTAGATTAACTGGGACAGATCTCAACACTAATTAGGTCTCTCACAAGAGTGCATACATTAAGTATATGTTACAAAGGTTTAATACGGTTGAAGTTAAACCTATTGTAGCACTAATTTCTCATAGTGACATATTGTCTTTGGCACAGTGTTCAAAGAATAAATTAGAAAGAGAGGGTATGAGGAATGTTCCATGTTTTAATGCGATTGGTAGCCTAATGTATGCCTAGATGTACACTAAGTTGGACATTGTATTTACTGTTGGATTGCTAGGTTCATATCTGGCTAACCCAAGTATAGACTATGAGAAACGAGCGTTGAGATACTTAAAGGGAACCAAGGATTATATGTTGACATATAGAAAGGTCAGTAGTCAAAATCTCGTAGGGAATCCAGATTCAAATTTTAGCTATATGTCCAGATGATCGAAAGTCCACTTAAGTTTACATTTCTGTATTTGCAGATGGTACAATGTTGTGGATGAGTGTCAAGGAGATATTGGTGACTTCCTCGACTAAGCATACAGAGTGCATATTATGAGGCTGCTTAACAGGCAGTTTGGCTCAGAATCTTGATTTCTGAGTTGTCTGTGGTTGATTCAGTGGCTAGACCCATTTGGTTGTACTATGATAATCTTGCTACTATATTGTTTAGTAAAAACAAGAGAATATCACAGGGTCTTAGCATTTGGAGGTCAAATATTTGACCATGGAGATGATATAAAAAGGTGACATTAAGGTTTGGAGCATTTAAAAACTGAGAAAATATTAGCTGATACTTTAACTAAAGGACTTCACTCACTTGTGTTTTAAAGACAAGTATATATGGGTGTAGTGAAGTCTTTAGATACTGTCAGTTAGGGATCATTATGTTTGCTCCTTATATATTTGTACAATTTTCATGTATTATGACACTATGATGTTTATTAATAAAGATAATCATCTTTTATTCTTAGTAATAAATGTTCTTGTGCAAGGTCATAATATATATGGAAGTCTTAAAATCCGTGTCAATCTTAAGCATTTTAAAGCTTACTAGCCATATATAGTGACCTTGAGCCTATATTATTTAAACCCATACAGTCTAGTACCAATATCCATAAATTTTAACATGATATAAGGGGTATAAATTTTTAATTCCATAAAGGTTCTCTAATGCAATTTAGCATTCAGTTAGAGAACATAAAGATTTTATCTGATGCAATTTAGCATTTGGTGAGAAGAAATAAGATTTCTCTAATTTTGTTTAGCATTCGGTGAGAGAAATCAAGATTTCTCTAATGCAATTTAACATGTGCGGTTTAGCATAAGGTTTGGAGAAATCAAGACTTACAAACAAAGATGATACAATTTAAATCATCATCTTAGTTTGTCACACTCTATTTTCCCATTCATGTTAATGAGGTCTTAGATATGCGTGATTTTTTAGATCTATGTCACACATGACATATGTATTTTATAATTTTCAGTATCGAAAGCCTTACGGGACAGAATGATGTACTTTCGTTATCTTTGGATTAAATGTTTTATTTTTAATTGTAGTTGACTAATACAGTAACTTAGCTTAACCAAGTTTTTAATCTGTTTTAAACTTGAGTCAATATCATAATTAATTATTGCCCAAGTGAGAGACTATTAGATATTTTTGACATTTTCCATTGAGTTGGACAACGATTAATTATATTATGTCAGTTTTCAATAACTTATCAGTTAAGTTACGTAATTCGATCCGGATAAAGCTAATAAAGTGGCCTAATAAATAATCTAAATCACTCACTGAAGCTCAGGAGGAAAATAGATCCTAATCAATGTGAACCGGACTCATATCGGGCTTGTGATGGAAAAGCCCAATATAGATGCTATATAAAGAGGTTAAGGTCTCTTACAGTTACTCATGTCATTCATGAATATAAAGTTACTCTGACTCATTTACAGGTTCACGTTTTGATAAAACTATAGAAAGACATTAACTATATCCCCATGAGCAAATCCCATTAAGGCGGCGATGGATTCGCTCTCGTTTCAGCCTCAGAAAGCTCGTTTGAAGTTATGAAATTGAAATTAGGTATTTTCACATTTCTTCGTTTATTTTTCTTTCACGTTCGATCCAGGATACATAACTAAGGTCCCGTTACGTATTACACTTTCCTCTCCTATCTTCTCTATTCTCATTCTCTCATAAGTACAACAACAAAACATTATTGCATTTGTGTCACTGTTTTGATTGTTTCCTTCCCCTTACTATAAATTCCCACACAAAATCTTCCATTTCTCTGCCTCCTAATTTTGTAAATATTTTGACTTATTGATTTCTAATATATGACATCAAACCTCTTTCAATACTGTTGGACACTTTCGTTTATTCCTTTTCTTTGATCACTCTTAACAGAAGTTGATCACTTTTAGATAAAACATGTAGGTGGCAAAGAAATCATTGGGAGTTGGGATGTTGAGCGTTGTCGCAATCAACACCGAGCCTCCTACATCAACAATGAAGCTCAATAATCCCTATGAGATCGTGAGGCAATTGGTTTTTGGCAATGTAGTAATGGTGTTTAGCGTAAGTGGTTGCTGCATGTGCATTGTGGCCAAGCATCTCCCCTTTAACCTTGACATTTGTTTGATCGTCCTAGAGCTTGACCACCACTCCGCTTGCCCAGACATTTGGGCATTCCTTTTCCAGCTTGCATCTGATGGGTAGCAGCCCGTACCATCAGTGTTTGAAGGTGGCCAAAGTGTGAAATTATTCATAAACAGCATGAATACCAAATAAAAATGTTGGGCAATCTCAGTCGCAACTATCAGCCTATCAGGATGATAAAAATGGATAAAAACATTGCAAAAAACTTAACGTCGAGTTACTTTCATAACACATTAAAAGTTTAAATGTTTTAGCGTCACTTTTTGACTAGTATTGTAAAATCAAGTAAAATTTAGGATTTTTTTAATAACATCCATCAAAAGATTTATAATTTTCAAATATATCACCAAAATAAGTGTAATGTGATATAGTTGTTTATAATCAGGTTTTTCATAATTAGGGATGGCAATGGGCCGGTTCGAAGCCAATCTCACTAATTTTTTAAAATATTTTTTTAATATTAAAAATATAAAACAGTTTTTATTTAATTGAGTTCAGACTTGGGTTGCCCAAGCTTACTGAGACCCAACTTTTTCAAGTAAAATGATATCATTTTATTTAGAAAAATTGAGTCTCGAATCTAGTTAAGCCTGATTTGGCACATAGGCCGGCCCATTACCATCTCCATTCGTAATAAAACTACACATGTTTGAAATTATTAAAGACTTTATCAAGGAGAAACTTCATAAAGTACTGATTTCCATAATTTATATACGTACTGCTGAACACAAGTAGCAGATTTGTTTACACAAGAAATAATTCGACAACCTAATCTGCAAGCTGGAAATGGATGATAGATATTAAAATCAACTTGAAGGAGAGTATCGGAAGCAAAAAAATTGGAAGTAGGATTTCTGCCTTGGCTGAATCTTATTGATTTTACAGCTGTACCTCTATTAACTCTGCGAGTACTTAGAAGAGCTTTCAATTTTCCTTGGGTGAATGGAATGCAACCTTGCTATAGTGAAATCAAGACTACATTAAAAAAAAAGAGACCAAAAAGTACAAAATGTTCCTTTTTGAAAGAATTAAATTAATGTGGTTGTGTAGATGATAAAATAGTTATACATTACAGAGATTACCGAGCTTCGACAATGGAAAGAGTCACATTATTTGCAGAATGACTGTTTGGTGATGAATCTTTGACCATCACACTTGTATAGAAAGCAGGCTGCTTAGGTGTACTAAGAGGCGCATGCTCGTTGATTATCATTGAGATAACATCAGACATTGTTGGTCGATCTGATGTTTTTTCTTGGACACAAAGAAGCCCTATGTTAATGTATCTTAGCACCATTGAAGTTGAAGGAGGATCCCTTAAAGTTGGGTCCATCAATTCCAGACCTCTATTAGAACTCCATAACTCCCAAACCTTAAGAATCAGGAAAAGTATCAAATAAATTTCACTGACAGGAAGGTGGTAACAGAAAGACAAGGAAGAAAAAGTGAACTCACATATCCAAGAAGATGGTAAAAGAAATACAAGGAAAAAACAGTTGACTCACATATCCAAGAAGATGGTAAAGGAAAGAAGAGGAAGAAAAAGTGAACTCACATATCCAAGAAGATGGTAAAAGAAAGACAAAGAAGAAAAAGTGAACTCACATATCCAAGAAGATTGAGCGAGTCATTGTGATACAAGCCAGTGCTCTTCTTGCCACTTAAAATTTCAAGAAGCAGGACTCCAAAGCTGAAAACATCCGACTTCACTGAGAAGAGACCGTCCATAGCATACTCAGGAGACATATAGCCACTACATTTGTGTTCAATGCAACGTTAATGATTAAAATGCTTTACTTCAGTTCAAACCTTGCATCATAATGGGAAACGTGTGCAAACAATTACTTACTATGTTCCAACTATTCTATTGGTGTTTGCTTGAGTTTCATTTCCTCCAAATATTCGAGCCATGCCAAAATCAGAAATTTTGGGTTTCATATCACTGTCAAGTAGAATGTTGCTGGGTTTCAAATCCCTATGAATAATTCTGAACCTTGAGTACTGATGTAGATAAAGAAGTCCTTGAGCAATTCCTTCGATAATGAGAACACGCATGTCCCAAGTTAATATTTTACCTCTTGCTGGATCTGTTTCAAGAAAACGAGTTATATAGATTACTTTGGCATACGTAACAACTCAGCAGAGAAATAAAGTTACTGGACAAGATGAATACCAAATAGGAAAAAGTCTAAGCTTTTGTTCGGCATGTACTCGTAGATCAAAATATTCTCCTCTTGTTCAATGCAGCAGCCTAAGAGCCTAACTAGATTCCTGTGCTGGAGTTTGGCAATCAGTAATGTCTCGTTCCTGAACTCTTCTAGTCCTTGCCCCGATCTTTTAGAGAGTCTCTTGACAGCAATTTCTTGTCCATTAAGCAACCTTCCCTACAAAATGCCCACAACAAGAAGAAAACAGTTGTGTTAATTGAACAAGTACAAGTTTGGAGAGTTTAGTCTTGATATTACGAAGAGATAAAAGCCTGGAGCAAACCACAACGAGGAAACCCCTCATGGGACTATAACCTAATGGTCCTGCACCATGTAAGTATTACCATCTGAAACTCCTGGCCTGTGTCCTTTGATTATTTTGAGCATTAATGACTACTTGCCGATCAAATTCCATCAAAAGCATGTCAGTCATGTCAAAGAAAGTTTACCTTGTAAACGGGCCCATAGCCTCCCTCTCCCAGCTTATTTGCCACTGAGAATCTATCAGTTGCAGCAGATACACTCTGACGGCTGAATAATGGCAACTCAACATCCTTCTTCGCTCTTTTATTTAGAATATTTGAACTTTTTGATTCACTCGTGGCTAAACTTTGATCAGCAGAGAAATCAAATAATAATAGATCTTCACTCTTATCTTGCTCTCCTGTTAATACAGAATCGCACACCTGTCATTTGGGGAAACTATACGCAGCAGTTTCGGATTTAATCAAACAGACATTTGAGAGACAGATTCAGATTGCAAAAGTAAAAATTACAATCTTATAATGTCGTATTATTGCTTATTCAAGAATCAAGAAGCTCACTATTAGAAAACAATATTAGCATAATAGGCTTCACGAACTACTAGAGAAAGCGAAAAGACATTGACATCCTTGGCTTATATGTAGTAGAATGCAAAATCAATGAACAAAACTGAACTTTTACACGATAAGAGGGTCCGTAGATTCTGAAAAGCAACTTCTATACTCTCTTCTTGTTTGACTAATTAGAGTTTGATGCTACTAAGACTATGAAACCCAAAAACTTAAGCTACTATAACAAAGCACAAGTCCACCGGAGTCATAACATGTCAAAACCATTCAACAAAAAAAAAAAAAAAAAAAACTTGTTTTGTAAGCCCTATAAATGGATCATCTCCATATATATACATATATATATATATATATATATATATGTACGTATGTATTCTAACACATGTAATCTATGAATACTCATGGATAAGTTCCAGGAATTGAAATATAAACACTCATCATTAAGTTCCTGGAGATAAAGGAAAAACAAAGATGTAAAACCTCTGTTTCTGAGCTTTCCCAAGCACTGCCAGCATTTATAAACGACAAGAGTAAGCACTGCTACTGCAACAAACACTGGTGCGATAACCCACAGGATTCTCTTCTTACTTGATTCTGCAAAAGGCAACTCAGCATCAGGGGTCATTGGTATATGCTTTTACATAAGTATTACTGTCCTTTATTGTCGATTTGTCTCACCTCCTGGATTTTCAAACTCAGAAGCAGCAAGTCTGATGTAGATATATTGGGCAACCGTTTCACTTACTTCCTCTATTTCTTGTAAATTCATAAGATCACCTTCCCATATGAAACACCCACTATTATTGTAGGCATAAGCGGTACATAAACAATCTTCCGTACAATTCAATTTACATATGGCAGCACTTGCTACATTATATGCTTTTGAATTCACCGGAAATGTGAGGTTTGACAACGGTAGGAACTGGTCTTCAGTTTTCTCGGTACTGTCATTTCTCTGACACTGAAGAGGCGTGTTCCTAGTACAGCCAGTAGACCAATCATTTGTTGAATTCGCCGTAAAACCTTTCAGGCACTTGCAGGGCCTCGAAGAATTTTTGTAAAAAGCACCAAAAGCCCCACATAAATCATAAACATCAGATAGATTTCTTGGCAGCATCCAAACTAAGTCCCATTTCCAAGTTGAAGCTAGCCATGACAGTTGCATAAACATTCCTGAGATATTCAACTTAAATCTCGACAACGTAGAGGAATTACGTAAGGAATAGACGAAATAGCTTTCATTTTCATTGGAAATAAAACTTATGTTGTCGATGTAACGCAAACTATTCTCTGGGATTAAGCTAAATGTGCTCCCATTCCATGGTCCACTGGTCCAATACCTAACTGAGTTATTCCACTCTAAAAAAAGTCGAGGATCTCCATTTAAGTCTACTCCCAATGAGAACAAACCTGGTGAAGGATCTTCAGAGTTCTTCCATGAAATAAGCCTCTGTTCTCGTCCATTACGTTTATCAATCCCAAGCTTTGCACCTGGTAGCCATATATCAGTAGGGTAATCAAAACTCTGCCAATATACGGTAGATGGATTTAAGTCATCTCTGATGACAAAATTTCCACTATCCAGAAGTACAGCTTCTGTAGAATTGGACACTTTAGATGTCACCGATGTTGACCAGGCTGTTCTGTTTAATTCAGTAAGAACTATATTTCCATCTGAAGATAGTTGAAGCCTTAAAGAAGCAGGGTCCAGCAAAGGTTTCTCTCTATTAGCCTCCCAGACGTAGATCTTATCCGCAAAATTTTTGTACCAAATACCCAGATATGTTGGCAAGGGAGCAGGCTTTAAAGAATCTCGTGTGAAGAAACCCAGTTCATAGAAACCATTTTGAGACACCAAAGTCTGGGTAGAGGAAAGACCCTGCCCAAGTGAAAGCCTGTCACTTCCAACTGAGAAACCAATTTTTGCATAGGAGAAGCAAATCAGAAACAGCGGCAGAAAACATGGTCTTGCAGTGGTTTCCATCATCCCATCAACAGCCGTCGTATTGAAAGCTATAGTATTTAACCTGAGAACCAGTCAAAGATCGTCGCTTTCAGACAGGCAGCCATGCGAATGGTCTTTATAAGGCGGCAGCCATGAGAATGGTCTTTATAAGGCCCCTACAAGTTGGCTCTCCGTGTCTCCGTTTTTTCTGGCTACTTTCCATCTTCACCCACTCCAGCCTTTGGTTGGACTAAGGATATGAATGTTTGACATTTGTGGCTCGTCAGCGATTCAAAGTTGGAGAGCAACTTTTCAAAGTCGAATTCAATTTAAAATTCTACACGTCAATTTATAGCGAAATCTATTATACGCAATAACTCCAGGTTGTTACTGTTTCATTCCACATATGGCCTTTCTCAACCAGTAAAGAGTCTGGATTCGGACCTTATGTTTTCGTTTGTCTGAATCCAATTTGAATCCAAAATGAAAGACTGATAAGGTGTTTTTGGCGAAAGGGTACAGTCTACAGCTGAAGTAACAAATAGTTTGGAATTATTACTTTTCAATAGTTAAGGGAAGAAGGAACATCGCAAGAGACATTTTGGTGTGGAGGATGGATGACCAATTCGGAGCTGGAATTGGATGGACCTTGGAGCGGGGGTTAGTAGCTGCAGAGACGATGACAATGAGATTTAAGATATCACGATTCACATGTTAAGATTCTCCTGGTAGACGACAAGTGCATGAGGTAGCATTAATTTGGAATAACAAACTTTTAATGGAGTCGAGTGCATAATGATGCTTCTATATCTAATGGAAGATTAAAAAAAATATTATTCTCCGTACTACTTTTTTATTTTTTGAAGAGCATTTATTCTCCGTACTTTTAGCAAACTAATATATTTCTATTGATGAATAATAATGACGCTCATGGATTTGAGAACGGGTGATGGTGGACCTCTAGTTAATTTCTAAAAAGTTAGACTAGTACATTTTTAATGAAACCTTAACAAAAGTTTAAATATTAGAATTTAAGTTAAATTTTAGTGTAAATATTAAATTTTAAAATATTTTTTGTAATTCGTGTTGGGTATTAGTATGATAACTAGCGAAATGAGGTTTTATTAAATTTATAAATATACAAATAAAAGCAGCTTCACATTTGATGTTGCTTCACAAACTATCATAACAGAAGTAAAAGAAGAACAAGAATCCTTATCATCATTAAACCGAAATTCAAACTAATGCTTATAAATGAATAATTAGCTTGACCAACATGTGAAGAAGTTTGCAAACGGATTAGAATAGTTGAAGACATTACGGGATGGGATGGAGATGTTCCATAACCTTCCAATCATAAAAATTGATTTATGTTTCATATACATTCTTCTTTAGTACAGCGACAATCTTGCTTCTTGCCTTATTGCAATTAACTTTTTTATTTTCAATATTTGAACAAGTCAAAGTAGTATATTTCAACTTGTTACCTTAAACTCCAGAAAATTTCTCTTGCCTTTTTCATTAACTAATAACTCTTTTGACTTATGGAAGGCTTATTTCCTATCGTTATTGAATTCAAAAATAACATCTTTTTTAGAGTAATTTGCATAATGGGATGCTATTTTTTGAAAATTCTGCAATGAAAACTTACATACCTAAGAAAGGAGCAAACTTTTTGCACATTAACAGGATAAAGTAAATATTGAATAACATCTACTTTGGCCTTATCTACCTCAAACCTCCCTGGAAGAAACAATATGTCCTAAGACTATACCTTGTTCTATTATAAAATGTAATTTTTCAAAATTAAGAACTAGGTTATTTTCCACGCATCTATTAATGGTAAGGTCTATTCTTTTATGGATTTGTGACAATTTGATAAAATTGAACACTTTGAAAGGTCCTTTAATATTTGATGCATGAAAGTAGTAGGAATAATTAGTTATAGATTTACTACTTAAAGGAATAAGAGAATTTTGTAAAGAAGCTTGTTAACTAAATATGGTATCATAACTAAATATTATTTCATGTTTTAAGTGCTTTTATTACAAATGTTGAATTTGAGTAGTTCAAGAGGTTATGAAAAGTTAATAGAAGTATCTACATTTCATATGAAATTAGATCCAAACATGAGAATTTAGAAAAATAAATATGTTAGTTCGTTTTACTGTCACTATTGAATACTGTTTGGTCTTCTAATTTTAAATTTTGGTAGGAATATTTTATCAAGATGCTTCAAGAGATTATGAGAATTTATAATAACTATCTATAGTCCGTAAGAAAACATTTGGAGTTGACATCGACTAACTAAACCTCAACTAGTTGAACTCCTAATTAATAGAAAGTGTAATTGAGCTTAACTAATTAAACTACTTCACAAATCGTTTTTAAAACATTTATATTGACTTATTTTAATAGTTTTCAAAAATTCAAAATGTAGAGATGAGAAAAAGGAAATGAAAAGAGGAGTGATTTCTAGGTTTTAAGAGTCAGAAACACATCTCAAACATATTATAATAACTCTAAGAAGGGGTTCAAGTATAGTAAGATCAATATCTTCACAAAGAAGGAGATCTAGGTATATTTTGTATAAGTAACATTTATTATGTATCAATTAGGATATCTAGAATATCATTTATTGATTTAATAATTATTTATAATTGTCTATATGATTAATAACTGCTTGTCTACCTTAATTAACTGAAATTAGATTAAAATTACAAAATTCTCATATAAGGATAAATTTATGGATTTATTAAATTGATAGGTTTGAGGATTTATTTATGCATAATTAAGTATGAAAATTTTTTAAATTGGGCATGCATTTATGGTTAAAATTTTATGGTGTGTAAACGACGTATAATGGAAGCAATATTACTATATATTAGAATGCGTATGAATTTTTCATTATTATGTTGATGTCATATATATGCAATTGTGATGTAATTAAAATTATATATGTATATTAAGATTGTGATGCATGTGTTGAATATGAGATTGTGATTAACGTGTGTCATGATGGTGCAATATGAAGCCTAGAATAGACAAATGTGTTTATGAGATGGTTGTATAGTGAATGATAATTTGTTAGAGCCTATTAAATACAAGATTAAGGTATGTACCATTCCAATATCCACGATGTAGTATTAGATGCTAGAATCAAGTGTATGTAAGTCTATTGCTTGAAGTATACTCTTTAGGATCAAATTTGAATGTGTCTAAGCTCTAAATTAGAGCATGTACGACTTTATTGGTCAAGACTAATTAACTAGCGTCTACCAAGAAACTTGTGTCTATGTTTTGGGACCAATTTATATGGAATAAATGATGTTAGATATTATTTAAGATAGTTATGTAGCATTTATTTTTATAATTATTGGTAGGTTCTTAGAGAATGTGCAGTGCAATTTACATTTCAGTGGTGAGTTTAATAGTCATATGGTATAGTTGAGTAGGTATTTTAACTTTTTTTGGCTGATATATGTTACATCATTAAAATTATCGTTTCAAATGAGAAGTTTGAGGAGGAGAAGCGTTAGGATCTAGGTGAGTTATGAGCATTGTGTTTATAGAGCAGGATTCTAGAGTGTCATAGTTATAAAATGACATCATTATTTATTAATTTAGATTTGAAATTATTATTTTCAAGAGGATCGTTACACTTTTAAGGTTGATGGTTGATTTTTATATTATTCATGAGATTTACTTCATTAAGTTATTTTTTGTTGAATTTATATGAGTTTGAGCATGTTGCTAGCCTTAACCTGGTGGTAAGATGTAGAAATTGGGCTTCATTATTAGGTGGTGGTCTATTGTGGACTTAATATGATTAAGTTGTGCATGATACTTGATATACGTTAACACACTTCTTTAGAAACTTTATCTTTAATAGGTTTTCACTAGGAGTCTAATGCAGTTATAAAGACTTACAAGGAGGTATTATGAATGAAAAGTTGTTTTTAGGAGCTTAGTTTTACACAATACTATTATGTCTTATTTTATGATATTCAAAGTGTTATTCATCTTGATAAAAACTTTCTTGTTCATACACAATGAACACATAATGATGTAAGGTACTATTAGAAAAAATGATGTTTTAAATAACAAGTTATCATTCCCCAAAAAGATTCATACTGAACGATAATGGTTCTGACGTAATTACAAAACCTTATTAAGTAAGAATTTTTAGATAGGTTATTTGATTATTGAGATCATAACCCCCTTTTTATAGCTAGGAGGGAGAGATTTATTAGGTTAAGCTTCTCTCTTATGTAGAGGGTGGCTCGTCTGGCCCATATTTGTAGATAACACCACTTTCAAATGTTAATTAATTTTTAATAATTATTTTGTATATAAAATAACATTTTATTTTATTTATATTATGATTTTTTTTCTCAAAGAATAATTATATAGTTATTCAAATAGTTATTCAAAACTTATGAGAAAGAAGAGAAGACAAAGTTGGATTTTGAAATTAATAAACATGTGTATAGAATAAAATAAGAAAAAAATCACTATAGATTTAAAGATTGATTAGTTGTTAACAAAGTTAGTTAGAGGAAAGGATTGATTTTTAAAGATGTCTTCTTTAGATGTCATCTATTCCTGTATTATTTAATATTACTACTAGTCTTAATTTGAAAGCTAAGGGCCGTTTGGTTTTACTTTTATTTTTTTTTTGTTGTTTTTGATTTTTGTTTCCTGTTTTTAGTTTCTGTTTTTTTTCTTTAAAAAACGAAAATCTGTTTGGTTGAGATTTGTAATGTAAAAATTGAAAATAAAAACCTGTTTGGTTGAAATTTCTAGTAAAAAGTTAGAAAACAAAAACATGTCTAGTTTTATTATCATATTTATATTTTGTTGTATTTATACTATTATGTGTAATAATTATAATATAATATATTATATTTTTAAATTTATTAAAATTAAATATATATAAATCAAATATTATTAAAAAAATTACACATTAATTATATGACATTAAGGCCCTGTTTGTTTCCGTTTCTTTTTTTCGTTTTTCGTTGTGGTTTTTAAAAAAGAAAAAACAATTCATTAAAGCACGTTTGGATGAGAATGGTTGCCGTTTCTTGTTTCTAAAAATTAAAAAACCGCAACAGATTTTTAGAAACGTAAAAAAGACGTTTTTGTAAGATTTTAAAACTTTTTTTTTTTTCGTAACACTAGAACACAAAATTACTACCATAAAGTTTCAAGCAACATCAAAAGTGGGATAAGCAAAGGAAGCTACCGTCCGACTGGTCCACTGTCCTTGACACTACCTTCCATACACACGACGAGCAAGAACCAGCCCTGCATGAATACGGTAAATCAACACCTTCCTTCTCTGCGTGGTCAAGAATGTACACATCGTCTGGAACTGTTATCACTTTCTCTCCTTCTGGAATAATAAGCTTCATGTTGTACGCCGCCATGGCCTTAATCCACCCTCCGAATTGCTCAACTCTCCTCAGAACTTCAACAACAGTCTCCACATTTCCTTCACGAAGGTTTCGGGAAATCTCGCTGGCAACAGAAGCAAAACTTAGAGCAGCAACGAAAAAAATAACAGTAATTATACTTGCTAAAAGCAACTTCTGCTTTAAAAATAAACTTTTGCATTTTTTGTGACGACAAAGAAGAGATACACTCTCGCTCTTCCTCCGAACAATTTTTGTGCTCTTCCTCTGAACAATTTTCGTGAGAGTATTTTGTTTTTACTTAACCTCTTGCTAAACATAACGTTTTTTTGAAACAAACTGGTTCTTATAAAGAACCAATATAGAACAGTCGTGAAATAACGTTAAAGTTATTTTCTTGAGCCTTGTGTCATTTAAAGCAGAGACAGATACAACTGATTTCTTCTTTCTCACGATTTCACAGCTGTACGCAGTTACTATGAAGCCTTGCTTCACGTCTCTTTAATGTAGCATCTGTAGAGTGTCAAGTGGAGGCATTTAATGGTTCACTCCATTTAATGTGGCATTTAATGCTCTTCTGAACCTATCTTGAAATCCATGTCGTCACCAACACTTTTCATCTCTTTAATGATACCCCAAAACTCTTCAATTGAATAACTCCTTCCTCTAGCAATGGCAGTCATAACTTTTACAGCTACCAATGTTTTTAAAAATAAGCTCTTATCGATAGGTTTTATTTTTGCACACTAATTAGCGTTTAATAATATTGGGTCCAAAATGGCATTCAACATAACAAGAAAGACTTACTCAGATCTTTTTGTAAAATATTGTGGTATATATAAAAAGTCAAGTAATTTTCTGCCGTGTATACTGTTTTCGTTTGTATTTTTGTGTGTATGAATTCGAACTAAACAAAAATAAACGAATATAAAATAGTCATCTATTGTAGTGAGCTTGACAAAGAGATATATATTGAGCAATCAAAAGGTTTAGAAGTAAGAGGAAAGGATGATCAAGCACTTAGATTAAAGAAGAGTTTTATGACTTAAAATAGAAAGTCAAGTAATGATATGAGAAATTTGAGTCACATATAGAAAAGTAAGGTTATACCACAACTGCTTTATGCCATTATGTCTTTATGTAAAAATTATATAATAATAATAATAATAATTTATTATTTGGGATAATGAACTAAAAATGTTAAACCTTTTTATATTTTTTCACTTCAACATTTAATCTTTTAAGGTTTTCAATTACGTGACTTTTGAAAGTCAGACAACTCATTTTTAAAAGTTGTCTTTGTTAATATTTTACTATTGTGATTGTCACATCACATAAAGGCTTACATTTGAAATGGTTGCATGGCATATTCTTCCTATGTGAATTTTAAGCATAAAGCAGGTGATCGCATTTTGAATACATAGTCATCAATGTATTTGCTACATGAGGCTCAAAAATTATGTTGAAAAATACGAATAGTAATATAGGCCCCTCCATATATCATTTTTACATGCTTTATTAGTCAATCAATAAAGTATTAATGGAGATATTATTTTGAAATTAATTCTTTAATTTCTAAAATTTTGGACACTTAATAAAAATCTAAAAATATTAGACATTAAAATAAAAAAAATAAAAAGATTTGGAATGTTTAATTTGTGGTCCCTTTATTACTTTATATTGATGAAATATTGATTATTAATAAAATGTTTCTAATGTTAATATATTAAAGAAGTAATTGTATTAATATTTTGTTTTATAAGAATTGAAGCTAATAAAGTAGATTCTTGGTACAAGAATTACTCAAAGTAGAAGTGTAAAACTTTTTACTTATCTTAATTAAGGTACATAGAGAAAACACACTAAATTATAAACTAAAATGGTTAGTTCTCCTTACCTAATCACTTTAAGTTTATTATTATACAAAATATCCTTAATAATAAAGAGAAGAAAGAAATGAATGTCATTTTATATGCTTTTGCTATTAGAAGTTTGATGCATGTAGTAATATGTTCAAGGTTAGACATAACTTATGCATACGATGAGACTTTTTATCTGATTAAAGAAAAGATAACTAGAATATAATGAAATGGATAGTAAGATATCTTTAAAGTGTTATTGATATGGTTTGTTAGTCATATACTTGAGCTAGTTGATTACATAGTAATTAATATGGCTAAAGATATTGACTCCTAGTGATTTATATCATGTTGTTTAATTATAGGGGAGTTATCACATAAATATTAAAGTTTGTTGTAGTTACTGAAACTTTAAGGGGTTGTTATAAATGAAGAAACTTATTTTAAGAATTTGATTTTACATAATATTGCCATATTTTATTTTGTGATAGTTTGAGTGCTATATACTATAGTAAGAAACTCTATTTGTCTTGTACAGCCACAGCATATTCATATGAGGTTCTATTAGTTAAAGCATTTCTTAAATGACAAGTTATTATTTCTTAAAAAATCATAATGGTGATAATGTTGCTAGAAAATTGTAACATAATATCATCATGTACATAATAAAATAAACAAAATTATTATTATTTTTCAAACAATTTCACTTTAATTCTCATGGAATAATTAATCTATAAACAAAATAGAAAATAATTATAAATGGTACCTTATCATGAAGATTGATTTTTTAAGCAATTTAAAAGTGTGATTGAAAATTATTATATTTGCATAAATTCAAACTCTAATATTATCCATAAGAATGATTAAGAGAACTCTACAAGTAGTAGAGAGAAAAGTATGTCATGAATGTTAATTTTTGTTTAACCTACACTTATTTATAATAAGTTTTAGAAACTTTTAAAATATAAGTGAGGTCATAATTAATTCCATTTAAATAATGAATTGGTTCATAATAAAATCTAGTACCCAATATCGATACCTATATATTAAATATCTTATATTTAATTCTAAAGTTTTTTTATACTTTACAATCAAATCCAATTTGATTAAGTTATATATTTTTCTTTTCAATCGTTATTATTAGATATGTTGAAAATGAATACAAATTATATTCCTAAGTTATAATTAGAATTGGATAAATTAAACTTTTTTAACTTATATTTAATATTTTAATTAAATAATTTTATACATCATAACCAACAAAATATTGAGGATATAAAAGTGATTTTTAATATATATATTTATTTTGTATAATTTAATTCTTTCATAATACAATATTTTGATTAGAGACATATTATAGATTTAGTATCTACTTTATTTAAATCTAATAATATTACTTCTCTAGCATTAGTCACTTATTCTCTTAATAATATTTAAAAAAATTTCTTAAAATATTGTTTCACAATGTTCAAGAATTTTTCAAATGAATACTAATCGAGAATAGTAGAACATTCTCATTAATTACTATAAAGTGATAAATTATATATTGAACACTCAATTACTTTCATAGTTTACATCATATGCAATTACTACCAATTGACATGTCCTTACTTAGGATATGTCCTAAATAGCAATCCTTACATGAGAGATTTTGAAAATTTTAAGTCATATGATTATTTATATAATCGTTACAATGATATTTTTCATAGAGACATAAATAACATTCCTTATAAATTCACATAGCGAGTCAATTTACTAAACTTGTTAACTAATAACTGTTTATAAGTTTATTTAAGTATTTCCATATTTTAGTTTATGAAATCGATAACTTCTTGCATAAGAAAGAAGTATAACATGTGCTGTTCTTTCTTCTATACTAATGTTCAATTTTAATAGTGTAACAATTACAAATAATTTAGAGATAATATATAAACAAAATATAAATTTTATAAGTATGATCTCACCGTAACTTCGTCTACTTAATATATTTGTCACATAATTTTTATCTTATAAGTTAGTTAATTAAAACAAACATGTATAAACTATAGAATTTATTTAATAAATTTAATTTTATAAATATACAATCTATTGATTAATTATATAGAATAAACCAACAAATATTCTAACATGCTTCGAAGAACTTTTACATATAAGAAGTTTGAAATATGTCATTCAATTATTGCGATGGTAACCACCTATACATAGTCAGGAGAGAAGATTTGCTAGGTTGGGTTTCTATCATGTACAAAAAAAATGGCCTACTAGTAACGCCTAACTTAAATTTATAAGTAACGGCAATTTAAATTTTAATAAAGAATTAAAACTTGATTTCAATAAGGAAATAAAAATCTTATTTTATTTTTTAAAGGGTGGAAACATAGACCTCTCATGTAATTTAAGAAATTTTAAAAAAGCCCTTGATCTTTAAATTCTAGAAAAAAAAATCTTTTTAGTTTTAGTTTTTCATAAAAATCCATTTTTTTAAATATTTTTGTTAAAAAATAACGACGAACATATATAATATGAACATTAAACGTGAACTATTTACATAACGATTCAATCCAACTTGTAAACTCGAATCAAATTAATTAAATTTGATTAAACTAATAAATTATTATAATTATCTTAAATTATTAATTTAAATCGAATTTAATTAACTCGAGTTGAGTTTAAGAGCTGAATTAGGTTATTACATTAGTGATATTTGATTAGTTCATATTTGATGTTCCTACGGTGTAGTTTTGTCATTATTTTTAATAAAAGTATAAGAGAAGGAATTTTTTAAAAACTAAAAACTAAATGATTTTTTTTAGATTTTAAAGATAGTTAATTTTTCTAAGTTTTTTAAATTAGAGGAGATGTCTATGTATTTTACCATTCTTAAAAAAGTGATTTTGTTTTGAGAAAATTTATTGTCATACAAACCTTCTTAAAAAAGAGAGCAAAGATAGCTAAATTTGGAAATTCTAGTAACTCATTAAATTAATGATCAAATGGAGTTTCCAAAGGTGGACAACATGACATCAATCATGGTAATGATTAACAAAATTTTCACATATACAATTTTCGTGCCAACTCCTGTGACTTGTCTCTTGAATGTTGCAGCCGAGTTATTCTATAAGAACGTGTTCAAGCATTTCGAAGTTCTAGCTGATATTGTGAATGACCAAAATGCCAAATTTACAGGCCGATTCTAGACGTCATTTTTTCATATGATAGGTTACGATTTGAAGTTCTCAACGGCAAATCACCCACAAACAAATAGCTAAATAGAAAGGATCAACAGTTTTTTGGAGTACCAACGGCATTATGTAAGTGCAAGTCAATATAGCTGATTGAGTTTACTTGATATTGTATAGTTTTGCTATAACTTGCATAGATCTTTGGCTACGGAAAAAAGTCCCTTTGAGATTGTATTGGGACAACAGCCTCTCATATTACTAGAGATTGCTCAACAAAGTACAGGTGGCAAATGTCCTATAACATATAAGTTTGCGATGGAGAAGCAAGAATTATTGGATGAGGCGAGGAACATTCTTCGAAAAACTTCTCAACAGATGAAGAAGCAGGTGAATCTTCGGAGGAGACCGTTAGAATTTGACGTGAGAGATAAAGTTTTGTTGAAACTAACCTCACAGATTTGAAAAAAAAAAGATCTTGAATAAGCAAGTTCATAGGGTTTGGTATCGAAGTATGATGAATCGTTTGAAGTGCTACACAAAGTGAAAAAATACAGATTGAAATTGGCCAAGCGGTTAAAGGTGCATCATACTTTTCATATTAATTTTTCAAGTCTTACTATGAAGATGCATCATATCCGAATAAGAGTTAGGTGAAGTGATCTCCATCGATTATGAGGAAACAGTTCGAAGATCAAGTGGACAAGATCCTAGATCATCGAACAATAGGTTAACACAAGAAAAACTAACGGATCGAGTTTTTGACTCAGTGGAAAGATAAACCTATCATGGAAGCTACGTGTGAGAAAGATACGACTTTGTGATAATTCGAGGACTAGGTGAACGCCTACTTTCAGATTAATTCGAAAAGGGCGTCGAATCCTTCTAGCGGAGGTATTTATTAGACCCTTAAACTTTGAAGCACTTCTCAACGACCTTTACAATGTACCTTAGGAGAAAGATTAGCTAGATTACATGCATGGGGAAGGCATGCGAAAATACTAAGACAAACATAGGCGAGTGGAATCAGATTTGGCGCGAATTTTGGTAGAGTCTCGGACTTGGTGGACATTGATTCGACCTAAGCTAATGACTTGATAAACTAAGGACTTGGCCCATGCTTAGATGAATGAACCACGACTAACGGACTTATTGTAGAAAGCGTTGGATCAGGCCAGTGTGTCATGTAGACTTCAGCAAGATCACACTGCATCATCAGCGGATAGAGATCGTGGGGAGGTTTTAGATAATGTAGCAACAACTAGGAGTTAGAGTTGCAGCGGAACTCAACATTTGAAGATAGTGATGATATTTGAGGATAAGGATACTAGTTTTCTATTTGAATGTAAACTCTATCTTTATGTTATCTTAGCTTCTATCTTATCAGTTAGAGTCCTCTTTGGATGGGGGTGTCATTCAATTGATCTACGTAATGTAATCTGATAAAGATAGACGTGATCTTAGCACGATCTTAGGCAGTTCAGTTTAAGTGAGATTATGAATGTAACTTAGCTTCCAAGTTAGAGTGCTCATATATATAACTCATTCGAGTTTTGCTCTTCTCATTCAGTCAGAGAGGATATTCCTTGTATTCTTTTGAGGGAAAGTAATATAACGGTTGGTTTTACCGTATCTCTCTTGTTTCCTTGTTTCCTTTATTTTTTTATTGCTTCTGTGATATTGTTTCTTCAAGTGTGCGAGGAAAACACTTCAAGAATCGTTGAAGACTAAAGTCTTGCTTAAATAGACTTAAGTGAAATTGTTGTTCAAAGAGTGTTGTCTTGCCTAAAACCGTCATTGTTTTGTTATAATGAAAACAAAATTACATGATAAGAAAAGCGGCCTCGTTTTGCTTCTGAGCCAAAACGACCTGGCTTTGTTTTAACAATAATAATCACAGAATTAACAATAAAAAAAGAGGTGTTAAACGAGGTCGTTTAATAGGTGTTTTAAGCAAAACGACGTCGTTTTGCTTTGAAATAACTTCCGGAATCGCGTCGGCCTCCCATTCCTCTGTTCTTCTTCGTCTCATCTCTGTTTTTCGTTTCTTCTTCTGTTCGAGTTCGACTGCTGTTCTTCACTCCCCGCTTCTGTTCCTGTCTCTCTCATCAGTGTACGCTTTCCCAGCTCCCTCATCGACCGTCGCAAGTCCACCGCGCCACCTGCGTGAGGTCACTGACATCATTAACCAACCAACTTGTTAATAAGGTAGTCTCTCTTCTCAAATTTCGTTTATTATTAATATTTGATTGTTTGGAGAATGTTGTAGTTTGGTGATTTGGCTAATTTGTGATTGTGATTTTTACTATAGGAATTTGGCATAATGCATGCATACTTTGATGAAATGCCCCTGCCGACACCGAAAATTGAAATCGTCAATCAACTCAATAGTTTTATCCAATATTTTCCTTAATGATTTCGTTTTATATTGTTTCAATTAATTTTTCTTTTGCATTTCATTACTGTGTTGCCTATTTTCTGGTATTTTCTTCATTTCCGTAAATCATAAACTATAATCACAAAAGGAAAAACCTGATGTTCTTGATTGTTGAAGCATAGGGCCACATGTTGAAAAGGTAAGCAGTGTCCCATTTATTAGCTCATTATCCCCATAGATATTCAAACATAGATATCCCCAGAAATTGCATATGTTATTGATAACAATCACATTACAGTAGTGTGGAAAACTACATATGTTAATACTATAACTACCAAAAGATCTTTCAAATGAGCTGTCGACAGTATATGACCTATTTCTGTTCTCTGTCAATAAAACTATTGTAAAAGTAAAAATTGATAAATAAGTCATGATGTCAGAGCAAGTGAACATGATTCTACTTTTCCATGTAATTAATTTACCAAATTCTTTTGTTTTCCATTTGCTCATTGCTCACATCTTTGATTAATTGTACAACTCACTTTAAAACTACACTTGTGTTGATATGAACATGTATATTCTACACTTAACATTTTGAAATTCAAAGATTGATTCTTTTTTTTTTTTTGAGAAATAAGATTGATTCTTTTTGGTTTTAGACAAATGGTGATTTTTGTTAATAAGCCATTACAACCCTGTAAAAGCCAGGCACTCTTGCTCTCCATCCATCGGGCGGTTATTATTTAACTTTCGATAAAACATGGAGTGCGCAAGGTTGAAGCAGAGTTTTTGATGGTAATCTCAAGTCAATGGGGTCGGTTAATCTTCCTGTTTTAGATTGTGAATTCAATACCAAGTTCACTAACTCTACTTCGGTTTATGAGTTGATGTTTTCAAAACTTGAATTGAACCATGTGCTTCTGCTTCACGTATGAGTAGAACGTGACATTTCTGGCACCCTTCTGATACTATGACATAAAGTTCTTTATTATCTTTCTCTTTTTTATCACATGGGCAATGAAGTAAAGCTGGTGTTGGAAATCTTGTGTTTTATGCAAAAATCAACTGTTTGGTGTTCTTAGTTGTTATCATAGTTAGAATAACCTTGGTTAAGGTAACTATGAGTTATGAAAATGGTTATTTGGCCTCAGGTAGCAATGATCATAAAAGGAGTGTTTAGGAGGTATAAGAGATGGAACCCTGTGCATCCAACTTTTGGAGCCTTTTGGGGCATGGGATTAGGCATTGGTTGTGGTGTTGGATGGGGCCCTGGATTTGGCCCTGAGGTCATTGGTTATGTTGGTGCTGGTTGCGGTGTTGGATTCAGTGTGGGTATAACTCTGTTGGGTTTTGGTATTGGTCTGCCTGCCAATTACATCTTTAAAGTTCCTCAGAATGGTATTTTTTTTTTCTTACTCCCGCTCTCAATTTTGTCGTTACTGTTACGGCTTACTTTCAGCAATTCAATTAGAATTTTGTATCCTGGCTAAACTCAGAATCATTCATTTACTAGGCTTCCAATTGGTTTTACAATTGAGGCTCCGATGAGTATATTATTATACTTCTAGGAGTGTAATGAGAAGTGTTTCTTTATACTCCTAGCAACGACTATAACCCAACATGTGAAATCAATGCTTTTTTTATCTGATTAGAAGTGCCATATGTTATGGACACATATTTGAAAAATGATTAGATCATGCTATTGTTTTCCCAAAGAAGCTATATCTAAACTTGGTGAGTATATTATATTTCGCAGCTATCATTGCAACAAAAAGTGGTGCACTGATGTTGGCCCAATCTAATGGTGTTCTTTCTGCCAAAAACATTGCATGGAGTGGTTGGAACAATATTGCAACTTACCTCTCCATGTTAGAAGGAGAAACCGGTAGAAGAATCTCAAGCTTAAATCAGAATGTTTTCTTGGACAAAACAGCCAACTTAGTGGACATGACCAACAAGCTGCCATTCCATCCCAGCTCATTGTCAAAGGTCTTCGAAACATATAGTAGTCGTTTCTTCCCATCTCACAAAGGTAGGCCATTGATGCTACTGGAATTGGACACAGTTTCGTGTTGCTTACGTCAACTTTTAGGTTTTAGAATACAATATGCCTATGCATTCTAAGTAATTCAGTATCTTTACCTTCATCCTATCTTTTATATTGCATGTTTTATGACCTAAGATCGATGAGCTGAGGAAACAAAGGATGCAAGCACTACTTTACAAACTTGGAGTGTCTATAATACTTGTTAAGGAGTTGAAGTTCGATATCAATGAACATGGCAGAAGATTTTTGACTTGAGGAAGCACTGCTGTTTGATTCACCCATGATTCTTTAAGGAGCTCGCTTCGAACCTTCTATGGGCTCCTTTTGGTCATAGGGATAAGGAATATTCAGCATTTTATTTTAGCTAGTTCATAGAGGTATTTGGTGATCCCCTCAAACATGGATCTACATTTCTCTTTCTTCTTACTATTTATGCATAACTTGTCTATTTTCCATCTTATTGGGTTTGTCAATGAAATACAGAATCACTACGATTATTCCAACAAGTAATTAAATTCAGATTAGGTGAACTGTCTGTTGATTCCTTTGCTAGCATCCAATGGTAAGCTTCACAATCATACAGTGCAACAAAAATGTATAAAGTCCATGATGATGATTAAGCTCCTCAAGGCCTATTGGTAACATGTAATGTTCAATTCATATTTACTATAATTTGATGCCAGTCCAATCCTGTCAAAATAATTCAGCTCTCAGGTTTCGTTCTTCCATCTTCCACCTGCAAATTTTGACTGACTGCAGGTCTATTGAATGTTTGTGTGATATTCTTGTAGGCTAAAAATGTAGAGTGCTGTGAATTCTCATGACAGTGCGCCTGCCCCTTTCCATGAAATTTCTTTGTTGACTGCTTTAAATCGGTCTTAACCTTGTGCTTCACCTCCGTTACCTATATGTCTCCCTTAACTTTGTAATAATGGTTAGGTAATTCCAAAGGAATGAGTGCCCATGCAAGACTGCTCTTCAAAGATACGTATGAAACTTCATTAATGGTTGCATGGCACCATGCTGTACTATAGTCTTAAATCTTAGCGCTGGTGTTGTATGTATGTCCTCTTGGCATCCTCGAGAAGTGTAGAAATGGGCCTGACACTACATTGGTTGATGCCGAACTAAAGAAAATTGAAGAGTGGGCTCATTGGTATGCATTTTTTAAAATTTTAATTACAGATGTTATATATATATAGTATAATATTCCAAACGGAATCACGATTGATTTAGGACTAGGGAAAAAGAAGAAGTAAATATGCCCATTTTTCAACTTGATTCGGTCTGCTAAACGTAAACATGGATGAAAAGCATTAACAAATTCTCAAGGTAAATGTATTTAAGTTTTATAGCAATTCTGTAATTATAATTAGTTCTGACTAATCTGTAATTAAATAACTTTTACGATCTAGGGATTAAAAAAATATTTTAAGAATTGATCCTTTTAAGAAAAAAAAGGTTACTAGACAATTCGATATCCAACCGGGTTTCAATGAAGGAATTTAAGTTATTCTTTTAACTATACAACTCAAAAGTTAAAATAAAAAACCATTAACATAAATTAATTTTACAAAATGAAAATCTTTCTATAGAAAATGCTGGCTAAGCAGCTTATGTATGCGATTAAATGGGTGGATACTTATAAACTTAAATTTATTTTTGGTTAAAATATTAAAAAAAAAACCTCAAAATTCATATTTTTAGATTAATATGAATCTAGCCGATGGTGCCTGACGTTGTTCTATTTTAAATGGGTCAGGCATGCAAACTTCTTCAGATATTATCACTTTCACATTAAAGATGTACAAGAATAAAAGGACGGAAGAGATTTTTAAAGATATTGATGTGGGAATCTTTTTTTATGGTATTCTCACTACATGTAAATAATACGTATTAGACGTTCAACCTAATTCTAATATGAGTTTTATATATATGATCATTTTGATATCATCTCATTTGAGCAAATAGAATTCTTATATAAAAAAAACATAATATATATCACAAGGTCTACAGGATCCTTAGCAAAGAGAATTCTTATAAAAAATTATAATATACAACACAACACCTAATGAATCCTTAAAAAATTGTAAAAGAATTAATTTGAAGATGTCAAATTTGACATTTATAGGATTAGGCCTTCAGGTTTTACTTAAAGTGCCATATTTTGTCATTTTTATTACAATAATCGCCAGTGAATTTCAACAATGCTTTTGACATTATTAATTGGGACTTTATCATGTAATTACTTTAATTCTTTGATTTCTTTGTCAAATTCAAGTCACTCAACTCAACTCTTTAAAGGTAACGGATGAGACAAGGAGACTTTCTCTCCCCTGACTCTTCATTTTGTGCATGGGGACTCTCCTTAGGCTTCTCAACCACAAAAAATACTCTTAATCCCAAGTTTGACTACTTTACTAAGTGTTTTGAGCTTAAATTAACCAATTTATCTTTTTGTAGATGACTCCTATTATTCTGCAAGGCTAAAGACAAATCCTTATTCATAATTATCACAACCTTCAAAATGTTAAAAGATTTATCAGGGCTGTAAGTGAACTACAGCAATAGCTAATTAATCTTGTCCAAAAGTGGCTAGAATATTAATGTACAGAGATTCCATCCCTCTTGTGGAAAAAATTCAAAAGACTAAGCCATCAGAGTCACAGAGATCTATCTTTAACATACGGGAAGACTAATGTTGATCAAATTAGTGTTAAACCCCTTCCATATTTACTAGTTAGCACATATTCTGCTCTTCAATACTACCATTAAGACAATTGAGAAAATTATGAACGCATTCCTATGCAAAAGGAGAAAGACAGGAAGAGCTAATTAAGGCCAAAGTAAGTTAAGATGAAGTTTATAAGTTAATCATTGAAGGACATCACTAAATTCAGCCTTACCAACAAAATCCTTTCAGCCAAAAGACTATAGAGATTATTGGAAGGTAAGGAAACACTATAGTTTAGATGGATTAAGGCCAATATGCTACAACTTATAAGATCATATTTCTACCTACAGAGGCATCTAGTTCATGTTGTAATTACTCAAGCTAAAAGACTGACTAGCTAGCTCTATTCTATGCATAATAGGAAATGGGGAAAAGGCTTCCCTATTTTTTGACAACTAAAGCAAAGCTAGATCTTTTTATCAGTCCAACCACAATGCACAATTAAGAGTTGTGTTCCTAATTGATACTAAAATTAAGGCAAAGATATAAGGAAATAGCTGGAGTAACTACCTCTTGGAGCTCTCACATATGATCCTTGACTATAATCCCTAAGAGGGGCTTGAAGATAAATATTTACGGCTCAATCACCCATTAAGGAAATTAACAAAAAACTCCTATAAAGAGTTGTTCAAAGCTAGAGACGAGAGAGTCGAGGGGTCTTATTATATGGAACAAAGCCCTGGCCCTAAAGGCTTCATTCCTAATATGGCTAGTGATTAAAAAAGGTCTAGCTACAAAGGATAAATTGTACTGTCTAACATTCAGGACACGTGTGTCCACTATAAAGTGGAAAGGGAAAAAAATCACCCACCTCTTCTTCGACTGCTCTTACACCAATTGGATTTGGAGAAAATTGCAAGAATGGATCATCATGTATAGCAACACCTATGAGTTTCATGCAATAATTAACAGACTTACTGAAGACAAATCCTTACAAAATGAATTTAGGCACATCATTTCCATTGTCACAAGCTCATGCACCTATAAAATTTAGATAGAAAGGAACTCATATTCTTCACCCATAACATTGAGCATACTAATCACCTGATTCGCCCCGCTTGTAGTCTCAATTTAAGGCATTTGTTTGTGTGTTAAATTGCACAAAGATGAAAATAAAAATATTAGGAATTAGATACTAGTTTTTTAAAAAAAATTAAGAAATGAACAATTAAATAAAATATTAGTGAAAACATATATGACATGCTATATAATTATGGTATAATTTTTGTGTTCCCATATTAAAATTGCTTAAAAACAATGTACCAAGTTAAGCTTAAATGGACATATCATCCTTTAACGTTTTGCAAAAAGTTTAGATTAGTTCTTATTATCATCTTTGATACTAATTTGTATCATAGTGTTTTATAATAAAAAATGCAACTTCGTTAGATTTTTGTTAGTTTTTCGTCACAGAATTGTTAATCTGTTAGACGTGGTATATTAGCTAGGTAAATTAGGCTATGTTGATGTTAACATGGCTTCTCTAAATTTTAACTTTTATTCTAAAAAATGTTTTCTATTTTATAAATATTAAAATATTATTTATTATTTCATCATTTTATAATAAACAAACTAATTGAATTAACTTATTTAGCCAAGTTCTTCAGACTCAACACTAATAAATCCTAACGTCAACATGTGAAAATTTTCTTCTAGCCAAGAAAATTCCATATAAAATCTTATTGAAATTTGTTCTTGCCTTATACTAAGCTTTTGAAACCTAAATCTCACCATCGAAACATATCTTATCTTGTCACCTAGCTTAAATATTGAAAAACCAGACCATAGAACCACATGTAACAATCAAAATTATAGCCATTATACTTTAGATCTTCAACTAATAATGATTCTTCAGCTTATGTTTAATGTTTGTATAGCTTTAACTCATTTATAAAGACTTATTAGAGTAGTAAAAATCCTATGTGGAAGGTTTATAAGTATCTAAAATATTTAGTAAGTTTTATTTAACTATTTTTGTACAATTTGAATATTTTGAATTGTTGGATTATAATGAATTTTTATTTTGATGATTATTGTAAGGTTGAGAATTACAAGTTTTTTCATTAGCATGATAACTCAACTTATGTTTTATACAAATTGAGGATAGAAAGTACTAACTTGAAGAACTAATTAGTTATGAGTAACAAAGGGACAATTGAAGACAAAGAAATGTGTGAGAAAGTTATTAAAAGACTAAAAAATTAAGGAATATATAAGAAAATATAGTTTGAAGAGAAAATAAGACAAATATAGTATAAACTGAAGCTTATTATCAATAAGAACAACTATTGAAGAAGGTGTTTGTGATATATTTCTTACTATTTTTTGTGGTGATGTCAATTTTTGCTATGTATTTTTCCTACTAATAAAATGTTTAAGAAGAATGTAACTAAGTTTAATATATTCATTTTGATTGAATTGAAGGTATGTTAATTTCATTTATTTAATTGAATTGTTTCGTTTCTAATAAAAATTTCCATACATAAGCAAGATAAGCGCATATGTTAATTACACTCATATTTCTAGCTAATATACGCAAGCACCATAAACACATATGTTGATTTCTAACTAATATAAACACATTTCCAACTACTGATTTAGAAATTAGCAAAATCACTTCCACTAATAAGTGTCATCCACATTTTGTTGACTTCTAATTTTAGTGTTAGTTTCTTGTTGACTACAATTTTTAATAGTCTTGTATTTTAAAGCTTGTGTTTGCAATTGGTGTGATGTGATCTTTGGAATGCCCTTCCACCTCAATCCTTTAAGTTCGAATGAAAGTTAAAAAGTGATTGAATCAACGAACCCAAATTTTCTCTTCATCCTTAAAGTCCAAGTTGATATATATAGTTGTGATTGGAAGTATCTAGTTAGATCTCCAACTGCTACATAAGTGTGAAAAAATTATTGTTGTTGCAAAATGGCATATAATTTCACTATACTGTCCAATATTCATGTAACGTTAATAAGTTATTCATGTAATAAAGTCATGTAAAATTAAACAGTGATGAAAATTTACCCTCAATTGTAACTTGAAAAAGTGGAATATTTTCTGTATCTTTGCAGCTTTTCATGTTACGACCAGATTTGCCACATCTATCACATAATTAAATATAGCACCCCACCCCCGCGATGACCCGAATCCGACATCGATGGTGATATCCGAGTTCGTGCCTCGCGAGGGTGGTGTACTAAAGCACTCAATCTTTCAAAAGCCCACAATTTTTTTTTGAAAATCGATAACACAAAATGCGGAAATCAAACTCAAATTGAGCCCACATTCATTCATAAACATTTTCACTTAACACAATTTACAATAGCTATTCGGGTCCTTTCACAATTATAAAACACTTGTGTCATTTAAAAATACAATTTTATACAAAAAGATGCGGAATATACAATTCAATACAAAATGTGAAAAACACAAATGCAGACGCGAACTGATCCCTACCTCTATCCTTCACTTGAATGCTGTAAGTATACTCCCGTTGGCCTAATGGGGTATTCTTCTTACCATGAAAAATAGTTGCAAATTTTGGGTGAGTTTTGCGAACTCAATGAGAGACTATCATTGATGGCTCACCTAATCACATAAATCATAATTCACATAACACATACATTTCACATTTCACATTATTTTATACTTCACATTCACTTTAACACTTTATATTCATTACACTTAATCATTCATATTATGCATATGCAATGCACATGAGACTCACTTTTATTTATTATTGTCGTTATGACCGAGTGCCATTTTACTAGCTCATATCCCTTAGTGGATACCGAGCTGTGTCATATAA
>JANIJH010000005.1:17657747-17674662 GCA_024520975.1 Erythroxylum areolatum | reverse complement strand
TAAATCAAAATTTATATATTTTAAAATTATATTTTAAAATTAATTATATTTATTAATAATTATTAAATTAATTTTATTATATATAGAAATAATTAAAATATAATAAAGATATGTATAAACTAAAATGAATAAGATATAAATAAAAAAATTAAACAGTAAACTAGTAATACAGTACAACTGTATAATATACCAATATGGACTATTTTGTAATTTTTAAAAATTTTAAGGACTATTTCATAAATTTAAAAAATTCTTCAACACGGTACCCGGTATCGACCGATACCGGTACAGTTCCGTTCCAGAGCTCAATCCGATACCGAGCCCGATACAGTATTCATAACATTGCTAAAAATCAATCTTTAATTGGACAAGTGTGAACTGGTGTGAACAGGTCAATTGACCGGTCCAACCGGTGGTCGAACCGGTTTAATAAATTTTTTTTAAATTTTTTTCTTTTTTTCTAAAACACATCACGTTTTATATTTATATTTATTTATATTATTTAAACCGGTTAAATAAATTTTATATTTATATTTATGTATATTATTTGATATATATATATATATTAATATTATATATAATTAAATATAATTATTGTATAATTATAACATCATATCGATTCGATCGATGATCAAATCAGTCGAACCGATCGAATCGGTAATCAATAAAATTTCTGATGATTTAATGTTCGATCTGGGTTTCAAAACATTTACGATAAAATCACTTTTGTTAATGAGTCTAACCGACAACGGGCGCGAGGCTGCTTTCGCAGCACTAACGCCTCGTGGGCGTCACGTGACATCATCTGCCGTGGCCAAATTTTCAAAACTTCGAAATGCGGTGGCACCACCTCGTACGACCACCTTAGCCACAACGCAAAATGACGAAAGTGGCAAAAGGCGCAAATATTGAAAAAGAGAGGGGCAGCCAAGAAAATCAAATTCCAGGTGATAATCCCGCGTCACCCGTAAGCAAAGGCAAAAAAAGGAAACACATTCATACACCGCTTGCTTACTAGTGTTGATTGTTGGTTAGATTAGCATTGGTGCGATTTTGTTGGAGAAAAGAGAAAAATGAGTCGCTACAGCCACGATCCCAATCCCTTCGATGAAGATGAAGTTAATCCTTTCTCGGTAGCCACCTGTTTTTTTCTAAAATTCTTTTCTTTGGCTTCCATTTCTGTCCTCCCTCAGATCTGCTCCTATTTTTGGCTTCTCGGCTTGAGTTTTATTTACTTTCAATTCTTAGTAATCTTGTTCAAGCCCAGGGTTAGTTTAGTTATTTGGATCTGTATTGTTTAAGTTTTTTTTGTTCAAAATTGAACAATCAAAGCCGGTTAACTGTATGTACTTACTGTTCCTGGACAGAATGGCTCCGCTGCTCCTGGATCGAAGGCACGCATGCCTACATTGGGATCCCATCCTGTTGGGTTCGGGCACAATGATGCAACTGTGGACATTCCGCTTGATACCATGAGTGTAATTACATTTCATGATTTCTATTTTTTTTTATTCGCGTATGCTATAATTTTACTTATGTGTCATGCAGGATTCAAAGAAAAAGGAGAGAGAGCTTGCAAATTGGGAAGCGGAGCTTAAACGGAGAGAGCAGGTTTCTTTAGACAATACAGTTGTGGTTTCTGATGTTTAAAAGAAGTTTTTGTTTGCTTTGAATTGTGTACTTGCGTAACTGTGATATGCTTGACTGTTTGATGTTGGTTTGTGGAAACTAATGATAGTGCAACATGACCTTAATCTTAATTGTTACCTTTACTTTGTATAGGAAATCAAAAGGAGGGAAGATGCTGTTTCCAAAGGTGAGGACCAAGATTGCAGCCCACTGAGTTTTATGCTGCCTTATTATTTTTTTTGCGGGTTTGTATGTGGTGTTCTGCTTCTGTTTAGCCAAGTGGATAACTAACCGTCTTGGGTTTAATATCAAATATCAGCTGGTGTCCCTGTAGATGATAGAAACTGGCCCCCTTTCTTTCCAATAATCCATCATGATATAGGAAATGAAATACCTATTCATGCCCAGAGACTGCAATATTTGGCTTTTGCAAGTTGGCTAGGTATTGGAACTGTTCCTTTTCTTCTTATAATAAATAATTATATGAATTTATTCCTGCTTTTATTTTTTTTGTTGGAAATGGTTGATGTACTTTTATCATAGAACTAGAAATTTCTTAATGCATAATTTCTCTATGCATATAACTGTTTTGTCAGAACTGTTACTTCCCCCTGATACTTCTAAACACAAATGGAGTCTCAGTTCGATATTCAATATTTGGCAATTGAGAGGACTGGCATGTTAATACTGAGATGGGAAATTGTGGAAATAGCAGCGCTCAAAGTTTTTGTTGCTAATTTTTGAGCTTTTTTAGGCAGTGAGATTTTTGTGTCTATATTGCGTGATGTGTAATCTGATTCTTTCTCAACGAGAACTAGAAGCAATTAGATGATAGTGTTGCAAGTTCTTTCTGAGGATAGATGCGACTAACAAAAATACAGTTATTATCCACTTAAATATTAATTCATGGTGGTGAAATACTGATCATCTTTTCACGTGGCACATGCAGGTATAGTTCTTTGTCTTTCATATAACGTAATTGCTGTAATGGTCTGCTGGATTAAAGGTGGAGGTGAGTGCTTCATTTCCAGTTATATTAACGAAGTGGTCATAAATTATGTTCAGCAACAAAAATTCATGTTTTCATTGCTGAAGAAGCTAATTACATGTAGGTGTCAAGATTTTTCTCCTGTCGACAATATATGCTCTTCTTGGATGTCCTCTCTCATATGTTCTATGGTATAGGCCTCTCTATCGAGCAATGAGGCAAGTTTCATGACCCTCTTTCTTTTATCTTAGAATGTCTCAACTCAAAGGACTAAAAGACGTACTCTAACATGGATCAAACAATGACTTTGAAAACAATGCTGCATAAAGAGCTAGAATGTAATAATTACCTGACATAACACATGCAAAGCTTCCATGATGAATAGAACAAAAAACATCTTAGTTGTTAGCATCAGATATAATAGTACACATAGCATAGTTACTCTCTTAAAATATTCCCGAGCGCATTTTTGATGAAGTATAGCTTCACAAGTATGATAAGACTCCTGATTGAACCACAAAAAACGACCTTTCTATTTCATGCTGCAGAGCAGTTGGTGATCCCAAGACGTTTCTGAAAGTTTTATTACCTTGATAAAAAAGTAATGCGAGTAAAATAGATGTGCTCAGCTTAACTTCAGTAATCCAATTTATAGCACTTAAATCAATTGAATTTACTTCTATTTTCAACTTACAGGACGGACAGTGCATTGAAATTCGGCTGGTTTTTCTTGTTCTACATGGTGAGCTGTCCAACATTTGTCAGTAGATGGTGCATTTGCTTTCTTCTGTTGAACTTGTTCTGACAGCTATTGATATTGCTTAAATGCAGCTTCACCTTGCATTCTCTATATTTGCTGCAATTGCCCCACCTGTTGTCTTCCACGGGAAGTCCTTGACGTAAGTGCATAGAGTATCCATTTCAAATTACCTGAGGAGATCACATGAAATTGACTTATTCATGTATATGCCATGTGAGGTAAAATGTTGTGAGTTGTACTTTGAGCTCTCAATTTTCCATATTTTCAATTGCAGGGGCATACTTGCGGCAATTGATGTCATTTCTGATAGCGTGTTGGCTGGGGTAAGTTCTGTTGTGTGCTGATCTTGTCATTTCCACGTATTATATTGTTTAATCACACTAGGATGAAATTTCCTAGTATTGCCTAGCAGCTGTTGCTAATTAAGTTCATTTTGTAATGTATAGAGAAGCAAAGTGTTCTTTTATGGTTAATTTCAAATCAGATTACTGCTTTTATAACTGGTTTGTTGAGTTTTCATATTATTCTAAATGTTTCTAAATAAAAGTTTCCACTTCCTGATGAACTTTGAGGCATCTAACTGCATTGTTATCCTGGTAGAAATTCCCTTTTGATGCTTAAGTTGACACCTTTTCAACACTGATCCAAATTAGTAGTGATGTCATGATTTTCTTCTTCCCAATGCTACTGATTTTCATGTCCAACTAAATCTTTGTTTGTCACGCAGATCTTCTACTTTGTGGGATTTGGCTTATTTTGTCTCGAGTCACTTCTTAGCGTGTGGGTTATCCAGGTGATTGGTCATAATTTGTTTGCTCAATTGTTGTGATTGCAGCCATTGCCATTTAATGCCATGGTGTTTGAAGGTGTTAGATATTGGTCTAGGTTTTAGTTGTTTGAGTATATCAAATGACCTGAGGAGGTTGGCATTTTTAGTTCTCAGGATGCTGACCTTATGGGACACCTTTATTAAAGATACAAATTTGACTTGGATTACCTAGGTCTAGCCCCTTGTTCATATTGATCTATAGTCTACATCATTGGTATTGTTTATAGCGGTATGAAAGGCATTATGAAATTGAATGCGCTTTTGCAGTCAGAGTTGTGAACAAAAAGAAAATAATAAGAGAAATGGAGAAAATTGTTTCTCAAGATAAAGGATCGTACCATTTGTACAGACTAGTCAAAATTGCTTAAATCCACTTAATATAGTTCTTGTTGTATGTATCAAAAGGGTAAATCAAAACTCAGCCACTTTTATTCTTGTATCTTCTAGTTCATCTACATGAAGAGTAATGCTCTGACTTGGTTTCTTTGGCTTGTGCAGAAAATTTATCTGTACTTCAGGGGACACAAGTAAGATCCTTAAGTTGGATAGCCTGAACCCGATTTTGCCTTGCTGCTTCTTCAGGGTTTTAGTAAATTCTTCTTGTATCATCCTACACCGCTTGCTTGTTTATCTTGCTCTGGTGATTATGTCAGTTACATCGATTGAAATGTACTCGGCTTGAACATGGGATATCTGTTGATTCTTTCTCGATAATTGATCCTCCATTTTGGTAAGATGAGATTACTTGGTAGCTCAATTGATCCGTAAACATCATTTCCGATCTCAACATGGTGAGTTGATTTCCATTTGTGTTCGCCCATCTCCGGGGAAAGCAAGGAAATGGTATTACGTCCTCATTTTCAGTAGTGCCTCCGACGAGATGGCAGATTCTAGGTAGTTGGTTAGTATTTAGGAGGAATTTGCCACTTTATAAGATTGTCAATGGCGACAACTTTTGTTTTTGGAGAAATCAGAAAAAAAGATGATGTTCTTAACCTTAGATCAAATATCATTAACAGAGAATGATTGATCGGTTTACTATTATTGGGAAAAAATTTTGAAACAGAAAAACTGAAATAAGAAATAATCTCATGACTTCCGAGTTTCCTAATTTGACTGTGATTTAAGCTGCTTTCTATTAAACCACTGTTTGTTTGCAGTCTAGTTAGGAGGCTGTCTGTGAGCACCTTTTTCATGTCACAAGTTAGCTCCAGACCAGAGAATCAAAGCAAGTTGTCCGCTGAAATTTCCAGGATTTAATAGAACGGGCATGTATTGGACCGAGTATTAAAGTGCTACACTAAGAAATTTAAAATTGTAGAAATAAAAATTATAAAAATAAGTATAAATATAATATGAAAATAACTGATATTGGCCTGTCATGAGTCATGACATTTGAGTTCGTTCTTCCAAGTCTCGCAACGTTCCGTACAAACAATAGTGCCCTTTTTCTTTCTGTCATCAAAATGTCCGTCACTCCCCTAGAACTGGACGTGATCCTTTGGTCACGTTCTTTTGTCTCTACTTTGTCCTATTATATCTGAGTTATTTATTTATGTAAGAACGAGACGTAATCCTCTGATCTCGTTCTTCTGTTTCTACTCTATCCTATTATATTTGAGCCATTCATTTATGTGAGAGACCCACATAAATAAATGGTTCAGATATAATAAGACAGAGTAGGGACAGAAGAACGGAACCAAAAGATTTGAGGGCTCTTAGAACTTACGGATCTTCCCTTCTCGCACAAAATCCCTTATGAATTTTTTGTTTTGGCAATTCAAAAGTAGAAGTTTTTTTTTAAAACTTATGAACCAACATATAAAATCATATCACTCTATATCTCTTTCTCAATCAAAATACCTATTTCTAAATTCTCATAACGTCTCCAAGAATTCCTTCCAAGCCTGTTTAATGTTATTTCACAAATTCATACTAAATAACAAAAATAACGAGTTAATGAATGCATTGCCAGTGAAAAACTTTCTGAATTCAGTCAATCTATGTCCCTAAGAAACTCCGGAAAAGGCTGTGTCTATTAATATATAATAAATTTAATAAAATTGAATTTTACATAAAACTTATAATAACAATAAATATCAATTATGTTTGTAAAAGAAATTGTTTGTTATTATCATTAAAAGCTTCAAATTCTGTGATATTATTTAAAGATTCATAAATTATACTTTTATCTAAATAGATTTCAAATTAGTTATATATGTAATTGTTTTCTATTGTAAATTTGTAATATATTAAACCGTTAACGTTAAATATGTTCGAAATAAGATATTAACTTATCATCAGTATATGTTTTTAATTAATTCATAATTAAAAAAATACATTTTCTTTTTAAATTGCTTTTTTATCAAGCAATGGTCCTTCTCCTTCGATCAAAAAATCAATATGGTCAATATAATCAATATCAATTAAATCATATATTCTCTTCTTACTATTTGTTTTAAATACATGGTAGAAAAATTATAAAATCAATAATAAAAAATAAAATTATTTTAAAATAAAATTTAATAAATAAAATTACTTATTTTCATCATCATATTATAAGTAATGTAAATAAGGTCATGAGTCTCTAATGTTCCAGACAATTTCATTTTTTATATGAATACATTAAACTACACTTCAATTACGTTCACAGCCTTATGCAAAAACTATTTGACCAAGTAATCCAACATAAGTTCTCTCAATTTTAGAGTACCATTAGTTATAAACACAAAAAATATATTATTAGTAATTAAATGATAAACTAAAAGTATAAAAATTTACCGTTGTGTTTTTTTTAATTATAAATGCTTTCTTTGTAGAAGATCTAGCAAAATTTCCTAAACCTTTATAATACAATTCAATTTTATTTATTGCATTTAATTGTTTTTTATTAGAGAAAATTCTTTTGCATTCATTCATACACAGAGACTACTTATACTATTGGCATACGTACATATATCTCTATTATATAAGTGGTAAGGATTAAGAAAGTAAGTTGCTAAGTGGATCCTTTGAATAAGATACTTATTCTATCATTGGTCAAGAATATATATGCAAGGCTTGTATAATTTTTCCTTTCTTTTGAAAAGATTCATAATTGTTTTACAAATTCTATACATCGCATCATATATATATATACCTCAAAGATGGCTTCTCTTCTGAGTCAACAATCCTCAACAACCTCACAAGTAAAGCCACAATCTTCACAATAATCAAGTAGACATCCCAAAATTTATTATCCAAAATAATAGTATAGACCTCTTTTTCTTTTACATTCTTTAATATATTATGACTTGGAAAATGTTTATTTGTCACTAAATTTTGAAGTACATGTTTGTGATTCATAAATTCTTTCAAAGTTATAAACGTAGTTACAAACCTAGTAGGAACAAGATGCACAATTTCTACCTTATCTTCTTGCTCTCTTAACCAAGACAAAACAAAATGATTATATAAAAAATTGTGATCTTAGATGCATGTGGAGTAATATTGAAAATAGTTTCATATAATTAATATATTTTAAAATGAGATTTATACGATAAGCAGAACATGAAGATCAACAAATATGATGATACTTTTTAACAAGTACTGAGTTAATACATAATTAGCTGCATTGTCTATAATAAAGTACACAATATTTTTTGGTCCAACCTACTTAAAAATTTCAAAAAATAATTCAAATGAAGTATGAGTACTTTTAACTATATCAAAAGCATCAATTGACTTGATAAAAATTGTTCTAACATTATAATAAACTAATAAATTAATTAAAGTCATTTTGTCTTTGATCAGTTCACCCATCTACCATAATAGTTAATCACATTATGTTCTAACTAGATTTATATATATCCTCAATCAACTGATTTTTTAAAAAATCTTGAACCAAAGACATATGAATCTCATAATAAGAAGGTGTCTTAAATCTTAAATCTGTTGATGTTTTAGCATCTATTGCTTCTTGAAAATAAGGTGAATCTAAAGTATTTAAAAGAAAATATGAATGATAGAATCATCTAGCCCATACTCATTTACATTGCAAAATAATATCCTTATTAACCAAAACACTTTTAAAGTAGGTTGAGAAGCAAAAATAACTCTCGGACAAGAAATAAGAATCTACGTCAACAATAACTTTCTCTTTTCTTTTATCTAATATTTGTTGTGCTTAATCATATCCAAAACATAAATTATGAGGCTCTTTATTTTCCTTTTTTTACTTCTTGCAAATAATTTCCAATCCTTTCATGTAATTAAACAACACCCTTTTGTAAGAAGCAATATTACCCTTAATGTCAACAAAATATTCTTTCATTCTATAAATTCCTCTTCCTTTAAATATTCTACTGTAAAACATGCAATCATATTGAATATTTCTATTAGATATTTAGGAACAAGAAAAATAATTCCTTATTAGGTCAGACTTATCACAAGTAGAGGATATTAAGTTTATCAATTTTTTCTGGCGATTACATGTTTTCCATTATAATTTCGACCAAAAAATTAAAAAATAATTTGTAAGTTTTGTACACAACTATAAGATTTGGACATCATAGGAAAGCAAAATATATTGAAAATACTTGTCCTGCTGTAGTTGACAAACCAATATGGTTAATAACATTTGTATTAAAATGGGGTAATAGGAAAGTTAGAAAAGAAAGACATACAAGTGAATGAAAAGCTTTTATTTACCATATACCTTGTTTTTGTAAATGGTTTAAAATAAAAATAGATGCCTTGATTTTGTCTATTAAAACACTGGATAACTAAATTAAACTAGACTAGTTATCCAAATTTTGAGAAAAATAAAAAGAAACAGAGAAATAATTTAATTGGAAAGACCATCTCCAACTTGATACAATCATACATGATATAACAATTCTTTTAATTTTCTTTTTTATGGGATCAATGAAGCAACATGTGGACTGAAATCAAGACAAAATATGGTAAGTTGGGTTGCCATATTTATAAAGCCTCACACTGATAAAATATTGTTGTATTTAATTGACTTTTGACTTCACTATAGTATTGTTGTATTTACTTATTACTTAGGCTGACACTACATAAAATATTAGTATATGATTTTCGTAGGTGTGGCCTAAACGTTTATGCGTCCCCTGTTCTCTTAGATACCTAGAGCTGTAGATTTGGTGCTGGCGTGTTACTTTTGTGAAACGTAATTACTCCGTTGATCTCCTAAAACCATTATTAATTTTACCGTGTTAGATGCTGACTATAACAACAAAGTCCCATTCCTGCAAAGTTCACCGTCTTCCCTCACCATGCTTTGGTAAAGTAAAAACAACAAAAAGAATTTTACGTCTTGTTAGGCCGCTGTTCTTCATATTGTTAAGAAAAACAACCAGCAAAAAGTAATTATATGGTTTTGGCATATTACCAACAACGCAAAGGAATTTCACACTTTTGTTATCTCTCATATTAACACCACGAAGGAGGGTAAAATTAAACAGGTTGGTGTGAGTGGTTTAATACTCTTATTCTTTAACTATCTTAGAAACAGAGAAACCTGTTTGATCAACACTTTATTCCTTACGGATTGACCTGGTGCGAGCGAGAATTAGTTTGAAAGTGAATGATTTAAAAGCGTCTTCTCACGGTTAGAATTTTCCTAAAGTATCTCGTGAGCTAACCAAAAAATAAAAAGGGTAACTTGTGATCCAGCACAAAGAGGGCATTATATAGAACAAAGACAAAAGAAGAGAAGAATAGGAGACAGTAAAAAATATTGAACAAAACTAAAATTATAAGAAATTAAAGTTTAACTGGAGCCGGAGACTAAGATTGAAAAAGGGTTGAAGTTACTGAAAAGTTGAAGTCAAAGACCTGAAGAAGAAGATGACTTACGGTATTTTTATTTCTACACAAGTCAACTAGACAGCAGGTTGGTTCTTACTTTTCTCTATTAAACTGATCGGTGCTAAAACCATTGGCATATACATATTAAAACCATTGGTATATATGCGGCGTCCGGCGAGCAGCCGATTTTGTTAAGGTCATCTAGAAGTAAACTGTTGGAGTCCCACCCAAGTCCAAACCAGGTTTGCGGTGCCTTTTGGGCTTGCCAAACTACCAGACTTTTTAAAGAGATGAAAACTCGTGTTTTTACACACCAAAAAAAAAATCTGTGTGCCACTAAACCTCTCATCCTCAAATTTGGTCTCTTCCAAATATCCAAACTGCAATAAATAACAGCCAAGCAAGCGTCTCCATGCCTCTCTCCATCACAAAGTGGCATCACCTCATAGAGAATTCCATCTCTTTTCTAATTTTCAATTCAACAAAATATTAGACGAAATGCCATCTTTACCCATACTGAACTAGAAACTGAGGCTTTGTTCTTTGGTCTACCATACCAATGGCTGCTATTTGCACAGTCTACACAACCCACTCCTTGAATTCAACATGCTATGTCTCCACACCAACGAAGACTCAATTGGGTTTCTCTCAGAATCATCTAGTGTTCAATAGTAGTGGCAAGAAAACCAACAGGAGGTGTGGCGGCAGTGTCATTACCTGCTTAGGAGATACCGTGGTGATTGGTCTTGCAGCAGACTCTGGTTGTGGTAAGAGTACTTTCATGAGGAGGTTGACCAGTGTTTTTGGTGGAGCAGCAGAATCACCAAAAGGTGGCAACCCAGACTCAAACACACTCATAAGTGACACCACTACTGTCATATGCTTGGATGATTATCACTCCCTTGATAGGACTGGAAGGAAGGAACAGGGTGTCACTGCTCTTGACCCAAGAGCTAACGATTTTAATCTCATGTATGAGCAAGTGAAGTCTCTTAAAGATGGAATTGCTGTTGAGAAACCTATTTACAATCATGTTACTGGTCTTTTGGATCCTCCTGAGCTCATTAAGCCTCCTAAGATTCTTGTCATTGAAGGTCTGCACCCCATGTAAGTGCAGCATATCATTTCTCTTTAGTCTCTACCATACGCATGCTTGTGGAACCTTGTAATTCTCTTTATAATTTGTGGAAATTGACGGTTTCACATACTATTTACGTGACACGTATATGCATAAGAGACGTCATTATCTACATGGGCCATAGAAAGTATAAGAACAGCTGCCCCGTAGAAGTATATACGCAGAGACAAGCAGAATGCTTATGGTAGACAAGGTTAAATCAAGTTCTTTCCGTCCACGGACGCTTTTGGTCCATAACAAAACTAGCTCTTTGTCTCTTTTTATTAAACCAATAGATTGAAAAAAGATGACCATATTCATGAATTCCTACTTCTGTTTTATGGTTAATATGTGATGATTTCAATTGGTTTCCACCGTTCAAAATATGTAGGTTTGATGAGCGTGTAAGGAAACTATTGGACTTCAGCATTTACTTGGACATCAGTAATGAAGTTAAATTTGCATGGAAGATTCAGGTGATCCCTCTACGCCAACCTCTTTCAGAACATTCAAGTCATGGATTGTGATTTATTACTGTTTATGTGAGCTAAGCATGTTCAAACATATATACAGAGAGACATGGCAGAGCGAGGACACAGCCTTGAAAGCATTAAAACTAGCATTGGAGCTCGCAAGCCAGATTTTGATGCTTATATTGGTATGCTTCAAATAATCACAGTATTGTGTGATTACTTGATTCTTCATGGACAGTGTGTAACCTTCTCCATACTTGAAATGAGTTGAGGTTGATATTTAGTTCCTTATTCAACAGCGAAGCTGCTCTTTTACTGTGACGTTTCCGATGTTTTTGTTATTCGAATTCTTGAACGGTCATAACTTTAAAACAACAACAACAACATCTAGGGAGAGTCTAGCTGAAATGTAGGGTTTGGAAAGGTCCAATAATACGCAGCTCTATCCCTAGAGGCTGTTTCCAAATGTTCGTAACTTCATATAGATTATTGTTTTTCCTCTTCAAATGGCCATCATTTCAAATTGTCTTCAAAATCCTAGTAGAAAATGCAACAGTTTTATCTGCCTGTTTAACAGAACAGTGTAATATAGAGTGCCTTGATTTGTCCTGGTTTCAGATCCACAAAAGCAATATGCTGATGCTGTGATTGAAGTTCTGCCTACTCAACTCATTCCAGATGACAATGAGGGGAAGATCTTGAGAGTTAGGTTGATAATGAGAGAAGGAGTGCAGTTCTTTAGCCCTGTTTATCTGTTTGATGAAGGGTCAACCATTTCATGGATACCATGTGGTAGGAAGCTCAATTGCTCTTATCCTGGCATCAAGTTCTCCTACGGACCTGACACTTACTATGGCCATGAGGTATCTTGTTAAAATTTTACATATGGTACCTTTTATCTAATTTCATGAAGCCATTGGAGCAAAGTTGAACAAGTTTTCAAGTTAAAATACACTCTATGCTTTCTCTTTTCTTGGCCCCTCCAAAAAACTAGCGAAAATTCCGCTGTTTTGGTAAGTTTGATTCATACTAATAGTTTGCTTGTTCTGTTTGTTATTTCAGGTAACTGTTTTGGAGATGGATGGACAGTTTGATCGATTAGATGAGCTGATCTATGTAGAGAGCCACTTGAGCAACATCTCCACCAAGTTCTATGGAGAAGTAACCCAACAAATGCTGAAGAATGCTGATTTCCCAGGAAGTAACAATGGAACAGGTCTCTTCCAAACGATCGTTGGATTGAAAATAAGAGATCTTTTTGGGCAAATCGTTGCCAGCAAGGGCAAAATCCCAGTTGAGGCCACAAAAGCCTAATAATGATATGAACTGCTTCAATCATTGGCTTCAATAGTTCCTTTCTCTTAATTCATTTTTCCACTGTATTAATCTTTTCATATTATTCATTTTTAAATTTAATAGAATAATAATTAGAATAATACATAATTATGATTTTATTATAATTTTATTTATAAAGTATATTATGATTAAAGTATAGTGACCACCGTAGATTATATATATATATAAAATACATTCCTTCATTTTTAACTCTACCTCTTAAAATCCAGACACGTTTATCTTAAAATTGATGGCTGTTGCTAATTCTTACTAATGTCTTGTCATATTAGATACGTCAGATTGATTGAACAAAATTTTCCTTCAACCTTATACCCGTCTTCCGTAATATCGCCATCACTTATGGGTTAAAAGCAACGACCCTTTCTTAAAGCTCTCCTAAATTAATACAATACCTATTGAGGATTTCAATTGTTTTTTAAAAAAAGAATGCAATCGGTAACTCTTGCCAAAACTAAACTTCTTCGCTCCCACTATCACATGATGCTTTGATTGTTTACATCATTGAGACATTGATAATAGAAATTTACCTACATGGATGATCAAATATCGTACAATAACTATTTCTTTTCTTCAAACCCAAAATTTATGTTCATTACCCCCACCCTATGTTCTAAAATTCAGATCGGTCATCGAATCGGTGGCTTTATTGGTCACTGGTCTGACCGATTAGACCGGTTCAACCACCGGTCGAACCGGTGTGACGTAATAATTATGCAATAATTATATTTAATTATATATAATATCAAAAAAATAAAAAATTCAATAAATAAAAAAATAAATAAAAATAATAATTATCAGACCGGTTGGACCGGTCCGACCGGTCAATTGACCGATTTTGACTGGTTCAGACTAGGTCAATTTATAACTGGTTTTGAAGGATCAACCGAACTAGACTACTGACCGGTCACCGGTCGGACCGGTCCGGGTTTTAAAACATAACCCCCACCCGATGCTACAAAGAAAGTTAAGCAAACAATCACGGCGTTGGAAGCAAATAAGCTTCCCTATTACTGGAATTTTTAGCCATCTGATTATAAAAATTAGTATTCTGATGAATCATCACCTGCTAACTATTACAAGGAGAATACCATTCATCTACTAAGCCTAACTCTTAACTTTCCTGTGGTGGCTTCTATCAACCACCATGAGATCGAAGCTAGGTCAACACGGGATAATGATCAAAGATCACATCTAAAGCTTAAACCTAACAAGCCTTATATGTTATTACACCTAATGCACACAAATCTTAGGCCCTGCTTTAGAATCAACATTATAGTCTAGAAGTCAAGGAGTTCCTGAGTTCCCTCCGGAGAATCTTTCCAGCCACAGACCTTGGTATTGATGTTGTAAACACCACCTTTCTTACCTTCTTGTAAGGTGCAACCTGACAAAAGAAAAGGAGTCATAAGAAAACTATGTTGTTCAGCATAAGCATACACAAAATCCTAACAGATGGTATTAAGCTAAGAGTGCTGAGTCATGCAGCTCCAGCCGGCCATATGTCCGATTCTCTGTGCACGAAAATATCAGTCTGAGTTCGGAAGAGACACCTGCTTAGTTACATAGTCAATGACTTCTTCCTCTGTCAGCTTACTCTCGTGCCTCTTAACAACAAATGCCACTGGTATCTCATCATATTCTTCATCAGCAGCACTACAATATACTAATATTTCGTCGATTATTTTGTGAAAGTGCCATTAGAGGACACTTGAAAATTAGGGGATGTAATTCAATATATTTGACACAAACATCTGCAAAGTCACCTTTTAGATGTATGCAAACCAAAAAATTATCTTCAAATCCATGAGCAAAAGTATGAAGATAACATCTTCAGTGTCTGGTGGGATTAGGACATAGCAATCCCATTGTATTGCTACATGGTATTGTCCTTTGAAAATTTATGGGGAATGATAATCTAATCCAATGCAACCACATTCAACTACTGTCCAGTCAATATGGAAATATAACAAGGTTCACACTTACGCTGTTATTGCAACATCAAGTATCTCAGGATGGGAACTCAGAACTGCTTCTAAATCAGCAGGAGCAATCTGTTAGAACATAACATTATTAATCACAAACCAATAGATCTGGCATTCTTAGGAAATATACTTGATACAATTAGTGAATGCCAATCACTTGAAAAAGACGTGTAGATTCATAATTTCCCAAATTCTCTCCGTAGGGAGCTTTTCAAATTTATGGGTGTAGTCAATTCATGCAAGTTAATAACAGTACCCTAAAATTATTTGTATTGGCATGAACTCGTTTTGATTACCTTCCATATTGAAACAGAATGAAAGTGTTTCAAAATTATAATGCTGAAGGTGAAATCATTACCTGAAATCCCTTACACTTGATTATCTCCTTCAACCGATCTACTATATAGAAATAGCCATCATTATCTACATAACAGATGTCCCCAGTATGTAGCCAACCTTCTCTGTCAATCGCTAATGCAGTTGCCTTAACATCATTAAAATAGCCTGGACAAGGAAAAGTTGACTTCGGACAAGATTAAAATAAAGGGCTTTCTGTAATAAGGAGTGACATGAGCTATCTTAGGTGAAATTCGTTTTTTACCATGATTCCCATGGCTATAAGTGTAAAACTTTGTGAAGTTTCAATCACAAATCAAACCAACCAAATTGATAAACACCACTTAAATTACTAATTTCTTATCTCATGCTACAGCAGTAGCAACCATTTTATGGTCAGAAGCTCTAACCCAACAAGTCCATTCAACAAGTTATTAGCAGTTCATAGAGCAATTACAAATCTCAACCATGGACTTAGTTTCAGGACTTCATAATTTAATTTGGATGTGTTGGCCATGCCAACTTCTTGAGTGCCTTCTGTACACCCATCTATATGCAGTGGAGATAGAATTCCCATACACAACCAATTGCTTCAATATGAAGCACCAGGTTGACATTGCTGTGGAATGGACGAGTGAGGGAACAACATGAGCTACATCCGACCGAAAAGTTCAGTATATACAAAACTTTTACCTTGTTAATTGCAAGTAATACAGATGCTTATGCAAAAGAAGTACCTTTGACTTTGCCCCAACACAACATCATATTACCCATTGAAGTGGAAAAAATGTTGGAAATTTATTACTGCACCCAACAAGGCTACGCAATTTATTACCTTTCATGACACCAGATCCTCGTATATATAGCTCGCCAATTCTTCCAGGAGGGAGAAATGAACCAGTAACACAATCCATAATTTTGGCTTCTGTATTTGGAGCCAGAAGTCCTAGGGAGGAATGCTTCCGAAAAGTTTTGGTATTGAAGCCACGAGTTCCAACTGCAGTCGATTCAGTCATTCCATAGCCCTATGGAAAAGATAAATCCATGGCATGATATTCCAAAACTGAAAGGACCCTCCAGATCTAGCCAGATAGGCCAGTCAGAACATTCAAGTCTTTACAATTAGCACAAATGTCACTATTTTTTAAAATAAAACCAACAACTAACAGAAACCTAACATTTCTGTATACGATTCCAACTTCAAAAACTTTCATTGTTATATCCTGAATCTTGTACACATGGAAGCTTAATTCCCATATTCTGAGTGGAAACTTTAATTCCCATCCTAAAGAAAAAGTTAAGAAGATTTTGAACAACAAACCATTTGAGACTGCATAGTATTGTCCATTGGAGCTGCCAACTTAAAGGTCAATGTCAATATTGAACGTATACCTGAATTAAATCGACATCTGGGAAAGACTCCAAAAAATGCTCTATGGCTTTTCCAGACAAAGGAGCTGCCCCACAGGACACCTGCTTTAAAGTCTTCAAGCTATTTCCACAAACATCCTTTGCTTTCCTTGTTAAGGCAGTCAGAATTGGTGGAACAACCGGAAAGTGAGTTATTTTATACTCATCAATTACCTTTACCGTCTCCTCAATGTCAAATTTTCTCATGACAACAATACTTG
>JANIJH010000005.1:17563723-17582104 GCA_024520975.1 Erythroxylum areolatum | reverse complement strand
GTTCATGCTTAAGGTTTCTCAACTCATCATCCATACATACTTTACATTCCAATTTCATAATCATCTATAACACAATTTACATACAAAAACACTCATTTAATTTTATTTATTATTTTCAAATTTTCACTCAAAGATCGGGGTCCAACACAAAATAGGTTCCAAGTAAATGGGACAGAGGATTTGAAGCCATACCTGACATGTGCACTCTTGGGGGTCTTCTCCTCTCCCCCAGCATTTTTCACCGTTGCCTGCCTCTGCTTTTGCGACGCTGTCTCTGTGCCTCACTCTCTACCTTTGCTTATCTGCTCACAGGTCTTGGTTTCCAGATGAACTCTAGTTGTAACCTCATTTGGATGTAGGAAGGACCCTGAGCTGGTAGTAGCTATCAATGACTTTTTTTTCTGAGAGTTGGTGTACCCTATAATGGGGTTGCACTTGTAGACGAGAAAAAGAAAAAATTTTGTTATTTGACAAGGGATAGAAGCGTAAGGGGTAAAGTAAATTCAATTTTAAATTGTAATATAAGTATATTTTATTATTGATAATAATTACGTCTTAAGATAAAAATATATTTTACTATTTACAATTAAATATTAAGATATAAATTATATTTTATTATTGATAACAATTATTTTTTCTATTTAACATTTTGACATAATTATTATTTATTATATTATAATATTTTAAGTAATTGGTATTATCATTAATTTTATAATTTGTATGATAATTAAATAATATTTTTATATTAATTGTAGTTATTATTTATATATGAAATAAGTGAAAAATAATATTAATAAAAATTTACAATAATATTAATAAAATAAATATATTGTTATTATTTCAAAATTTTATTGTGATAATTTTTTTGAGACAAATTGACATAGGGCCATAATTATATTTGGCTATTTTATAATTTTTAAAAAAATTGAAGATTATTTTATAATTTAAAAAAAGTATAAATTGGTATCAAAACTAAAGATATTTATATGATTCAGACCCAGATCTGAGGAAGTCAGATCAAAGACCTAGGTCAGACTAATGGGCCTGAGGATACTGCAAGCTTGAGTACGTAAAATATACAGGAAGAAATAGAATGATAGAACTCTCATGTACTCGTATCTAAACGATGCTAAACTCCACCGCCATCCGAAGTCCACCGGGACAAATACTTGTCCCCGTCGACACTTCACTGCCAAACACACTCTTATCACGGTAAAAGTCGAAATTAGAAGAAAATCTACCGGACCAAGACCGCCTCCATAGCCAAAGAGCTACGACAATTTCAACAATGCAGAGGCTATCCACCAAGCTTCGTTCTTTGGTCCCGCAATCGGCCCAAATTTCCAACTCTTCTCATTACATTAATCGGTCTTTCTCGCGGCTCCTTCACCACCAATTTGTCAATCCCGTCGCTTCAAGCGTAAACTGGAGCCGTAGCAACTCACTTTTCAACGCATCTTCTTCGTCGCTGCCTCATTCACTTAATTTTCCCTCTTCATCATTCTCTCTCTCTGTAAGATTTCTGGGTTGTTTTGCCCATTGCAAGTTTTTGCTAAAATGGGTGCTTTTCTAACTAACATAGTTAACTATGATTTCTTTTCTTATATAACTTGTTCTCTGGTGATTGAATTCAAAGATCAAAGTTTCTGTTTGGTTGCTGAGGAAATCTCTTATCGACACAACCTCGGAACTTTGAACTTGTTCCGGCATTATATAAACAAAATTCAAATCAACTTGGATTCTTTTGGACAAGTAATGTGGCCTTGGTAATGTCGCTAGATGAATGGGATCTAGCACTTTGAGTGTTCCTCATTGAGAAATCCAATATCTCAACAGTTTTAAGTGGTGGAAATTTCGTAGGAGATTAGTTTCTAGAGAAGATTGATACGTAAGAATTCCAGTTTGTTATAATTTTAGTCAAATTGGCACAAGTTAATAGCTTAGGCTATATTTAGTTGGAAATAAAGCTTTTAATAGGATGGGATGGAGTGGTTTATAATAGAATGGAATGGAATGTGCATAGGTATAATATTAGAAAATTGTTGCTTGATAGGAATAAAATGGTTCATAATATAATATAGTGAAACATTGTTTGGATGAAAGATTTATAATGTAATATAGTGTAAAGTTATCTGTCATTTTACATTTTATCCTAAATCTCTTAAATTGGAAGTTTTCATTTTTACTGCTTAGAATGACATGAAATGTAATATGAAATCTCCTTTTTTTTTTAAATCTCATTTCATACTATTCTATTATAAACCCTCCTCTTAAATGATAGAATAATATTACATTCGATTCAATTCTATTAATAAACCCCCCAACCAATCATAGCTTTTGGATTGAAAGGTTTCTTGGCATAATTAAAGATGACTCTTGATAGATTTACTCTTTTGAATATGTGATTTGTGTTAGTAACTGTGCTAAAATAATGTTTGAACCATTTCCCAGCCAACAGCTTAACCTTTTGGATTGAATGGTCTTTTGACAGAATTAATAACGATTCTTGATAGATTTTCTCTTTTCTTAGGTTTGTATTAACTTTTCACCTGATTGTATATTTTCATGTGAAATAGTTGGTGCATGTGCGCCATGTTTCATCAAGGGAGCGGCGAAAGAATGGAAAACCAATGACTCCGGATACATCCAAAGTGAAGAAAATCAAGATAAAATCTAATTCGTAGGTTTATGCTACTAAAGTCATTTTCTTTTCTTACTGTTAACATATATTTAGGTTTGTGGAATAACTTTTTTTCATATATGTCATCAGGTCATACAAGTTGAGATTTCGGACTATGAATGATGGGTCAATTCGTCGTTGGAGGGAGGGCAAAAATCATAATGCACATGAGAAGGTATTGCTGTCTCTTGCAGAAAATGTTGATTTCTAAAGTTTTTCTGGTAAAGAAATCTTTGTTTTTTGGGTGTGATGAGAACATGATTCACATAACTTCAAAGTCGGTTGGACTTGGAAAATAGAGCTTGCGGTGTATTTATGGTATATGTAAAGAGGCCTGGTGGTGTCTTGGCATGAATAATGTGAAGTGGGGCCCTTAAATTTTGCAATTCGAAGTTAAAGAAGTAGCATCTAGTGAAATCACATGAAATATGACAATTCAATACTGTCAAACATGGTTCGGGTTCACCAGCTTATGTTTTCCTGTTCATTTGAAGCCATTTAATGTACTCAAGAAAGTCACTGCATCTAGAATTTTTTGTTTTTGCACAAAACTATTATGTAATTGACAAAAATCAATGACAAAGTAGTTTTCGCTTAGAAGTACTGCCAGTTAGTTTTTATCTTGCAGGAAGAACCATGAGTTTCATGTAGAATGCACACTGAAGTATTATTGGCAAACTTGAGGAGGAAAAGGAACCTGAGTTCTGTTGGTTCTTTATTGTCATCCTATATTGCTTATCATTTGTAACAGTTATGAAATCATGCATTGTGCTATTAATTGCCTAAACATGCCTATGAAAAATTCATTATCTATAGCATGTAGTAGATGCTTCCATCTCTAGGTTATGAATGCTCCTTTCTGATATATTTCGTCCTAATTATTAAAAGCACTAATAAGCATTGCTTTTCAATATAGGTGTACTTCTTTGGGTACAATCTAGCCTTTATTTATTAGACTACGATTCTCTTATTAAAATCCAGAGCTTTTAATCAACTCATTTTTTAAAAGGAATTGTTAGCGAAAATTGCTTATTTTGCTTTTTAACAGTAAATTTCCTTTTTATTTTTGATTTGATTGGCAGTCAAAGAAATCAAAACGCAGGCTTAGACAACCTTCTACTGTCCCTGTGGTCTATGCCAAAGTTATGAAACGACTTAACTTTTGTGGTTGAAATTATCACTTGTGCATCAGCTGCCAGTCACTTGAATGGGATATGAAAAGTCATGAACCAGGGCAGAGTTGTAGTGGCAGGAATCATACTTGTTTTGGCCATGGCTAACAAAAATGATACAGGTTTGATATTCTTTTGGATATGTGCAGCTACTGTTAAAATTAGCAATTCAGCATCAATCTCTTTTTGACAAGAATGATGTATCCTACTTCAAGATTTTTAAAAGGTAAAATCAAAATAAATAAAATTTATTTTCAATTGAATATCTTATGATTTGTTCATTAAAATGAATTTATTTTGGAGGTGTTAGAGCTATTTAAGATTCACCCTTAAAGCAGCATATAATTGTTCATCCTCGTATAGATTAACATCTTTATTCAATGTTTTTACATATCAAATTAGAACTTCATCCTGAACAAAAAGTCTCATTTAACTGCTCATCCAATTTATTGATTATTTTAGAATAAATTATAAAGTACTTAGTTGCCCACGACTAAGTAAACGAAGGGAATAACATCCAAACTACATAATGACAAGCTACACTCATACTAGAGATATGAAGTTTACTGAAAAGAAAATAAATGATGTTAACATAAAAAGCGTTGGAGATGGTACGGGGAAACACCACAAGCTTATCGCTTTCTAGCGACGCTAACGGCCAATCCCCATCCTTAAATTGCTATTAGAAGTTGCTTTACTCCACCTTCCACTTATGGTCCAATTGAGGGCGTCAATTGCTGTAAATGAACATTAAGTCTAAGTAATACATGAGCTTGGTTATTGAAAGATACTTTTACAACTTGTTTGCTAGATTGTCTTCGTTAGTAATTTCCACTGTAATTTTTTCTTAAGAAATAACATCTTGAAAAAAAGTAGTACTTGATGTTAATGTGCTTTGTTTTTCTATGAAACATTTGATCTTTAATCAAATATATATCACTTTAATTATCACAAAATACAATAACCTCTGATTCCAAGCTAAGCTCATCATATAAGCCTCACAATCAAGTGGCCTCTTTAACTGCCTTAGTCATTGCTATAAACTATGCCTCCATTATAGACAAAGCATCTATGGCTTATAAAGTTGACTTTTAACTGATAACAAAATTTCTTAAATAGCATTACAAAACAAGTAAGTGATATCATTTCGTAAAGATCACCAGCATAGTATGAGTTAATGTAACCAAGTAATCTTCCTTTACTTCTTCTAAATTAAAAATAATTATCAACTGAACCCACAAATATATTAAAATCAATCTCACTTCCTATAATGCACTTAACTAGGGTTAACATATATCTACTAACTATACTAATGACACATGAAATGTTTGGAATTATGCACATCATGACATACAATATACTACTAACTACACTTGTATAAAGAAATGTTCCTATCACCAATCTCATCATCTGCCTGAGGAGATAAAGCAACTAGGAGTTTGAAATAAGTAGCATTTTTCATCCCAAAACGATATAGGACTCTCTCGTAATAATTTTCTAAGTTAGAAATACTTTCCTTGCTTTCTTGTCTCTATAGACCCCTATACCGATAATTTCTTTGTCGCTTTCATATCTTTTATCTCAAATTCATCATTTAACCATATTTTTCAATTGGTTAATATCAAATATATTTCTTACTGTAATGAGCATATCATCTATACATATGAGCATATAAATGAAAGGCTTATATCTTGATGTTCTAAAAAAAAAACACAACTATCATACATGCTCCTTGAAGAGTCATAGGTGGTCATAAACATGGATAGAGCCATAGCGGGGGCAAGTGGGCTAAATTTTTTTAATTTAATATTATTATTTTAAAATTTAATTTCATAAAAAATTAAAATTTTGCCCCCATTAATTTAATTAATGACAAAAATAATAATAATAATAATAGATATATTAAGATATCAAATAAAAATAAAATATGGGCCCATCTATTTTTATTAAAATTACTATTATTTGGGCCTATAATTTTTTTAAATGAAAGCCTTCAAATAGAGAGATAAAAATTACATACTTAATTAGCTTTTTTTATTGAGATTTTCTACCTTTTTAGCTTCTTCATGACACTACTTTTTGTCATTTTGGATTCTTCTTCCCCTAAATTCACAAGGACAACCACACCTAAAGTGAAAATTAATAATCTATGTTGAACGCAATTGTGGAAATGATTCCCCCACAGGCCCCACCCCGTTTTACTGCTGATAGGTAAATTCCCATTTCTTTTCTTTGGAAAAATATATAGTACATATAATTTAGAGATGGGTTCTTGTAAGTTATAATAGAGTTAGTATAGTTTTAATCTTTACAATTTTTTAGATTTTTAGTGAAGACGCAAGATAAGATTTCTGATTGAAACTTTTACACAAGGAGAAGAAAATATCAAGGAGAGTTAAACAAAGTGATCCGTTAGTCTTGGTCTTTTCAGAAGTAAAAAGCTGTAAGCCTGTAATAGATAGCAAATTGAAGGTTGATAACTGACAAGGTAAGGATGAAATTGTTAGCAAATACAAACTTTTAGACAAAAAATCGTAGCATATAAAGTCATAAAAATGAACAAAAACAATACAAACTATCTAGCACTAGTGATAATAGGGATAAAAGAAGTACACTAGATGCCCTTATGAATTAAATTGAAAATAGTAGAAGTTCTCGTATTGATAAGTGGAGAAAAGACGTACAGATGTATTTGGTAAACTCAAGCCTATCACAATGAAAATTCGTTATATCTATCCCTTTAGAAAGTGAAGGAAACATGATCATTAAATTTAAAGGTGTAAACAATGGACGACCCAGTGAAAATGACGAAACAAAATGACATCCCTTCTTAATGATGATAAAATTTACAAAGATAGATTATTATTATTGCTAATAGATGATTGGTTTAAAGTTTTCAAGTAGTATAGTACATCCTTTTTCATATCAAGTCCCAATCGTAGTATATATGAAAATTTTACTTTTTATTGGTGAATTTCATAAATGTGCATATGTGTAAAGTATTTTTCAAATAGTTTTAATTAGTGAATTTTTGTGAATAGATAATTCTTTATTTATTTTACATTCAATTTGTCCCTAATTACTTAAGTTTGATTTCAGTTACAAACAAATTTCTCAAAAGGCCTCTTACAAATAAAGATTTTGGCCCAAACTCTTTAAAGCGTTCTTATTTAGAAGTCAATTTAGATGATCTTCAATCAAAATATGAGAATTCGTAGGGAACGATTGTAATAGATTATATGTAAGAAGCACAAGACAATGATGTAATTTTTTGTTTATCAAATATATAAATATTTGTATCTTTTTCAATAATATGAGAGTACTTTAAATATTTTTGCCCCACTCAAAATAATTTCTGGATCCGTCCTTGGTCATAAATAAGTCAAATAACTTCTACTAATGTCTACCACTCAAAATAATTTCTGGATCCGTCCCTGGTCATAAATAAGTCAAATAACTTCTACTAATGTCTAGGAGACTGTTTTAAACCATAAAGGGATTTCTTCAATATGTAAGCATGTTATTTCTTGTCTTCAATAATAGATCCCTCAGGTTACTGCATAAAAATATACTTTTCTAGGTCAACATATAGAAAAGTAGTTTTTACATCCAACCATGCCAACTCCAAGTCAAATATGGCTACCAGTGCAAGTAAAACCTTTGAATGGAACAATGTTTTAACACAAGTTAGAGAACATCAATAAAATCTACACCTAGTTTTTGATTGTATTATGTTACAACTAAGCAAGCCTTATACTTGATTCCTTTGTCTCCTAGAGAGGGATCCTTCCTTTTAAGACCCATTTGCAATGAACTATCTTTTCCCGTTATGGTGGTTTGACTAATTCCTAAGTGTCATTTTTTATGTAAGAATTCCATTTCATATTACATTACAATTATCATTTTTTAGTCAAAATTAGAAATAAAACTTGAAATGTGGATGGTTCACCATCTCTGTTATTCTTATTTACTAATGATAAAATGTAAAAGACTAATTCTACATAGTCTGCATATCTTAATGGTAGCCTGATTTCTCTTCTACCTTTGCTTTTAGCTATACTGTAAGGGACTTTTTATGAAGTGTGCTCAACTCCACCTAAATTCGATGATGGATCCAACAAAGAGAATTTTAAAGCAACATCCATCTGAATTAAGGAGCCAGTTGCTTCCTCTTTTAGCTTTTTAAAATTATTCTCTAATTGTTTTATCTTAGAAGAGGCAAAAGACTCCAACTTTGAATTCAGCGTTGATCGCTTATCAAAAGTCACATCTATACTAATTATAACTTTTGGTGAAATAAGGTCTAGACACCATAACTTCTAACCCTTCACTCTGGACGTATACCTTAAAAAAATGCATTTCTTAGCACATAGCTCCATCTTTCCATTATTAATATTCATGTATGTTGCATAACCAAAATTCTTTAAATTAGAGTAATCAGTAGGATTACCATAGTATACTTCCTCAAGAATTTTAGAACCAAATGAAACTGAAGGAGATTGATTTACTAGATAGCATATTGTCAAAGCGACCTCTACTTAGAACTCCTTTTAGTAAACCAACATTAGAGAGCAAACATCATGCTTTCTTAATGAGAGTTTTGTTTATGTGAAGGCTTCTTTCTAATTGTTTGATATCAAACCATCCCCTCACTCTTGTGGAACTCATCTAACTATTTGCTACAAAATTCTAAATCGTTGTTTGTCTTGAGCTGCTTAACCTACTCCCTATTTGCTTTTTAATTAAAATTTTCCAATACTTGAAAGTAGTAAAGACTTAATTTTTATGCTTCAAAAAATAAATCCAAAATTTTCTTGAAAATTTATCAATGAAAATCAGCATGTATTTAGTGTTATCTTTTGAAGGAACATTGAAAGGAACCCAAAGGTATAAATGATTATAATCCAATGTACTTTTGGTCTTGTAAGTGGCTGCAATACTGACTCGCTTTTGCTTCATAAAGACACCATGCTTATAAACTCTATTTTTCCAATGCTTTGTTTGTACAACAAACCTCTTTTACTCAATAAGATCATAAATTTTTTACTCATATGACCTAAGCTTATATACCACATTTTACTGGCATCATTATTAGAACATAATGAAGAACTTATAGTAGGATCACCTGTAACTGTAAATCCTTCATATAAATAATGGCTTTTATAACAACTTAAGCACCTATGATGACCTCTATGACTCTAGCTTTAGTTGAATACTTACATTTGTTGATATTAAGGGTGCCTAAAGAGGTAAGATTCTTCTTTAAGTCTTAAATATGATGAACATTAGTCAATATTCTCAAAATGTCATAATGCATCTTAATCTAGATTGATCATCTATCCATAAATTTACAAGTTACATTATTGACCATTAGAATAGTTCCACCTACACAAGATTCATATGTTGTAAACCAATCCTTATTAGGAAGCATATGAAAGGAATGACTAGAGTATGTGACCCATTCATCTTTTGATCTACAATTAGCATCAACATTAATTTAAAAAAATCGATCTATTGCAACACCGGCATCAATAGATTTCCCTTTCTTTTCATCTTTTGATTGCTTTTTCTTCAACTTGAAGTACTCGACCTTATTGTGCCACTTCTTGTTACAATAATTACAAATCAAATTCTTATATTTAGACTTTAACTTGGACCTTGCTTTATAGTTAATTGAACTCTTCTCCTTTTCCTTTCTTCTCATAATTAATCCTCTTGTTCGATTATCACTTTTTTTGTTGTTAGATAAATCACTGTCAATAAGATCTTTAGACAAGAACATTTAACAACTTTCAAAGTTACATTCATCTCGCTATAGAGTAATGTTTCTCTAAAGTGTTAGTATAAGGGTAACATGGAACATAATAACTTGAGGGATTGATCTTCATCATCAATTTTGATGTTCACATTTTCCAAATCTAAAACAATGGGTGTAAAGGTGTCAATATGAGAATTAATGGGTGTACCTTCCTCCATTTACAAGTTATAAAATTGAACCTTTTTTTGAAGCTTAATGGCGACGGATTTCTCCAAATATAGTAACGCTAGTTTCAACAACATTCTTCTCTTTGATTATCTCCTTCAAGACATGATTGCATAAATATAATCAAATAGATGACATGACCTTCTCATCCAAATGGTCTTTTTGCTTCATAATCATAGATGACAATATGCTTTCCTTCCCTAATAAAGTTTTATGATACCCATGTTGGACTAGGATATCATACATTTTGATTTACTATAAAGCAAAGTTAAAATCACGATCAAATTTTTTAATCATAAATTTGGTCGCCATTATAAACTTGCCATTAAAATTTTAGATCCAATACCAATTTGTTGTAAATCTAGTTGATTAAAATAATAAGTTAAATAGAAAAAAAATTCAACATAAGATTTTACATGGTTTAGCTTTAAGCCTAAAATTTCACTAAAGAGAAAATGCAAAAATTACAAGGAAAAATATCACTCAAACCCAAAGCCTAAACACACTTAAAATCATAAGTCTCAAGGAACTCATACGCATGGCTCATAAAATACAATCAAAGAGTATGTATTATTTGGTGTATATAATTTCTAGGACGATTTTGAAATTGGTTTTATAAATGTCTTGGGCAGTTAAAATGACAAATTAATGGCCTTAAAAATTCTTGCCAAGAATATAGGTGGCCAAATGTTTTTGCTTCTTAGTCTTTAAGTAGTGGCAAGTGAAAAGCCACTTTATAAAGGCAATGACCGCATCTTCCAAATTCATGCATAGTGTTATAAAGTATGAGATGGTATATTTCGTATTTTGTATTTTTAGTTTTTTATTTTTAATATTTACTTGACGCGATTTTGATAGATCACGTAGCAACTACATATCTAATGGTCTATTAATATGGCTTGCCATATCAACACCGTTAGTTATGGAGCTAATGAGAGGTTATTTTTAATTTGTAAAAGAAATTGAAAGTCAAAGAACATATTATAAAACAATCTCAATTTTACTGAAATTTTGTAATACTATCTTAAACCTTAAAAAGTGGCATTATAATGCTATAATTTTCAAATTTTTGCAAAAATATCATGCTGTTAAACTATTTGTTAATAGTGATGACGTGGTAAGTTACATTAGCAAATTCATTGGACACGTGATTGATATCTGATCTACTCATGCCACATCAGATAAAAGTAAAAAATTAAAAAAACTAAAACCTAAAAAAGAAAAAGATTCAGTTCCTTTAAGTTGTTGTACTCTCTGTTCTTTTCCTTGCTATATTTTACAATATCAAGGTTATATTGCTCCTATAGGTTTTTCTCGTTTCACTTAGGTTTCTATTTTACAAATTAGCTTCTTTTTTGTACTTTTTCTTCTTTAATTTTTCACACTTCTTGCATTTTCTAAACGAACCTAGGTTCTTTTCTTTTCTTTTTATTACTTTTTCTTTGTGAGGACTTATTAAGAACTTGTTTGTTGATGGGTATGAATCTTTCAGTTATAATTTCTTTAATTTTGTTTTATGCATATAAGCCCATTAATGAAAAAATTATCTTGACTTCTCAAATAGGCTGCTAGGTCATTATCAATGACTTTTTAATAGCATATTTTAAATGTATTTTTGTCTCTTTAATCTGGATTTACTGTTTATTTTGTCCTTATTTCTCAATCTTGGTCAACATTAATTAAACTTTATGGACCTTTTTGAATTGCTTCCATTTTTAAGCATACGGGAATGTCTATCATTTTAAGGATGGATACTTAGTTGAAACTATTGTTGATGGAAATGTGATTGGAGTGGTTACTAACCAAATTCGAGTCTCTATGGATAGTGAACTATTTGTTGTTGATGAAGTAAATAGCCATATTGCCTCTACGTTTATCCTAATGTAAGTTTTTTAAGAGAATAATAATTCCAATCCTTGTTTCAGGTTATGATTTTTTTATTTTATTTTTGTCAATAGTAGGAGCAAGGTTGGTGGTAGGGTCATTTCAAGATTACAAAGGATATATGGATGGAAAGCCTAATAAATCCATTTTGATCATCTTTAAGGTGTCACCGTAGAGCTCATGCTTTTAGGACACACCAACTTATTAAAGAAGGAGACACTATGGTCTCCTTTGAATGAGGAAGAAGAAGATGAAAGAGACCAGTCTTTTAGGAGTTTAAATTTTTAATTTTGTTAAATTTTGTGACCCAAATTCATTTTTAGTCTGGCTCAAAAAGTTTGCAGTGTGACAGTTATGAAACAATTAAATTACAGCCAATGTAATTCCCTCTTGAAATTAGAGTTTCCTTTATATATCTTGTTTTATGCTATGGTGAGTAAGTAATATATTTTGTGAGCCACCCTATGCTCTCTGCCTTTGTATTCATCCTTTTCATTGTGAAGCTCTCCTCCTTTGCCCGTGGTTTTCTCCCCAATTTGGGGTTCCTATATAAAATCTGTTTGTTCTTTTGTTTTTATTGTTTGCTATCATGCTTTCTCCACACAAATTGGTATCAGAGCCAGTTCATTGATTACATCAATGGAAAACATGAAGTATGACATTTCACAACTAGATCGCAACACCAAGTTCTTGTTATGGTAGGTTAAGATGCATGTTGTACTAGCACAGATGGATTTGGATGATGCATTATTAGGGTTAGATAAGATGTCGTCATCTTGGGCCATAGAGGAGAAACAACGTAAGGATCGTAAGGCTCTATCACAAATACATCTTCATCTCTCGAATCAAATTCTACATGATGTTTTGAAAGAGAAGTTTGTCACTTTGTTATCGTTGAAACTAGAGTAGTTATGTATGACAAAAAGCCTAACCAGTAAATTGCACTTGAATCAGACGTTGTATTCTCACCATCTTACATAAGGTACATCCATTGATGATCACTTAAATATGTTTAAAGAGATTATTTCTGATTTATAAACTATGGACGTAAAGTATGAGGATGAAGATTTGGTTTTAATATTGTTATGTTCAGTGCCTGCATTATATTCCACTTTTAAAGATACTATTTTCTATAATCATGATACCCTAACCTGAGAATAGGTATATGATGCGTTACTTTCTAAAGAGAAGATGGAACAACTTATTTACGAATTTGAGGCTCTTGTTGTTCGAGGGAGACTACAAGAGAGAAATCTTAGTGGTGACGGAAGGGGTAGGTCAAAATCTAGGCATAGAAACAAAATTTGCAACTACTACAAATAGAAATGTCACATTAAAGTAAATGTTGGAAAGTACAAAAGAAAGAAGAAGCGAATCCAATGGGAAAGCAACCTGAAAAATCCAACGAAGCTAGTGTTGTATAGGATGCATTCAGTAATGGTGAACTCCTAGCAATTTTTAAGGGCAGGTCTAATTTTGATGAAGAATGGATTCTTGATACAACTTGCATGTTTCATATGTGTCCTAATCGGGACTATTTTTAACATATGAAACGATGTCTAAGGGTATTATTGTTATGGGAAATAACGCTCCTTGTACGATAGCTAACATGGGAACAGTCAGAATCCAAATGTTTGATGGTGTTATCAAAACAATTGTAGAAGTGAAGTCAGATTTGAAGCGAAATTTAATTTCTTTGAGTACTCTGGATACCAATGGGTATAGGTACACTAGTCAAGGTGGAGTTCTAAAGGTCGGCAAAGGTGCTATGGTTGGGATGAAAGGGCGAAAATAGTCTGCTAGTTTATATCTCTTGAAGGGTTCTACAGTTGTTGGTGATGTAGATGTTACTACCCAATCTATTACTGCTGGTGATTTTACGAAATTATGGCATATGCGGCTTTGAAATATAAGCCAAAATGGTATGGCTGAGCTTAGTAAACAAGGACTACTTGACGGACAGTGTATTAGCAAATTAGAGTTTTGTTAGCACTGTATTTTTGAGAAGCATAAGAGAGTTAGCTTTAGGAAAGAAATTCACAACATAAAGGGAACATTTGATTATATACATTATGACCTTTGGGGTCTGGCCAGGGTGACTTCTAAAGGAGGCACTAAATATATGTTGACAATTATTGACGACTTTTTCATTTGAGTGTTCTTTTTGAAGAAAAAAGTGATGTGTTTGTACTTGCAAATAGTGGAAGACCATGATTGAAAAGTAGACAGGGCGATAGGTTAAGTGTCTACGTACTAATCATGATCTAGAGTTTTTTTTAATGAGTTTAATGCTTTCTGCAGTACAGAAGGAATTTTGAGGCATTTAACAATTCTTAGTACCCTATAGCTGAAAGGTGTAGTAGAGTGAATGAATAAGCTTTGATGGAGAAGGTATGGTGTATACTCTCCAATTTTAGTTTACTGAAGTCGTTTTGGGCTGAAGTAGCAATTACTTCGTGCTTCCTTGTTAAGCACTCTCCTTCAACTGCCTTTGAGAAAAAGACTCCAAAAGAGGTATGGTTTGGATCTCCTGCTAATTATTATGATTTCAGAATTTCGGTAGTCTCACGTATGTTCATGTTGACAATGGAAAGTTATACAGATCTAGGAAATGTATCTTTCTTAGCTACAAGTCAAGTGTTAAAGGATATAAGTTATGGAATCCTGAGAGTGGTGAAGTCATTGTTAGCGGAAATGTTATTTTTAGTGAAACTGTTATGCTTAACGATTTGTCTTCTAATGCTTCGGGAGAACAAGATCAACAGTGATAACAAAATGCAAGTGGAGTTTGATATAGGGTTAGAGAATACACTAAAAACTGCACCCCAGTCTAGTCTAATGATAAAAGATGATGTCGAGACATCCACTCAGTCATCACAACATTGTATACCTAGAGGTAAACCTAAAAGAGAAATAAACCTCCACAGAGATACGCTAAGGCTAATTTGGTTGCTTATGCTTTGAATGTGGCAGAGGGTATTGAGTTCAGTGAAAAACCTTCTACCTATTCAGAGGCAGTTAGTTGTGAAGACTCTAGAAAATAGATGATAGCTATGCAAGAAGAGATGGAATCCTTTCATAAGAATGGTACTTGGGATTTATTGAGATTACCTGAAGGTAAGAAAGTTATTCGTTGCAAATGGGTATTTAAGAAAAAGAAGGTGCATTAGGAGTTGAAGAAGCCAGGTGTAAGGCTAGGCCAGTTGCATTAGGAGTTTTATGTAACAAGAAGATACTACTTAAGCTTAATGGTAAATTATATCGTTTAGTTATTAGGTCGACCATACTCTATGGGGCAGAGTACTAGCCTATCAAAGAAATGCATAGTCATAAGTTAATGATTGCGAAGATGAAGATGCTCTGGTGGATATAAAACCTTATGAGAAGAGATAAGGTCAGGAATGTAATGGTAAGAGACAAATTAAGGATTGTTAGTATCAATGGAATATTAAGAGAGAAAAGGCATAGGTGGTTCAGACATGTTAAGAGGACACATCTTGATGCTCTAGTGAGAAGATACGAGAAGATTGCACTTATAGACTATAAGATAAAAAGAAGAAGGCCTAAGAAGAACTTAGGGAGGTGATCAAAAATAATATGACTCTGCTAGAACCAAATGAGAACTTGGTCCTCAATAGGAAACTTTAGTGTACTAGGATACGGGTGAAAGATCTCACATAGAGAGGTTCTTCTTTTTTTGATAGTTATTTAATCTAAACTCTTATTATGTAATACTTCCCTTAAAATTATTGAGTTTAACCATTTTCTTACCTAATCTAATCATTCTCCTTCAATGGCTTACTTTTATTTATTTATTTATCTTCCTTGTTTATTTTTTTACTTATTTTATCTTTTATTTTTATTCATTACTTTATTTTATATTTATTGTGGTATTTATTTTATTACTTATTTTATAATTACATATGTTTGTACTATTATTATTGTTGTTGTTGTTGTTGTTATTATTGTTGTTGTTGTTGTTGTTGTTATTGTTGTTGTTGTTGTTGTTGTTGTTGTTGTTGTTGTTGTTATTGTTATTATTATTATTATTATTATCTTTTTGTTTTTTCCCTACAAACAACTCTTAAAAACTTATTTTTTTGTCTTTTTATCATTTTTTATATAGATCTATCGAAACTATTGAGATGTTGTTGTTCTATATACTTTATATTTTAAGGAATCAGTTGAACATAAGTCATCTCACTTGTTTAAGCAATTGAATTTTGAGTGAAATTTTATCAAGAAGAAAGAATTATTTAATTATATTGTGCCTACTAAAATTTTATTGACTTTTCTTTTCTAATAACTAGAATTAGATTAACACATACGCCTTAATCACAAGTGAGTTATTTGAATTAAAAGTTGACAACTTTAATACAATTAAATTAGTGAAAATGTACTTACTTATAGTACCTTTCTTATTTCTTTTGCAACCCTGCTTGTGGCCATAAAACTTATTAACATTTGGATTTCTAGTTGCTATTTTACACATTTCATTCAATTTTTACCATCATAATTTTAGTTGAAAAAGGCATAGTATCATTGATAAAATCTATTTTAAATGTGCTAAAATTTTAATGATTTAAGAAATTGTGGAATGTAAATGATGAAAAGGTCCTTATAACTATGTTAAATTAATTAATTTCTTTTACCATATAACATGAATTTGTCAAACTTTTTGGCATAACAAGTAAGTAACCTTGAATAAAATCTTATAAACTTCCATCTCATTAAATTCTCCTCTCAAAACTTCGAATTTGACATTATAACATTAATTTTCCATTCTTCTCACTACTCTAAGTGAGAGTAGTGGGATGAAAATTAAGAAAAAAAGCAGAGCATACTGGTGTAGAGCATCATGGTGAGGAAAAACGTGAAGCTTGCATGGATTGCCAAAATTGTTGCTAAGAAGTTGTAATAGGAAAAAAAGAGATAACACTGTTAAGAAAGTGAAAGAGTTAGCCATGTTGTCCAATTTTAATTTTTTTTTATCATCATCTATAGTCCACGTGATACCAAACCATCTAGTTGGCCACCATTTCCACAGATGCGCAAAGCCTTGATGAAAGATCAGAGGGATCCTGTGGCAGGTTCCTTAATGAACCAATTTCAGTTTTGCTTAAATTCGGGATAAAATCAGTAAGTTAGGCAAGGAGAGAAAGGAGAATGAGTTTAACTGTCTTATGCTTCAAATTCACAACTATGGAAGTCATAGTTTAGGTACGAGCAGTGCACTACTTCTCTTCTGTTTGGAGAAAAAAAACGAAACAAATCATAGAGAGACTAGAATACTTGAAACAATCCTCTTTAGCTCCACCCATAGATCTTGTTCATCTGCTTAATTGTAAGGTGGAAGCAAATGAAAGTGGTAGGGTTACCCAACTTCCTCTAAGTGACCATAATGAGGAAGAGTGAACAAAGAGAACATGGATGCATGATTGTAGTTGAGTTGGCTAGTAATAAATATGGGTGAAATTATGAAGACTCTGTACTAAGTTGAGAGAGAGCTACGTTATTATGTAACTGAATTAGAGTTAGTTAGTTAGTTAGTTTATTTACTGCTTATATATATAAAGACTTTTGTACACTTCATAATCAATTAATTAGAATATTTTCTCTCTCTAACTTTACCTTTCTTTACTTTACTTTTCTTGTCTCTCATTTCCCTCTCGATTCTTAAGATGGTATCAGAGATTTGTTGTTGGGACCCGATCCGAGACCGGATCCCAACCGGAAAAGCGAAAATGGAAGAAGCGGAGAACAAAGCAAAACGCAAAACGAAAGTGGAAGCAAAATCGAAATCGAATACGAAAATGAACGAATATGAATCGAATCAAAGCAAAGAAACAAAACATAAGGTGAAATCAAATCGGATACGAATCGAAAGCAGAACGAAAATTTACAAAACGAATCCGACATCCGAAGCATAAACATAGAAAATACTATCCCGTTGGAAACCTAGACTAAACATCCATCCGAAATCGGTATAATTTTTTTTCTTTTTCCTTCTCTTCTTTCTTTTTCATTTCTTTCTTCTTTATTCGATCTTATTCAAAACAAAACGAATAATTCCCGCTTTTGGAAAATCAAACTTATACAAATCTCAATTCATATTCGATTCTTCTTAATCATGCAATATCTCAATCTCATCTTATTTACAAATCATAAATCCTATTCTTTTCTTTCCTTTGTCATAAACATTTCGGCAACATAACGGCTGCCTTCTAACTAACCCAGAATCTGCAAAGAGTTTAAAACACACTTCTATAATTCCCAATCAATCACATAATCATCAAAAACCACCGGACCCTCCCGTCTGGAAATTCAGCATAAACAAACGCAAACCTATTTCTAAACACTTCAATAAGTCGCAAATAATTAAATTCAATCCATATCCAAAATACATTTATATCCCTACTCAATTGACATACGAAACCATAATGCACAAACCATAGCCATACATAAATCCAAATCCATAACTCGTGTTCTTAATACAATTTCATAGACCATACAAATCACAATTATATACGTATAAAACCTTAATGGCAATCCAAGCCATTTACAAAACATTTCCAAAATCCCAAGATACACAATGGACAATTTAAGCAAAAACGAACAGATGGCTTGACTTTCTTTCATCCGATCTCCTGCTCGAAACCTGG
>JANIJH010000005.1:17545125-17563623 GCA_024520975.1 Erythroxylum areolatum | reverse complement strand
ATAAAAATATCTATATAAACACATAATTAAATCAATTAAGGCAAAATAAAAATAATTAACGAATAAATCCATAAATCCATAAATAATTAATTCAAATAAAATAAAAATTTTTTGGGGCCCAACAATAAGAGGGACCGTGATGCATATAAATTATGAAAAAAGAAGAACTCTTTAGCTCACATCACGTTGCTGAGTAGCATAGATAATGATATCATGCGAGAGTTTCGTAAATTTGAAACTGCAAAGGATATTTGAAGACTGGCTGCTCATTTTGGAGCTGCTTCAGTGGCTAAAGTGAGGTCATTTACAATTAAGTTTGATATTTATAAGAAGCGCCCAGAGGATACAATACAAAAATGTCCAACATGGTAAGTGAGTTACGTGATGTTGGTTATGAGTTTTTTGATGAACAACAAGTGCAAGCTCTAATTCGTTCACTGCCTTAGAGTTGGGAACATATGAAGATGCGCCTAACTTATAATGAAAACATCAAGACAATGGAGGATGCTACGAGGCAACTCATATTAGAGGAAGAGCATCTTGAAACCTTAAAGATGTCTTCTGAGGCACATGCAGTCAGTTTTAGATCAGATGGAGCTAAGAACAAGAAATGCAAGCATCATGGTGGACCCAAGTGGAAGAATAATTCAATTACTCTCCTTAGGAATCCAAAAAGGTAAAATGGAATCAACGTGGAAATGGAAAACGTTCCTTCAAGAAGAAAAACATGAAACATATGAAGTATTATAATTGTGGTAATAAGGGTCACTTTGCTCGAGATTATACTGAGCCTAAGAATGTATAACTTTATAGTACAAACATTTATTCTGTGAATGTTTCTTGTTTTATTTTTCTAACTGAATCACATCCTTTGTGGATTGCAGACTTAGAAGCAACCAACCATATAACGAAGGATAGAGAATTGCTACCTTCATAATACATGTGTCAATTCCTTGTACAACAACTCTGGAATTGTCACCTATATAAAGCCATCGACTACCATGTGGGAGTTTACTAAACTCAACGAATTTGTAGGATATTCACCAACTAAAAAGGGCTATAAATGCTATGATCCTACTCTGAAAAAATTGTTTGTTTCCATGGATGTATCCTTTTCTAAAACAACACCTTTTTTTAAGTCTCCTCTTCAGGGGGAGGAAAATAAAGAAGATCTGACTTGGGATCAAATCAATATCTTGGTAAATGAGGATCTTTTCCAGCTTCAGAATAATTCTATATCTGAACCTGTGTCAAAAATCTCACCAACAAAATACGTTCTAACTCAACCCAAACAAGACCAAATTGAAAAAACAGAAGATATTATGGTAATTCTACTTTACATAACTACCAAAGTATTCATAGATAACCATCATCTCCTTAGTAGAGAACTTGAATATAGTCATGACACAAGAAACTAAATGACATCAATGAAAAGTGAAAATGTGAGATATGACCTAGGGTATAGCATACAATGTCTACTCAATGACATATAAGTCCCAGGATCAATTTATTAATCGAGATATCATATAGTCTTAACAGATATATTGCAATGTACTCTCGTCGTATGCTAGTTGCACCGATTATTAAACAAGTATAAACACTGCAAAGTTCTTTTTATTTTTTAATTAGATTAAAACCCATCATGTGTGAGTGGAATAATGAATTAAATACACTCATGAGGGATATTATGGTAATTCTACTTTACATAACTACCAAAGGTAGTTAAGGTGTAGCATTTTAAAAACAAAAGAACATAAAAAGACATTTTGATATGATGAACGAAAACTTCTTCAGAAGGAGAAAGGCAGTAAAAGTTCTTTAATCGGTGGAATTATGACAATAAACCAAGTATGTGTTTTTGTTTATTATATGCATATGCAAATGATCCTGTTTAACATGATCCCTGTGATTATATTTTATCTTGATTATTTTAAACATATGTTATATATCCAAAGATATTAATTATATTGGATGAGCTTTTATTGATTACCTATTAAAGTTTATATGACATTAAACTTATGATAATATATTATTAAGTTTGTCCAAAGAAAACATGCAGTATATTCTAAATATTTAATTATTTGAATATGATAATTTACTGAGCATTTATGTATTTGCAGCTATTTCTCTTCGTTTGCATTTTTATTACCTTATTTAATTATTTGCACTTCTCTTAATGTTGTGAGCAAGTCAATTTCCATTTAGATATTTTTGGTCTTGACTTAGCATTGCTAGAAGAAAACCTACTGCTATTACAAATACGAGCAATAAGGTTGAGAAGTTTATATCTTACAGCTAATCGATTGGTTGTAGTTTAGTGACAAAATAATTTAAAGTCATTATTTATCTTGTACATGTTTAGATGTATATGATAAAGTATATGAGTTAATTATACATTACAAATGAAATTATAATGAGATTATAGTGATTTATATTGCATTTATGTATTATCCTAAAATTATTCCTAATCATTGTTCTATTAAGACTAGACATTAATAGAATGTAAAAAGACTAGCACAAATTATATTTTTCCTTATAAAGGAAGTAGTCAATCTCATAGACTAAGGTATGAAAATACTTAAAATGTGTGGGTGCTTGTTAGAGAACAAGTTCATTGAACTTACCTGATATGAGAAATCTATTTTAAACATTACTTGTATGTCTATGGAAATTCTTATTTTGATGATTATATAAGTGATCCTTTGACTTCGAGATCTTCAAAGTTATCTTGTATAAGGATTGCTATGTTTTGACACTACTTATGACCTATTCTAATCATAGGTTGTTTAGTCGGTAGTTATTAGAGGTGACACAACCTATATGGAGATAGTTGAGTGATCAAGATATGATTCATTACTCTAAAGTAATTAGGGAGAATGTTCTGTTGTTATCAATTAATATTAATTCTGGAAATCCTTGGCCAAGATAAAATATCGCTATGTAAATAGTTTACGAATGTCGTTAATTGGATTAATAGCTAATGGCGGAGAACTAATATTATTGGACTCAAAATATAGTAAGACATTAATTTCATGCTCTATGTCTAATAAGAATATTATGAGACGGAAGGATTGAATTATACGAAAAAAATCATGCACGAAAAGATTAGTCAAAACTATTTTGATATTCCTAAATATTTATATGGTCATGATATATTGATAGATGTCAATCTTAATATATGATTTTAAGTTGTTTAATTGGAGAATTAAAGATAAATTAAAACGACATAAATTGTTTAATTAGAAAATTAAAGATAAATTAAAAGGACTTTTGATTATGAATTATAATTGTAATTTATAATCATTGCCAACATATTTGGGAACCTAATGAGTATCGTATGAAGAATGGGCTAAAGAGAAAAAAGATATTTTAATCAATTTGGACTTAATTGTAAAGTTTAAGAAATTTTATGTTTAAATATGATATATTTGATAAATAAAGATTAATATGAGATTTTGGATCTTATTTGGGTATAATTGGTATTTAAATAAAATTATTTGTAATTCTAGTTAAAGTTTAATTGAAATTAGAATTTAATTTCAATTAAATTACTAAAATGTCTAAAACTTATTATAAATAGGCTTAGGCTATAATGAAGACAATACTTCTTGCTTAACCCTTTCTGTAAGAGTTACAGAGTTATCTCAACATGTTTATCGTTAGAGGCCAAACACTTGTGCAACTATAATGGTTGAGATAAACTAATTTTGGAAATAGCTAGAGAGATACTACAATATAAGGATCAAGCTTTAAAATAAGGTATAAATTAAGATTCATTCTTTATTATGATTTATGTTTTTGTCATTTTATATAATTAAAGAGATCTTGGTTTTTAGGAAATTAAAATACGAAAAAGTTTCATAATTATTTTGCAACAATTGGAATCTAATCCCGTTCCAAATTCCCAACAGAGAAGACAAACTATAAAGCATTGGAAAGGTCTAACAGATTATGTCTTCATTTCATGCAAATGATTACCATAAACATAAAGACCACTATTCCAAAACTTGAAAGTGCTAAAGAATGCCTTAAACTTGTGGAATTCACTTCGGTACATTACGGTTGAACTCACGACCGTGAAGTTTGATTGGTCGTAAAGCATTTAGCAATATGTCCTAAAGAATGACATATATTGCAATAAAATTAAAGACCTTAGGTATGATAGTTGATGACTCCTTTTCAGTGCAATTTATTATCAACTTGTTACTTCCTAAGTATACACCTTTTCAAATTAATTACAACACTATAAATGATAAGTGGAATGTTAGCGAATTGTCCAATATGCTTATTCAAGAGGGAACAAGGCTAAATAATCAAGGAGTTCATTTAATTAGCCTTATAGGTCAAGGAGCTAGCAAGATTCACAATATAAAGGACAAGAACTTTAAGAAGAAAGCACTCACTAATGCTACACATGTTATAACTAATGTTGATAAAAAGGAATAAGAGATAGATAAGTGTCATTTTTTAAGAAAGAGGGACACTATTAGAAAGATTATATGAACTGTAAAGCTTGGTTTGAAGAAAGGTACATCTAACCTTTTTTTATGCTCGATCTAAACTTAACTGATGTTCCTTCTAATACTTGGTGACTTGATTTTGGTGCTACTACTCATTTTACTAATGTTATGCAAACATTCCTTACAATTCAAACCATAATCCTAACTAAGAATGTTATTTGTAGGAATCTGTAAAATCGTCCCAATTGAAGGTGTAGGGACTTATTATCTAATGTTAGATGTTGGTTATCACCTAGATCTAAAACAAACTGTTTATGTTGATTCAATTTCTAAAAACTTAATTTCTATTTCTAAACTGTTTAAAATAGGTTTACTTTTAAGTTTGGTGATGGTCATTTTAGTTTGTTTAAACATAATTCTATTATTAATTATGGAATTCTTATGGATGGCTTATATAAACTGAAACTTGACGTTATATTTTTTGAATCTCTATTTTCTATTTATTATACTATTAGAACTAAGCATAGTATAATGAAGGATAGTTTTGCTTGTGAAATAAATGTTTAGGTCACATATCCAAATAAAGATTAGAAAGATTGGTAAATAATGAAATTCTTTCGACTTTAGATTTTATTGATCTTTGATGTATTTGTGGATTACATTAAGGGAAAGCAAACAAAAAATTGTAAGAATGGAGCCATAAGAAGTACTCATCTCCTTAAAATTATACACACCAATATATATAGACCTTTTGATACTCCATAGTTTGTAGAGAAAAGTATTTTTATCACCTTTATAGATGATTTTTCATGTTATATATATGTCTATTTGCTTAATTGAAAATATCAAGTTATAGACATCCTTGAGATGTATGTTAAGGAGGTTGAAAGGCAATTAGATAAAAAAAAAAGTGAACATTGTAAGATCTAACAGAGGTAGTTAATATTATGAAAAATATGACGAATCATGATAATGTTCAGGTCTAATTGCAAAGTTTCATAAGAAACATGACATATGTGCATAATATACTATGTCAGGCACAATTCAATAAAATGGTATGGTAGAAAGCATAATAGGACACTAATGGATATGGTTAGGAGTATTATGGGTAATTCCTCATTACCCAAAGCCTTGTGGAGGCACACATTTAAAACTATTGTGTATTTGCTAAATACAATTCCTAGTAAGGCAATCCTTAAAACTCCCATTAAGTTATGAATTGAAAGGAAACCTAATATGAGGCACTTGTTTATTTAGGGTTATTTAGTAGAAGTATGAGTTTGTAATCCATAAGAAAAGAAATTAGATTCTCAAACAGTCAGTGGTTACTCTATTGGCTACTTAGATAAATCTAAAGGGTATAAGTTTTACTGTCCAAACTATAGTCCAAAAATTTTGAAACAACTAATGCCAATTTCATTGAAAATGGTGAAGTTAGTAGGAGTATTACAAAACATGTTGTAGATATTAGTAAAGGAAGGGTTGATGTTCCATTACTTATAAATGTTCTAATATCCATGTCTATACCAAATAATGTCATAGTATTGAAAGAACAAAATAATTCTAGACAAGACTTGGATGAAACAACACTCATAACGAAACTAAATCACAACCAATTAGTTTAAATATACCACATAGAATATCTTTGAATAAGCCTATAACAATAAGGGGATTATATATTCATGGATTCAAATTTTGATTGTGGAATTAATAATGATCCTATTTTATTTTCACAAGCTATAGAAAATGATAAATCTAATAAATGGATTGATGCTATAAAGTATGAGTTAAATTCAATGGCACAAAACACTGGGACCTTATTGATTTGAAAAAGGGATCTAAGCGAGTCAGATGCAAATGGTTTTCCAAGACCAAATATAACTTAAATGGAAATATTAAATTAAATAAATCTAGACTTATTGTTAAAGGTATACTTAAAAGGATGACATTGTTTATAAAGAGACTTTTTCACATATCTTAAAGAAAGACTCATTAAGAATAATCATGATATTAGTGACCCAGTTTGAATTAAAGTTACATCAAGTGGATGTGAAAATGTCTTTTTGAATGGTGATCTATGAAAAAGTTTATATGGATCAACCCAAAGGTTTGTCTAGAGAAGGAAAGGGTCACATGGTATATAAATTTAAGAAATCAGTATATGGACTTAAACAAGCTTCTTGATAATGGTATATTAAGTTTAATGATACCATAACATCTTTTGGTTTTTAAGATCATTGGGATTTTTAGTTTTGTATGTTGATGATATTGTACTTGTTGTTAATGATTTATATATATTATATAAGACTAAAGATTTTCTCTCTAAGAATTTTGAAATGAAAGACATGAGACAAACATCCTATGTGATAGGAATTTCAATATTTTGAAATAGATCCCAAGAATTGGTAGGCTTATCTCATAAGAATATATTGAAGGAATTCATAAAAGATTTAATATGAACAAATATTCAGCAGGGATTCTCCTGATACAAAAATGGAATAAATTTAGTCTCATACAATGTCCAAAGAATGATCTAGAATATAGAAAAATGGAATATATTCTATATACTTTTGTTGTTGGTAGTCTAATGTATTTAAAAACATGCACGAGACCTTGTATTAGTTTTGTAGTTAAAATGCTAGGCAGATATTGAAGTAATCCTGGTATATACAATTGGAAAGTTGCAAAGAAAGTCATGAGGTACCTTTAAGAAACAAAACACTATATGCACTTGTATAGAAGATCAAATCCATTAAAAGTACTTGGATATTTAATTTAAAATTTTCCTGGATGCATTGACAATAGAAAATCAATGTTTGGCTATTTGTTTCTAATAGTAGAAGGAGAAATTTCACAAAAAATGTCAAATAAGTCATTACTTTATTCATTATGGAAGCAGAATTTGTAGTTTATTTTGAGGCTACAATTCATGCTTTATGGCTGCAAAACTTCATTTCAAGACTAAGTTATTGAAAATTTATTGTGATAATTTTTTAGCAGTTTTCTTCTAAAAAATTGAGAAGTATTCTAGAGGTACTAAATATATGGAGTTGAAATATTTTGTTGTAAAGGAGAAGGTTTAGAAATAAATAGTGTATATTGAAAATATTAAGATAGATCTTATGATTATTGGTCCTTTAACTAAAGGCCTTCTATTAAAGACATTTAAAGAACATGTTCAAAGAATGGGCCTTGGTTATATTGATAATTTTTATGAAGTTTTGACACTCTTTAGCTCAATAAAATTTTTGATTGGTAATTTTCTTATTTATTGTAAATGTGTAAATATAATTGTTATTAAATAAGAAATAAAATTATCTATTAACATTAATATGGACCTTTATGATATTTATATATCACTAATGTTATTTGCCATGATAAATTACTAGTGTTGTGCTATATGGAAGGAAGTATGCAAATTTGAAATATAGGACTGTTATAACCCGAATTATGTGGTTTATTGTGTTGAGATAAATTTTGGAGATATTAAGAGATTTATTTATACACGCTTAATGTTTATGCTATTAAAATAAAGTCTAAAGTATCGGGTTAAATAGAAGAAGGTAACAATGTAGTCAACTTAGTAGTCATATTCTAAATAATATTAATAATGATATTAATATAATTAAAAGTCCTATTTGTTCCATATTTCCTATTTAATAATGACATAACTCTTAACTGTTTATTTTTGTTACTTAGTGGACATACCACATTAAATTTTATAGATATATAAATTGATCCTCTTTCTACTAATTAAGGTTACATACAATTTTTATCAAGTTTTTGTAACCGTAAGAGAGTCAAGAGAGATAAACTAATTTTAACTAAAAACACGGTGAAATTTCTTAAGCTCTTTATGATAATGACATCTTCTATATCAATTACACAATAATACACTATAATAATTTGTGACAATTATTTTTTCAAGATTCTAAAATTATGAATGTCAATTTTGATTTTATATCGTAAAGATCATCTTTTCACATTTAGAAGGATAAAAAACCTTGTGAACCTTTTTAAATTATAACAAAATTGATGAAAAAGGGACTGGACCAACTATCAAACCTAGCTGAAGTGGTTCACTAATATGAGAAAGTGAAGCAGAATGCAACAAATTCAATCAACACATGGTAACACGTGGAGGCTTTAATGAAGGTCTGATCACTAACTTTAGAGTCATCTTAGTAAAAGTAATCTTTCAGTACGTTGAAAAGGAACTGAACAATATATCTTGTATCTGATAGTCCAAGTTGGATTAAGAATAAGAACCAAGAAATAAAAAGTATATAACTACTGGCTATACCAAAACTTATCTAAAGTTGTTAATAATAAACTTATATAAACTATTATGATTAATAACAAAAAATAAACAACGTATCAAGAAAAATATAATTAATCAGAGAGCTGCTTGAAACTAGCATGAAAAAAGTTATTATTGTTAGGAATAGAAAATTCAAAATCTACACCCTTAGTTAACGACATCTTGCTACCATCCTTCTAGGCTTAGTAATGGATCGAGAAAAGCATGAGTCTAACTTTGCATAGGACAACCTAATTTTTAATCTTTTAAAATTAGAAAAGAAAAATGATGTCATTTTCTGCAAAATGAAGTGATTTTCTTTATAATTATCTATCTTCAAATCGAGTCATGCCTAGACAACCCAAGCCCAACCTAAGGTTTGATCAAATCAAGTATGATCCGTTAACTTTGAGTTGGGTTGGGCCGGTTTGCCAAACGTACTTCTTACTAGTAATCATATCAATATTCACCTATATAGCTCCATTGAACATCTGGCATCAAATTGATAAACCATCCTATAATGCAAAGAGAGATTTGATCAGCAAGATAACAAAATGTTGTTCCAAAGGAGTAACTAATCTAATGAGTTGTCTAATAGTTCAACAAAAGCTGCAAAATCAAAGCACTACATAGGTTAAAGAACTAAAAGCTCATAGGAAACAATATCACAAATTTTGCTTCAAATTATACAATTAGAGTAATATAATAAAACTTTTTATCGCCAAGGGCCCATTTATGACTGGATGCATTTAAATGCAAAAACTTAGGATGAACACTTACATGATCTTTGCAGCCTTGCAACATATAAATTGTTAAAAAAACAAGCAAACACAATCATTGAACTTTGCACTATAAGGAAACATCAATGCATGACTTCATATCTAGAAAGCACACCTAATTACTTAAAATACGAATTTTTAGATAATGCTAAAAGTAAAAAAGTAGGATTTCTTAAAGGCAATTAGGAAAAGTTCCCCTCACTACAAAAGAAAGTCAAATCTTGGTAGATATATATGGCAAGTGATTTGTATATAATGTTGACAAGATAAAGCATTCCCAGTTCACATAAATCATTTAACAACATGTAAGACAAAATTAAAGAAAACCCACGAATTTCTAATGCTTACACGGATAGATAATTGAATTTAACAATTAAAGTCTCAATTACGCTTCAAATGCAAAATATGGTGAAATGAGAATATTTTTATTGGAATTTAGGGATGGCTAATTGGCCTGAGCTAGGCCTGAGTTAATAGAGGCTCGGGATTGGGCTCGAGCTATAAAGGCTCGACCTAGCTTGAGTCCTAACTTTTTGCCAAAAAATGACATCATTTTGCTTTTTAAAAAAAATTCGGGTCTGACTTGACCACTTTGGACCTAAGTCACCTCTATCCTGTTAGGGCTTAGGCTTGGGCCCAGTCCATTGCCATCCTAAGCTCAACCCATTGCCATCCTTACTAGAGCTTAAACCCTAATCACACTCCCATTCACTAGTGGGGGCGGCAATGTGCTGGGAACCCCATTAGCAAGCCCACTCCCAACTCGTCCAATTTCCTTCACTTATTCTTCAAATCTCCTTCACTGAACAAAGATTTGCTTTTTAAAAATAAAATTTGGGTTTGACCGGGCCACTTTAGACTCAAGTCACCTCTATCCTGTTAGGGCTTAGGCTTGGGCCCAGTCCATTGCCATCCTAAGCTCGACCCATTGCCATCCTTACTAGAGCTTAAACCCTAATCACACTCCCATTCACTAGTGGGGGCAACAAACTCACACTCCCATTCACCACTGGGGGCGACAATGTGCTAGGAACCCCATTGGCAAGCCCACTCCCAACTCGTCCAATTTCCTTCTCTTATTCTTCAAATCTCCTTCACCGAACAAAGAATCTTCGTTGAAGAAGCCGTCACCAACAATCTCGTCAGGGTCATACTTTGAGTCAGAATTGCTACTACTACTATTGCTATCACTAAGCTCGATAACTAAAACATTGCTTTTTGTAGCAACAATAGCATAGGTGCAAGAATTAGAATGCCCCCATTACCCATAATATAAGCCCAAACCTGTCATTCTCAATCAAACCCATCCCTTGATAAGTCATAAGATTACATCATCAAGTGGATATACAAAATAAAAACCTAGAAAGAGGCACACCATAAAGCTCAAAAAGAGGCGGAGACATTACCTTGCATTTTTCAACAGAGTCTGCAGGAAAGGAGTTTGCATTTTGTAAGAGGAGTTTACAAAAGTGTTTGTATTTTAATTGTATGAAAATGTAACTAAAAGTTTTGATGGCTAAAATAATAATAGTGTACTACAAAAATAAACATAAATAGTACATTAATGTAGTTAATAATTTTTGAAAAAAAACTATAAAATAATTTATTTTGAGACAGGTCTTGTTGTTTGCTTGATTAGGGTGTGATTTTAAAAAAATCATAAAGATATATAGACTTTTCCTTACAAATTCTAAAATTGGAGAAAAAATAAAGCTAACAAATATATATTTTTTTAATGAATTGCACTCTTTAAGAGGCAACCAAATATGGTAAAATTTTTTTAGCTTTGTTTAGTTATTTATCAATTTAATTTGCTTACTTTTATTGTAGTTTTTTGTTAGTTTAAGTGAAAATTTTGGTCTGTTGGGCATACTGCTAAAGTTTATAAATCGAGTTTACACATTATGCAACTCAAATTTTAGTATAATAGATCTTATGTGAAGACTACTGTACTGAGTTGAGAGAGAGCTTGCGTTATTATGTAACTGAATTAGAGTTAGTTAGGTAGTTTCTTTGCTGCTTATGTATATAAAGACTTCTTATACACTTCAAAATCAATTAATCAGAATATTTTCTCTCTCTAACTTTACCTTTCTTTACTTCACTTTTCTTATCTCTCATTTCTCTCTCAATTCTTAAGATGGTATCAGAGCTTTGTTACTCAGATCTTGCTCGTCGTCTAATGATTCTTGATTGATTAACTAAAGATTGTAGCTGATTTACTTGTTTGTTGATTGCCAACGCTTGTAGTTAATCTGTTCATGGTTCATTTACCTATTCTAAGCTGATTCTGTCACAGGAAGTTCATCGATTGCAGATGGCAAGCTCCACTGACCACGTCCATGGTAGCATTGGATCTAGAGCAACGGTTCCTGGTGCGATTGATCCTTTAATCTTATCGAGTGGAGATCATCTTGATATGTCTCACTATCATCCAATTCATTAGCATGGGATTTTTAGGTTGGAGTAGAACCATAAAGATGGCTCTAGGTGCTAAGATGAAACTAGGTTTTGTGGATGGATCATGTGTTAAACCAAAATTTGATGATCTTGATTATCAAAGGTGGATTAGATGTGACTATATGGTCATTTGCTGGATATTGAACTCGATGATTCCAGAGCTTTCAGATTCATTTCTATATGCTCAATATATTGAACAATTGTGGAAAGAAATTAATGAAAGGTATGCTCAAAGCAATGGTCCTTTGATATATCAACTTGAGCGTGTATTGAGCCAAAAAACTTAAGGAAGCATGTATGTGGCTTCTTATTTTAGTAAACTCAAGAGGTGTTGGGATGAGTTAAATAGTCTGATCGATATTCCTATGTGTAAATGTGGTTATAGCTGTGGAGTTACTAAAAAGTTTATTGAAATGGATAGTAGGTCCAAGTTTATGCAATTTTTACTGAAGCTCAATGATGAGTATGAAGGATTAAGGAATTAGCTGTTATCTATAGATCCATTACCTTCAGATAACCGGGCTTATTATTTGATACAACAAGTTGAAAAACAAAAGGAAGTTTCTAGTCAGGTTGTAGATCCTATTGCATTTTCAGCCAATAATGAAGGTACTAAAGGTTCAGGTGTAGTTTCAAAAGGATGTAAGAAGAATGGTAAAAGATTATGTTCTAATTGTAAGCAGGAAGGACATTTATTCGAGAGCTATTTTGAAAGGATAGGATATCCAGTTGGTAAAAAGGGAAAAGAGGAAAGAAACTTGATTGGCTGCTCAAGTTAGCATTGCTAGTCCTAACGGAAAGAATGAACAAGATAATCCACTGGATTTGAACAGTGAGGATGGGAATCAAGTGAATCAGTAGATGATTACTCAAATGTATCAGGAAATGATGAAGATACTTAAAGGAAAGGTTACTGTCCCACAAGAGGCATCTGGTGCAAGAATGAACTATGCAGGTATTGTTCTTAACCAATCAGCTTTTTCTTGTCTGCACGATGATAGTATGCATGGTAAATGGACTGTAGACACAGGAGCCTCGGACCATATGACCCCATCTATCCATCTTTTCTCTTGTATTAAATCACTTTCTCAGCCAATGTTAATTACTTTATCAGATGGTTCAACCAAGCATGTTACAATTGTTAGATCAATTCTTATAACTACCATTTTAACCTTATGTAATGTACTATATGTACCTGAGTTTAGGTATAATCTCCTCTCTATTGGTAAGTTGCTCAAATATGAAAAATTCGAAGCACATTTTCATGTATCTTACTGTACCTTTCAGGACCCTACCACTAGTAAAGTTATTCCCTGTTGGCAAAGGCATAAAAGGATTATACTACCTTATGGCTGATCCTCATGACATGTTTGTAGAACATCCTATCAAATTTTTCCAGAGTTCATATGATATGAATAATTCTTTAGTTGATGTTAGGCATTCATATCTTGTTACTCAAAATAATGTAGACTTGCATACTTTTCATGCGAGATTGGGACATTCTTCAGCCTCTAAACTTTCCTATATAGCTGAATGTAAACAGTTTGATATCAATAAACTCTTTTGTGACACTTGTAAAATGGCTAAATCTAACAGAATTCCTTTTCAAAGGAGCACACATACTTCTTCCATTATTTTTGAGCCTATTTATATTGATCTTCGGGGACCGTATAGAGCTTGTAATCTTGATGGTTTAAGATATTTCCTTACTATAGTGGATGATTTTTCTCGTGCCACTTGGACTTATCTTTTGCAAAGTAAGCAGCAAGTTAGCAGTACTTTTATTTGTTTTGTAAAATATATACAAAACATCTCTCCAAAGCACCCAAGTATATGAGGACTGATAATGGTTATGAGTTTATTAACTCACAATGTGGCTAGTTTATGAGAGATACTGGGATTATTCACCAGAAATCAATGACCTATGCCCTGCAACAAAATGGCATAGTTGAGATAAAGCATAGGCATTTGCTTGACACAGCTAGATCTCTCAAAATCCATGCCAATTTACTGGGGGAATGTCTTTTATTATCCACCTATCTCGTTAACAAAATGACAACACCCATTCTGAGCTGGAAGAGTCCTCATGAAATATTATTTCACTCAAAACCTGATTATACTCATTTGAGAACTATAGGTTGTCTTTGTTGTGCTGCTAAGGTGGGTCCAAATGGTGACAAATTTGAGCCTAAAGCTCATAAATGTGTGCTAATAGGATATCCTCCTCCACAAAAGGGTTATAAGCTCTTTGATCTTGAGAGTCAATGCATATTATTGAGCAGATATATTGCTTTATATGAGAATGTGTTTCCTTTCAAACATTCTTCATCTTTTTATGATATGTCTTGTTCTGAGGGTCATCTAGTTAATATTTCTTCACCTATCCATACTATATCTCCATCTTTAAATGGTCCTCCCATAGATTCTGCAGATGATACTTTACCTGTGAGTGTATCTAATCCTCTTATTCATTCTCCTACTCATGCTCCTGTACATTCTACTTCTTCAAATCCCATAAATGATTCTTCCCGTGCTCATCCACAAATATTGCGAAAAATCTCAAAGAAACAAAAAACAACCACATTGGTTACAAGAATTTGATCTACATGCCTATGCCAACAGTATGACTTCTTCCTCAACTTCACAAGCCTTTTCTACATATCATCCTCTCTTTTCTTTTAAAGATTTCCAACACCTACCTCATAATTACGTGGTCTCATTGGCTAGTGTGTTTACAACTTGTGAACCTGCTAACTTTCTTGCTGCTAGTCAAGATAAGCTCTGGGTGGAGGCTATAGAGACGGAGCTTAATGCTTTAGAGAGTAATAATAATTAGGAACTAACCACTTTACATGCAGGACATAAAACTATTTCCTCCAAATGTGTTTATAAGATCAAATACAATCCAGATGGAATAGTCGAAAGGTACAAAGCTAAGCTGGTCATTGAGGGTTTTGATCAGAAGGAGGGCAAGGAATATAAGAATACTTTTTCTCCTGTGTCCAAACTTGCTACTATTAGAGTTGTAATTGCATTAGCCATTGCTTGAAATTGGCCTTTACATCAAGTTGATATTAACAATGCATTCTTGCATAGCCATATTGATGGGCAGATATATATGATTCCTCCTGATGGGTATCATGCTGCCAAACTTGGTCAGGTTTATCAATTAAAGAAGTCTTTGTATGGCCTTAAATAGGCCTCAAGACAGTGGAATAAGGAAGTTACTAAGTTTCTTACTCAGTTGGGTTATGTTCAGTCCACTAATGATTACTCCTTGTTTATTAAGAGGGTAGGAGATAAGTCTATGGCTGCACTCATATATGTTGATGATATTTTAATTACTGGTAATGATGATTTTGACATTGCTAGTTTGAAGACAGTTTTGCATACTAAGTTCACCATTAAGGAATTGGGACTTGCACAGTATTTCTTGGGTACTGAGTTGCATAGAAATGAGCAGGAAACATATTTGCATCAGAGGAAATATATTATGGATATATTAACTGAAGCTAGTCTAATTGGAGCTAAGCCTTTCTCTACTCCTCTTCCTTAACATACCAAGCTGTCACTTACAGATGGAGAACCTCTGGAACATCTAGAAACTTATAGGAAAGTTAATGGTAGGTTGTTATATTTCACAATGACTAGGTCGGATATTTCTTATTCAGTGCAACATTTGAGTCAATTCTTATCTACTCCTAAGCTTCCTCATATGCAGGCTGTTACTTATGTGCTCAAGTATTTGACCGGTTCCATTTTTGTAGGGTTGTTTTATCCTATGCAGTCACAACTCAAGTTAACTGCATTTTTAGATGTAGATTGGGCTTCTTGCTCGATGTCTCATAGATTGCTTACTGGTTATTGTATTTTCTTGGAGCATGCCCTGGTATCTTGGAAGACAACGAAGCAATCTACCATTTCTAAGTCATCTGTTGAAGCCGAATATCGAAGTATGACTACTATAACCAGTGAGCTGATTTGGTTATCCTATTTGCTAAAGGATTTATTCATTCCAATTTAGGTTCTAGTTATTTTATTTTGTGATAATAAGGTTGCTCAATAAATTGCAACTAATCCATGTTTTCATGAGAGAACAAAACATTTGGACATTGATGGTCACTTCACTCGAGAGAAAATACAAGATGGCTTTCTTTAGACTATATATATCCCTTCAAAACTGCAACTGGTTGACCTTATGACCAAGCCTCTTGGTCACGCTTCACACTTGATGTTATCTTCCAAGTTGGGTCTCACTATGTTCCTAACTTGAGGGGGGTAGGGGGATGTGAAGACTACTGTACTGAGATGAGAGAGAGCTGTATTATTATGTAACTGAATTAGAGTGAGTGAGTTAGTTTCTTTACTACTTATGTATATAAAGATTTATAGTTAGTTTCTTTACTACTTATGTATATAAAGATTTATTCTACACTTCATAATCAATTATTCAGAATATTTTCTCTATCCAACTTTACCTTTCTTTACTTAACTTTTCTTGTCTCTCATTTCTCTCTCGATTCTTAAGATCTTAAGCTCTAGCTAACTAAAGTTCATAAAGCGAGATTACACATTATGTAATTGAAATTTATGATAGAAATCCTTTATTTCAAAATGCTAAAATGAGTAAGCGAGATAACATCATATACAACTTAAGTTCCTAGTATTAAATCCCTTAAGGATTAAATTACTGAAATAAACAAGGTGAGATCATACCATATAGGTATTATTAAACTATTTTATTTTAAGAAACTAATGAGAAATTTTAAAAATAATAAATAAATAAATAAATAAAACATTAGTAATTTTCTAGGACTTTTTATATTTCAATAAAACAAGAAATGCACAAAAAAGAGAACCTAACACTTATATTCTCTTTTTTTGTAGGCCATTCACAACATCACCCTCCCTATTCTCCATGTCATCCTCCTTCTAGTCATCATCTCTATGCAGCCTCCTCTAAGTCAACCTCTCAAATTGACACCTCTCTGTAGTTTTTGTCATCTCTCTGCAATCACCTACCACTTGTTATCACTTCCAAGCTGTTTGATCTCTCTCAGTCGCCTCCTAACAACCATCTTCTTCTAACCATCAATTCCTTTTTCATTTTCCATCCGTCACCTTCCAACTGTCATCTCCAATCAGTTGTTAATGATTATTTCTTTCCACCTCTTCTTTTTTTTTTCTAGTTTTCTATTTTATTCATTATCTATTTTTCATTTTCTCTTGTTGAATTGAGATATATTCTTTATCAAACCATCTACTACCATTTTATTTGCTTTTGTTTTTCTTAGTTACTTTCTTGGCTGATTTTAGTTGTTTACGTTTTTTAGCGATTCACTGCTTATTGTTGCCACTTTTATTGACAATTGTTTTAGTTGTTAATTAGTTGCTCTAGTTATTGTTAAGGATTGGTTTCTTTTTTCATACTCGTTATAGCAATGGGGGGAATGAAAGGTACTAATAGAATAGTAGCAAATGCTAAATTTACAACAAATCCAATTAATAGAAACCTTTTAAAGATTGTACTAATCACTATTGTTATGCATGGTCAGATAGCCAATGGTATATCTATTTTGTCACCATATGAGTTTGACCTTTGTGGACATTTTATCTTTAATTCCAAAAAGAGAAAACATAGGCATGCTACTTATAAAACCCAATAAATAAATTCAAATATGTAGATTAACCTTCTTTAGAGGAGTTAAATGTCAAGGAAAATTTTAATGCTTTGATTGATGATATGAGTTAGAGAAAATTTATGCAAATTAAATATCTAGTGTTTATTGAATTGACTAGGGATGTGTTATAGCACTTTTAAATTTGATAATTTCATTGTAAGAGTTCTAATGTTATGCAATACAGATTAATGGGTAAAAAATTTAAACAAAGTATCATTGAATTATGTTCTACCATATGGTTTATAACTGATAGTGCCAATTCTACGCAATATAAGGAATATGTTATAGGATATAATGATTTTGATCCTTTTAAAGTATAGAAATCAATGTCTTTTGACATGCAAGGGTATCATCCTAGTTAATCTAAAGGAAGCTTTTTCAAACAACTTGAATGGGTTTATTTGTAGAGTTTTCATGCTTTAATTATTCAGGAGGAAGGATATAACTTGTATATGTACTAAGGCTAAATTATTCTTTATTTCATATGTAGAATATTGATATTAATTTAGGTGCTTGATTAGATAGACAATTTAACATTTGTTATCATATAAGAAGATTTTATGTCTTGGTTCTTTGATTACTCACTTGGTTATTAATCTTAACTTGCTAGATATTTCTAACATTGATATACATGTAGCTTATGGGATGGTATCTTTGCACAATGATTATTTGAGTGAAATGAAGTTGATCGAGCAACAAAAGAGGCAATTTCATTTTGTGTCTCTTGATTCCTCTCAAGAAGTGTTGGACCCCGATTTTTGAGTAAAAATAAGAAATATTCAAAAGTGGATGAGTTGATTGAAATGAAGCTAAATAGC
>JANIJH010000005.1:17514243-17545025 GCA_024520975.1 Erythroxylum areolatum | reverse complement strand
CGAGTACCCCGTTAGTGAAACGGGAGTATGATTACTGCAAGAGAGTCAGAGTTTGATGTCGGGATCAGTTTCACGCCTACATTTGAGTCATTCTGATTTATATGTAAATTTGTATTTCCGCATATTTGTACTGTTATGACAGAGGGCCCAATTGATTAATGCTGTATTGTAATTTGATTTCTGAAATAGTGTTTTGATTAAAAATGTTTTCGTATCGCGGGCCCAAATTTGTTTACTGATTTACGCGCACTCGATCGTTTTCTAAAAGAAAAATGCATTACCAAGTATTTGAACTGTTTTGACTGCTCCAGCGTACCACCCGCGTGAGGTACGGGCTCGGATATCACCATCGATATCAGGTTCGGGTCTTGCGGGAGTGGGATGCTACATTAGGTCTCACTATGTTCCCAACTTGAAGGGGGGGAAGATGTAAGGACTACTGTATTGAGTTAAGAGAGAGTTGCGTTATTTTGTAATTGAATTAGAGTAAGTTAGTTAGTTTCTTTACTGCTTATGTATATAAAGACTTCTTGTACACTTCGTAATCAATTAATTAGAATATTTTCTCTCTCCAACTTTACCTTTCTTTACTTTACCTTTTTTATCTCTCATTTCTCTGTCGATTCTTAAGAGAAATCCCTAATTTTCATTGATGTTCAATATTAAGTTATCTTGTAATAACATATCTTGTAATCCTTTTCATTTGTTTATGTTCCTTGTACAAGTCATATTAAAAGACATGTTGTGTTATTTTACAAATTCTCGAGGATGATTAACCGAATGATTTTGCTTACATTATATATAGGTTTTAAAACCTTTACTTCTGTCACTAACCATACATTTATATGCTTCAAGAAAATCTTGTATGCAGCAGAACGTAGATGCAAAATAGTATTAGTGACCATAAAAGCCAAGTTTAGTGGTTCTTAGTTGTGACTACTAAAGAACTATCACTTCAATCTATAACCAAGAAGTTAACTAGCCACTCTTTATTAAAAGAAAGCCAGATGTAAAGTATTTTTATATTTTGTTAGAATTGCACAACTTTAGTTAACTTAGTGTCATGTTATACTAAATTACCTTGTTTTTACTACTTTTAGCATCATGTTGAACATTACGCCTAACTTTAAAATTTTTCCTCCTTTATGTCCTTTCGCATAATCCTCCACTCTTCCATACTATAATCAACTTATTACTTCTTCTATACCCCCTCTTTCTCCTTGTAACAATGTTTTAACAACTCCTAGCTTGATTCAAGATGCATTAATAATCCCCTTAACTCTTGATGCCCCTGTTACCTTGCTTCACTAGATAAGCTCATCTTCTACAGGGCCTCACTCCTTTCCTTAAAGTTATTTTATTGGAGCTACAAGGACCCTTATCTCCAATCCTTACTAGGAAGACTTTGTCTTAAGTATTAGGAGAGTCTTCTCTAGATCTTAAGCTTTATTATTATCCTCCTCTACTAGCATATAGTAAGAATATTGTGGCTCCTTGAGGTGCGATAAAGTAGAGGTTGACTTTTATTGGCTTTTTCTTAGGTAAGAGACCCTCCTTCGTAGCTATGAATACTTGGTCTCAGTCTTAGTAGAAGAATCATAGTTTGAGAGAAGTGTTGGTTACAGAGGTTAGCCTTCTTTTTTTTAAAAGATTTTAGTCCTCTTTACAAGCTCAAAATCTAATATAAGCAAGGTCTTAGCATTTTAACTCTAAATATTTGTTCCTTCAGAAGTGGAAAGAGGTCCAGTTTGACATTTGAAGTAGAAGCAACTCCTTTTATAGATTAACATCCATAATATTCCTCTAGAATATTATACCATAAAGGGATTGATCTACCTAATGAGTTTTGTTACAAGTCTCTTGATAAGGTTACAACAACCATAAAAAGGATAAGCTATGCAAGATTATGTGTTCTTGTAGACATTGAATAGAACCTTCCAAGTGTTATCCCTTTTTTTAGGGCCAATATATTTAAAAACAATATTTCTATAACTTATTCATGGTGACCTGAGGTAAACAACCAGAAGCGAATTTAGAAGCCTATAGGTAGAAGATTAATGATAATTGAATATAATGAATTAATGCAAATAGATTCTAAGGATGATAAGCTCTATAAATTGAGATAACATTCTTTTAGCTTAAGAATTATTCAAAAACTATAATAAGAAGCAAATAGCGAAAGATTATGCTTTGAAAATAAACTTTTATAAAGCATTTGATATTGTAGAATGGAGCTTCATCTTGAATACACTTAGAGTTTTTTATTTTCCAAATATATTTGTGAATTATATTGATCAATGTATATCTATTTGTCATATTATATCAGCGTTAATGGTGAGCTTATCAATATGATAAAAAGTGTAAGATGTATGAGGCAAGGAGGCCCTCTATCTCCCTTCCTCTTCATCTTAAGCTTGAAGGCCCTTAATAAACTCACCAAATGTTTTCATTCATCAAAAGGAGGATTTTAAATTTCACTCTAAATGTAAGAGATTGGGGATTTTTTTTATTTGTTAATGATCTCATCCTTTTTTTCTAAAGTTGATGCTTGTTTAATTAGTGTACTAATTGCAGCTTTAAACTCATTTAAAGAGATTCCAATCTCTCTATTAATAAGGATAGGAGCAACTTAATACTTTCCTTAAGTGCTAATTACATTTTTAGTTTGCTTTCTTGTCTTACTAGTATGAAAACTAGTAAACCTCCTATCATTTACCTAAGCATCCTCGTATCTTTAAAAAGACCAACTTATGTTGACTTTCAACCTTTGATTAAGAGAATTCAAGAAAAGATCTCCAAGTGGTGTGATAAGAGTTTATCATTTGTTGGTAGAATTCAACTATTAAACTCCGTGATTAAGAACTTAAATGTGTATTGTTCTATACATAATATGCTTCTAAAGTATATTGTTAAGCTACTGGAAAAAAATGAGACAATTTCTATAATTTGGAGACATTACCAAATATGCACTATTAAAGGTGAAATGGAGTGAACTATGTCTTCTTAATTAAGGAAGAGGCCTGAGGATAATTCGTATCAAAACTAGTAACAAAGTTCTCATAATCAAAAGGTTTAGGAGGATCTTTAATGATAAATATGCTTTATGGGTCAAGTGGATGCATGTTTAGCCTCTAAACAATGATAGCTTCTGGTCCATTCAACCTAAACATAGCACATATTGTACAATGGCAAAGATCGTCAAGTTGAGATAAATAGTTAAATTTAAATTCATCACTCAAATTGACAATGGCAATTCATTGCTCTTTCTAAATGACTAATGGGCAACCTTGGGGCCACTAAGCAGAGTTGGAAAGTTGAGTTCTTTAAAGAGTTCTATACCTGATAATGCTTTTATAGGATAGGCCCTCTATAACTTGCATTTAGATTTAGAATAGATGTCAAAAAGGAGTACCATCGAGCATATTCTCAAATTCAATCTCACCCCCAACTAGGAAAACATAATGAGATGAAACAATCATTCTTATAGGGTGTTTAAAATAACACTTCTTATAAGAACTTGTTGAGAAACTTTGCACTAAAAAGAAGCTAACACAATATAGTATAGATAAAACAAGCAAATTCAAGAGTTTCTTTCATTTTATTGTTGGCTTTTAACAAAGCATAATAGATAGATTGAAGAGTTTCCTTAACCTTCCAACAACTTGTGTTTTGTGTAATGATGAACTTGAAACTATTGCTCACCTTTTCTTTAAGTGCAACTTTTCTCTTTCTCTTGGATGCAGATGCAATGGCTTAGCAATATAGAAACTTACAAGCAGCTTACAAGAGCTGGACTTATGGTTTTTCATAGCCAATGAAGAAGAGGGAGGATTTTACTATGCATAAGATTGTACTTAGAAAACCATAAATGCTTTATGGTATGAAAGGAACATAATGATATTTCAAAATATAGTAAAACAAAGGAGCTCTCTATTACAAAAGTTGATGAACAACAAAAGATTGCAAACATTAGCTCACAAATTGCATACAAAATGTAACAATCTCCTACTTTTCAAATGGTATTTGTCACCAAATGCTTAATTTTAGAATGTTGGTAACTCCAAAGACTACCTAGCATTACTAGTTGCAACTATATTAGTCTAATTAAGTTTGCTTGGTTGGTAATATGACATATGCTATACTTCTTTTATAAGTCAGGATAATTACCAAAAAAAAGAGTAAACTTTCATCAATTTTTCAATTATAGCCTGAAATTTAAAAATAGCAACAAAATGTCTAAATTTTCAATTTTTTTCAATTCTAGCCTAAACTTCAAAAAGTAGCAATAAAATGCTTAAACTATTAATTTTCTTCAATTATAACCCGACATTATTTATTATTCTCCTGATGCGCTTAGCCATTTGTTTTCTGTTTATTCTTCTGACCTTCCAAACTACTCATGCATTACAACGTACTATACCGATAAGCTCTTCGTTTGTGGTTTGTTCTTCTTATGCCTTTAGTGTGAGGGTATTAGGATTGCGTAATCTGAAATTCAAAGGATGAGAGTATTGAGAGAATAAACTGAAAATGAAGGAAAAAACTGAAATCAAAGTATATAGTCATGGGGGCTGTGTAATCTGATTTAGATCATTTTTTAAAAACGACATCGTTTTAATTAAATGATTAAATGATGTCATTTTATTAATTTTCATTTGTTATGTTAATTTTGGCTGACGTGTATTAACAGTTAAGATTTTTTAAATATGTGACAAGTCACATCAACAAATTTAACGGAAATACTAACGTTGGGCTAGAATTGAAAAAATTAAAAATTTGAGTATTTTGTTCCTATTTTTTGAAGTTCGGCCTAAAATTGAAAAAATTGAAAGTTTGAACATTTTATTGTTACTTTTTAAAGGTCAGGCTATAATTAAAAAAATTAACAAAAGTTTGAGCTTTTTTTTTAATTAACCCTTTATAAGTCTCAAATTGATTTTCCCTTGTAAATTTGACAGCTCTCTTCTTAAAGTTTATTAAGTGAGATTCTTCACATTCTAAAAAAACATGATAAACATGTCATTAACTTTTGAGTTAATGGTTAATGTCCTTTAAACACATTTTCTTTTTATATGATATCAATATAGAATTTAAAAACTATTTGATAATCCTTTTTACATGTTTCATTCAATTTGGAGTTTTATTTCAAATATAAAATTATTGGCATCCAATTATTACGGTTTGAATTTTCATTCAAAACCAATGTATGTCAGACAATTGGGCGATGAAGTGGTCTTGCACCCCATACTACTAATCCGAAAATAGGGATGTTCTGGTTAAAACTTAAGAGATGAGTTAAATAACTAAAAATAACAAAACCTTTTGGTAATAAAGACTTCCTTAATATATACGTCAAATGGAATTAAACTTGAAAGCAAAATGACAAATTAAACTTGATTCCACGGGCAAGCATGAACAGTGTCTTGATCAATATAAGTTTGCGGAATTCTACCTTCTCATGGCAAGTTTGCAACGCAGCAACAACCGGGGGTTGTGGGGTACACATCCGTTCTTTGATGCTTCATCTTTTTTTAATTGTATCAAATACGAATTTTCCAAGACAAGTAATCTAGATATGCCCTACAGTAGTTACCTTGTAAAGGAGATTTCGATTCGTTCCACAACTAACAACATCCTTACTCCCCAAGCGAAGTGACAAGTATGGACATCAGACGTCATTGATGATGCAAATGCAGAAGGTTAACTGCAAAGCCACACTTTTGAAGAAATATAACTACTAAATTAGAAAAGACATTGCTTTTTCCAGAGCTCCACAAGTAAACCTTTCAATTACAGAATTCAGGACACTGCTATATATTTCTAAAGGATCATGTATTCATTCTCATATTTTTGAGAGAGACAGGGATCGATCATTCTATGGAGAAAAGCAAAGTACTCATTGTAGGAGGAACTGGTTACCTTGGGAAGAGGCTGGTAAAGGCAAGTTTAACTCTAGGCCATGAAACGTACGTACTCCAGAGGAAAGAGATGGGTGTGGACATTGAAAAGGTTCAAACGTTATTGTCATTTAAGGAGCAAGGAGGCCACCTCGTCCATGGCTCTTTCAATGATCATCAGAGCCTTGTTAATGCAGTAAAATTAGTTGATGTTGTGATATGTGCGATATCGGGTGTCCATATTAGGAGCCATCAAATCCTTCTCCAACTCAAGCTTGTTGATGCTATCAAGGAGGCTGGAAATGTTAAGGTATATAAGATTACTTAAATGATCTGAACCAACATATTTGAGTTTACAGGGCACGGAACAACTTAATTCTGCTTCATGCTTATTTTTCTTACTCAATTGTTACATCTTCAAAGTGAATCACCAAGCACAACTGTACTAACTTCTGTTACAACTTCCGCAGTTTTAGTGGGATACTTCGAAATTAAATGTAAAAAGTACTTAATTAATTGATCGTTCTACATGTAAAGAAAGAAATTCAAGAAGAAGCCTTCGAACAAATAATTGGTGATTAAATTTCAAAATTTTTAATTTTATCTTATTATATTAGGATTGTTTACGAGCTAAATAAGGAAATTTGAAAGATTAGGGACTGCTGAAAGTAAAGCAAAAGATATTTTTGACAAATAAAAAATGAGAAAGAGCGAGTTTGGAGCAATAGGTAAAAGTTGGTTATTTGTAACTAAAAAATCACATCTTCAAATTATTTCGTTAAGGATTAAGGATTGATATAAACTAAAGATCGATGAGCAAAAAAATCTCCAGACATGAATATGAAAAGACTGTAAAACCCAATGTATGACAGAGATTTCTTCCATCTGAGTTCGGGACCGATCCGGCGAGAATGGAGAACGCAATGGAACCTGGAAGAGTGACTTTCGACGACAAGATGGTAGTGAGGAGAGCAATTGAAGAAGCTGGTATTCCTTTCACATATGTTTCCGCCAACTGCTTTGCGGGTTACTTTCTTGGTGGTCTTTGTCAACCTGGCTATGTTGTTCCTTCCAGGGATCATGTAACCCTCCTTGGCGATGCAAATGCTAAAGGTATTTACGTGGGTAATCTTAATAAGAACTCGTTAATGAAAAATTTTAATCATCTGAAAATTAGATCTGATCAAATATTATCTTCTGTATAGCAATATATGTTGATGAAGATGACATAGCCATGTATACAATTAAGACCATAGATGACCCTCGCACGCTGAACAAGACATTGTACCTAAGACCACCCAAAAACATACTTTCTCAGAGAGAGGTGGTCCAGACATGGGAGGAATTGATCGGGAAAGAGCTGACGAAGTCTTCCATTTCCAAGGAAGAGTTTATAGCTATCATCAAAGGTGAGACGGGACCTTTATTCAGATACAATTAATGGGAAACTCCACTGGTTCCCTTACATAATGACTGTATTCTAACCAGCTTGCCTTTCCTTTTTTCTTTCTTGTGATAATAAAAGAACAAGTTTATGCAGAACAAGTTGGATTGACGCACTACTACCATGTTTGTTACGAGGGATGTCTTGTGAATTTCGAAATTGGAGAGGATGGAGAGGAAGCATCTAAGCTGTACCCAGAAGTCAAATACACTACAGTGGACGACTACTTAAAGCGATATTTATAAGATTTGTTTATTAATTTATGAAGATGTGTGTATATGCCTGTAAAATCCTATGCCAAGTAATGGCTGGCATAGGATATGGTGTGTTATTTTGTTTCAACACAAAATCAATGTTCAAACCTTATTTCATCCTACTTTTATATTGTAATGAATTATAAATCAAAATCTTACTCACTGAGCTCATTTTTCATCACCACGTTTTAATCCCCCCGAAAAAAATCCTTTCTTTTATCTTTAAGCAAAAATCCTTTACAAATTTGTTCACTCATTATGTAAATTCAAAGTGAAGGCTTAATATATTGATCAATCAATCAAAGTGAAGGCTTAATATATTGATCAATCAATCAAAGTGAAGGCTTAATATATTGATCAATCAATCCTATTGTACTTCAATATCAGACAAAGAAAACTAAAATGGAGGACTTGGAACGAGATTGATCATCTTTACAAGCATTTATCAATCAGTTTTGTCTTTTACATATAAATTAATCAAACTAATAAGTAGGTAATGTAAGCATATATAACCTGAAATTGTTGAGGATATAATTTATGTTTTTGATGGAAAATTTGAGTTCCTTCTATTTTATTAATATTTTATGACATATTTATGAAAGAAATATATTTTTATAAACTAATATTTCGCATGGGTTCATCAATCTCACAAATAATCTCCACATTTTAAATTTTTACTTGAAAACTTTTATATTTTGTTAAAAGTTCGAAAGAAGTCCCTTCATTCAATTTTATTGTTACTTAACTTTTATTGATTTAACGTTTTATTATGTAATAATTTTTATTTTATTTATAATTTATTTTCAATAAATATTTTATCATAATTTATTAATACATAATAATAAATTTATTAGTTCCGTATAATAATAAGTTATATATTTCATAAATTGATATTTATTATCTAATAATACTAATAAATAAAATGATTAAATTTATATTTTATTGTAATTTGTATTGTAAAAGATGCAAATGTCAATTATTTGATATTCAATTTTAATGGATTATTAATTAATTTTTCTTATCGTTTTAGCCATTACATTTGAGACGATACTAATTAAAATTTTCTGTAATTTTGATTTACTATACTCAAATTTATCATTTATTAATTTTTCTTGTGTTATTGATCTGCTAATTATGAATATTTTACTGGTATTGATACCAAATTTGGTTATGATACAGTATGGTATTGGTATCAGATTTGATTCTAGTATGGTACTATACCAAAACCAAATCTGGTACCACAAAGTTTCAACAAAGGAATGTCTTTGATTTTTGTAAAAGGGATATTGGTCAATTAGATAAGGATGCAGATGAAGTCTATCAAGATATTGGATTGGAGTTCAATAATAAAGGCATTCCAGTGGAAGATGCAAACATATCATCGTTCCATAGGAGAGATGTCAATCCTAACATAGTTTAACTAGATGAAGTCCAAGCTTATCTTATCTTACAAACAGAAGAAGACTATACTCAGGATGACTTAAATAACAATGACAATACTTTGCTCGAATATATTAGTGATAAAGAATCCAACAATAATGTACTTAAACAATGATGATTTTCAAAATTTTGATCATGATGATTGAATGTAAATAAATTATTTTTATTGTTTGAAATGTTATGTTCATAATTACTTTATGTTATTGATGTTTTACTTATGTTAATTTACAATGACTAGATGCATATTTTTAATGTTTCACTTTTGTTTTTGCATAATGTTATGTTGAATGTTTAGTATTTGACTACTGATTTTTGTATATTCATGTGGAATATTGATGTTTGACTTAAAATTATGCATTAATATTTCGTTTTATACAAGTTCAATATAATGACACCTGGTAGAAACAAGGGAAAGAGGATGGTAATGACCGAAGAAGTTCCTCCTACACAACAACCAACTCAATATGTCCCCATCATTCAACAATCAACAATTGTATCCTCGAATGAAGACAATTAGCAACAACCTTTGCCAACATCGTCTGTTAGTGCTGAGGGATCTTTAGGTCTGTTATTGTTAACCAAACATATTTATATTAATGCTGAAATTACTCATTATATGTTTAATGTACTTTTCTTATTATGATTTTTTTTGTTTGTAGGTTTCAATATTGGCATTAGAAAACGAGGTATAGGTATCACAAAAGGAGCTGGGTTGCAACGAATGATTATTGCAATGAATAGCAAGTTGTTTGTGACCACTGACCCCATGCAACGTCACCCTCTGGATAAGACCCAATTTGCAAAATTGTCCAGTAAATTGGGTGTCATTGTGAGGAATGAATTGCCTTGCTCTAAGCATGCCAAGTAGTTGAAGGAAGACAACTTGCTCCAAAATACTTTGGACAAAGTTTCGGTAATATTTCAATTCATTTAATTATATGTATTGCGATTTTACTTAATAAAAACAATAACTTAACTTATATGTGTTCTTCACAGATGAAGCTCAATATCGTTGATATCGATAAGCCTGAGGTTTCAAGCTATGTTAGTTCACCGTTGAAACAAAGGGCGAAGGATTATCGATATAGAATTCATAAATATCATCAGTCTTTCCCTTCCGATGAAGAGGCAAGGAGACATGTTCCGAAACGAGTGATTTTAAAAAATTGGAGTGAAATGTGTGATTATTGGGCCTCATCGAAGATTCAGGTTTGTTTTTTTCTCTTCATATTTCCTTCCATTAATTTTATTTATACATTTCATGACCAATTCTCTTAATTTAGGAAAAGTCTAAGAAAGCCAAGGTGAACAGAGCAAAAATGAAGACTCCTCATAACACCGGCTTCAAATTATTTGTTGTCGTCTGACAAGAATTTGTAAGTGTAACATTTTCAACTTATTATTCTATTTCTTAATAAAATAAATTCTATTATCTTCTAATTTTTTAATTTCATATAATAAAGTCAAACACAACTCTAAAGATAAGAGTGTGATAGGATCACACTCTACAAGCTAACACACTACAAAGAAGGTGAAGGTTGAACGTTTGAAGATGCACAAAGTAATTATGTAAGTACAAACAAATTAATATTACAATTTATTTTTCTATATAATACTAAGCAATAAATTTTTTTAGTTAATTCAATTTTGTACTTTAAATTGTAGGACAAGATGTAGGAGTTGTTATAGGTATTATTGCTAAAAAGATGGTCAAACATTTACTAATCTCAAACTATATCAGTAATAGTGACGACGAGGAGGAGTCTTAGTTTTTGTATGACTTGTAATTATTTTTTTATATTAAATGTATTCCATTTTTAATATTTATTTTATTTCAATTTATTATTATTTAAAAAATATGTCACCAACATTAATTATAAAATTTAACTAATTTATATGTCAAACTGTCTTAAAAATTGTAATAAATTGAATTAAATTTGTTTTTAACAATTATAATAAAATTTAAATTTAAAAGAAAATTTTTGTCACTAAAAAGTACTAACTACCAAAACAAAATTGTCACAAAATGTTATTACCTACGTTTACAAGAATGTCTCTAAAAGCATTTACTTACAACAAGAAATTAGTAACTAAAACTATTATGCTACAAAACCAGAATCATCACTAAAAAGTATTAGCTACCAAAACAAAATTGTCACAAAATGTTGTTATCTACGTTTACAAGAACGTCTTTAAAAACATTTACTTGCAACAAAAGGTTAGTAACTAAAAATATATAGCTACAAAAAAATCGTCAATAAAAATAATTACCTACGATTGTGATTTAGTAGGTAAAAACCTTTATCTATAAAATATATACATCGCAAAATCTTATGTATAACGTTCTTCGTTCTCATTGGTTATATTTTTTACTGATGAAATTATTGTGTATCTAAAACCTTTTTGTGATGATTTCAAGAAAACGTTGCGGATATTGTTTTGCTACTAGGATTCAATGGTCATTAAGGCGACCATTATTTTTCGATCGATGCAAATTAATATTTATGACGATTTTTTAATATTTAGTGACGTTTGATTTCGTTGCCAATAAGATTATCTGTTGCAATGAGTTGTGAGAGAATGGAAATAGAGAGAACAATCAAAAATGTAAGAGAGAAGTTCATTTTTTTTGCAAAAAGTTCATTTTTTTTTTAAATTTACGGTTGGTATTTTAAATACAAACCAGTATCAAATAAAATCGCCAGTACTGATCAATTCCAAATAGCTGCATTTCGTACCCTTTTTAGGCCAGCATCGACCGGCACTGTATGAAACTCTTAACAGACTTACCACCAACGTTGTTTAATTTTTTTTATCATATCAACTCGCTAGACTTATTGCAAGTACTAAGGAATTTTTTATTATCTTATTAGCCAGTCAGATTCAATGATAGTTTTAAATAATAATAATAATTATTATTAGTAATTATTTTTAGTTAAAATATATTTAAAATAATAATTATGACATAATTATACATTATTAATTATCTTATTTACTATTATATAGTAATAAAATTGCAATAAAAGACTTAAGTTACTATCATTTTAAAATGACTAACATTTTGTTAATTATTAATGCAAATAAATTCATATTAAGTATAAAATATATAGTTATAATTTTTGATATAACCAATGATTTGCACTTATAAACTAATAAAAGATAAGAATTCTTAGAATTCCATTTATCAACAATAAAATAAATCAAATAAATTATAAATTATTTGCAAAAATAATAAATAAATGTTATTGTTTAATTAATAAAAATTAATAAAAGACTTAATTTTACTATCATATTAAACAAATAAATATATTATTAGTAATTAATATATACAATTAGTAAATAATTTAGCATTACATATCAAGTATTTTAATATAAATAATGATTTATAAATATAATAAATTAATATATCAATTTATTTGACATTTATCACTATTGTATTTTGCTAAATCTCAATCGCTTCTTCTCAAACAAAAAACAAAATAAAAGAACTCAATCGCTTCTGTTGTGTGATTGTTCACGTAAAATGCCACATGCCTGTCTTCAAAATGCTGGGCAACTCAAAGTTAAGGATAAAATTTAACCAAATGATTAATTTTAAAACTTATATAATATATCAAAGCTTTTCACGAAATTTTAAAGTATAAAAAATTTTGATAACCACGTAAGAAGTTGATATCTTTTACTCTAAAAATACTTCCTAGAACTAAATATACTACAAAAGACCTTTCACTTTTTTTTGAAAATTTAATATATATCGATGTGTTGATTTAATATATATCGATGTGTTATATGTGACGTTGATCTAATTAATAATAAGTTTAGTTAAAATAATTTGAGAAAATTTTAACAAAAAATTAATAATATTTCAAGTTTGCTTAAGTAATTATAAACAATAATTAAATAATTTTTTAAAAATGAATAAAATCAGGCTAACATATATTTCATTGCCGTGTGGAAGTTGAGTTTTGACATGTTGTACTCCGTAAGACATAACTTATCTTCGTGCAGGTTGACCATGTGATTCACATGTGAATTCAAGTCTTAACATTAAAGAAAACAAATTAAAACATTTAAAGAAATGACTTCACATACTTTAGTTTCACTATTCTCTAATTTGGGATTGACTCGTTTATTAGCTAATTACCCATACATGAGCCAAGTGTCAAAAATAATAGACACCATTCTCGGTACCTACCAAAGTTGAAATTAAAAAAAAAAGTCAAGGATAAATGACTTCACATACTTTAGTTTCACTATTCTCTAATTTGGGATTGACTCGTTTTTTAGCTAATTACAAATCTCATCTACTTGTATAGCTAATATACATGAGCTAAGTGTCAAAAATGGTAGGCACCATTTTCGGTATCTACCAAAGTTAAAAAAAATACAAGTCAAGGATAGCTGGCCAATTGGCCAACCATCTCACACGTATCCTACTTATAAATAGACAGGAGATGAAGAGAGTAAATCATCCCATTAGTAGAGAAAAGAGAGAAGGAAAAAAAAGTGAGACAAAATATTTTGTGAGTCTATATTATAATTCTCTATTTTTCCTATAGTAAAATTTTTCTATCCTTATCTATGGTTTTTAAACTAATATAGGGATTTTCTACGTAAAATTTGTGTATTTATTTTATCTTCAATAGTTTCAATTTCATTTTAGCTGCAACCCAGCTCTATCCAAATCTCAATTGTTCCTAACAAGTGATATCAGAACCAGTTTTGGGTGTGTATATCTGCTTATTGTATACTCTGTAGTTGCCACTAAGTGTGGATCCTCCACATCAAAATATAAGTTAGAATATTATTCACCCTACAAAAGCACTATTCATAAAACGGTTGTGATAGAAGTAATGGTGGCAAAGTATGACATTGAAAAATTCAACGGGAGCAATTTCTCACTATGGAAGTTGAAGATAAAGGCAATCTTGAAGAAAGATAATTATTTGGTGGCCATTAGTGAACGGCCAGTTGGAGTCACAGATGAAAAGTGGAACGAGATGGATTAGAATGTTGTAGCTAATCTTCACCTAGCTTTAGCTGATGGAGTATTATCCAACATAGAGAAAAAAAGACTATAAAAGAAATATGAGATCACCTCACAAAATTATACGAGGCCAAATCACTTCACAATAAAATTTTTCTGAAGAGGAAACTATATACTTTACGCATGGCAGAATTCACTTCGATGACAGAGCACTTAAATACTTTAAATACTTTATTTTCCCAACTCACATCATTGGAGCACACAATAGAGATAAATGAACGTGCGAAACTTCTACTCCAAAGTCTACCATATTCATATGATCAACTTGTCATAAATTTAACAACCAATACAATCACTTTAGTCTTTGATGACATTGCAACTGCTATTCTGGAAGAAGAGAGTTGGCGCAAGAGTAAGGAAGACAGGATGGCAAGTTTGCAACAAGTGGAGGCCTTGGCGATGATGAGAGGTAGATCAATAGAAAGTGGTCCAAACGGGAGTTACAATAATGGTAGATCAAAATCCAGGAGTAAGAAGAACTATAAATGCTACAATTGTAGCAAGAAAGGTCACCTGAAAAAGAATTGTTGGAATCTAAACAAGAAAAATTTTGTTCCTCAAGGAAACATTTCAAGCACTTCAGATAATGGAAGCGCAATGGTTTGTGAAGCAGCAATGACTATTAGAGGAAAAAGAAGATTTGCTGATGTCTGGTTGTTTGATTCAGCAGCTACTTTTCATATAACCTCTTGAGAGAATGGTTCCATCAGTATGAATCTATCTCTGGATGATCTATGTACTGCTGTAATGATCAAGCTCTGAAGATCTTTAGTATTGGCACCATCAAGTTAAAGTCATATGATGGTACAATTCAGACTATTAAAAAAGTGCGACGTGTGGAGGACCTGAAGAAGAATTTGTTGTCTGTAGGATAACTGGATGATCTCGGTTTCGTATTTGAGATTCAAAACAAGATCAGGAAAGTGATTAAATGAGCACTAGTATTTATGAAAGCTGAGAAGATTGTTGTACATGCTAAAGGGAGTAACTTTGCAAAAAGGTGAGGCATCCGTTGCTGTGCCTAGTCTAGATGACAATTCTGTAATGACGTGGCATAAAAAGCTTAGACATATGTCAAAACAAGGAATGAAGATACTTACAAAGAAGAATCTAGTTCTAGGTCTTACAAAGGTTTCACTACCCTTCTGTGAACATTGTATTATGAGTAAACAACATCGATTGAAATTCAACACATCAAAGTTCAGAAGCAAAGAAATTCTAGAATTAATTCACTCTGATGTATGACAAGCACTAGTTATGTCCCTAAGAGGAGCAAATTTCTTTGTGTCATTCATAGATGATTATTCAATGAGATGTTAGGTATTTCCTATCAAGAGGAAAGCAGATGTATTTCCATTTTTCAAATTTCACAAAGCATGGGTGGAACTCGAATCTGATAAGAATATCAATTGTTTGCAGTTAGATAATGGAGGAGAATATACTGGTAACAAATTTAATGAATTTTGCAAACAAGAAGGCATCAAAAGGCAGTTTAAGATGGCATACACTCCTCAATAAAATAGAGTAACAGAGTAGATGAGTAGAACTCTGTTGCAAAGAACAAGAGTGATGTTGAGAACTGCAAGCTTATATAAGAAATTCTAGGCAAAAGCAGTCAATACCACCTGTTATATGGTGAGTCGAGCTCTATCAACTACAATTGAGTTGAAGACGCTGATGGAGATGTAGACTGGTAAATCAGTAGATTATTCTAACCTCCATATGCCTGTGTGATGTTCAATGCCTAAGAAACTACAAAGTTGAATCCAAATTTTAGAAGATGCATTTTCTTAAGGTATGCTGAAGGTGTGAAAGGGTATCATATGTGGGATCTCACTGCCCACAAGATTTTTATCAGCAAGGATGTTATTTTCATGGAAGACAAGGATCAAAAGCAAGCTAAAAATATTGGCACTGTACAAGAGAATTCAAAAACTACAACAGTACACGTAGATAGGGAAGTTGATCAAAATGATTTTTCTGAAGCTATACTAGAACACGAAGAGCAAGAACCAGTTGAATCTAATGTTTTAGATACTCGGAGATCAATTCGCATAAGAAGAGCATCGAGTTGGCACTCAAATTATATTATGGAGAGCAATATTGAATATTGTCTTTTAATTAAGGACGAAGAGCCATTAACTATTCAAAACACAATGAATAGTTCATATGCATCTCAGTAGATGATAGCAATGCAAGAAGAAACTAAAGCTCTTCATAAGAATAAGACATGAGAATTGGTATCACTACTATAAGAAAGAAAGCCTATTAGCAATAAATGGGTTTATAAGATCAAACAGAGTGGTGACGATCAAGTAGTGCGATATCGTGTTAGATTGTTGGTAAAAGGATATGCTCAGAAGGAAGGAATTGACTTCAATGAAATATTTTCTCCTATGGTTCGACTCACTACAGTTCGAGTAGTCCTGGCGATGTATGCCACATTTGACTTGCATCTTAAGCAGTTAGACATGAAAACTGCATTTCTTTTATGGAGATCTTGAAGAATAAATTTATATGCTCTATCTAGAAGGTTTTGAAGAACAAGGAAAATAGAACTTGATTTGCAGGTTGAACAGCAGGCACCGAGGTGTTGGTATAAGAGATTTGATTCCTTCATCATAAGCCTTAGATATAACAGACTGAATGCAAACCCTTGTGTTTGTTTTAAGAGGTTTGATAAAGATGATTTTATAGTTTTACTATTATACATGGATGTCATATTGGTTGCAGGCTCCAACTATGATCGTATCAAAGAATCGAAGGCACAGTTGACTAGGAAATTTGAAATGAAGGACTTGGGGCCAGCGAACAAGATTCTAGGGATGCAAATTCACTGAGATGGAAATAATTGAAAGATTTAGCTTTCTCAGAAGAATTATTTAAAAAAGATCATGCGACATTTCAATATGCAAGATTGTAAGTCAAGTTCTACCCCTCTTCCTCTTAATTTCAAGTTATCTTCAAGTATGAGTCCTAGTAATGAAGAAGAGAGGATGGAGACGTCTCGAGTATCGTATACATCAACAATGGGAAGCTTAATGTTCGCTATGATTTGTACAAGCCCAAACATTGCACATGTAGTGGGAGTAGTTAGTCGATACATGGCAAATCCTGGTCGAGAGCATTAGAATACTGTTGAGAGGATTCTCAGATATATCAAGGGAATCTCAGATGTTACATTATGTTATGGAGTATAAGATTTTATTGTCAGATGATATATTGATAGTGATTATGCAGGTAATCTTGACAAAAGTAAATCCAATTAGATATGTGTTCACATTAGCTGGAGAGGAAGCGAACTGGGTTTCAAAACTGCAGTCAGTTGTGGCTACGTTAATAATAGAAGTAGAATATGTAGCAGCTACATAAGCTAGTAAAGAAGCAATAGGGTTGAAGTTGATGTTGGAAGAACTTAAATGCAAACAAGAGAACCTTACTTTGTTTTGTGATAACCCAAGTGCTTTGCATCTTGCGAGGAATCCAACATTGCATTCAAAGACAAAACAAATTCGAGTTTAATATCACTTTATTCGTGAGAAAGTGGAAGAAGGAATGATGGACATGTAGAAAATTCATACAATAGACAACCTGGCAAATTTTATGACAAAAGCAATCAATGGTGACAAGTTTATATGGTGTTGATTCTCGTGTAGCCTAATAGAAACGTAAGCAACATGAAGCGGTAAAGTAGAAAGAATAGTGTGAAGATTTGATTGACTCTCAATTAAATCTTCAAGTGGAAGATTTGTCAAAAATGGTAGGCACTGAAAACGGTGCCTACCAAAGTTGAAATAAAAAAATCAAAGATGGCTGGCTACATCTCCTGCTAATAAATAGGCAGGAGATGAAGAGAGCAAATTATCCCATTAGCAGAGAAAAGAAACGATGGAATAACTGTATCTTCTTCGGTATAAGTTCTTATCGACTAAAGAAGACATAGTGGTCATTATCTATTCAACAAGATTAGAACTAATACTATATAGAAAGAAACGATGGTTCGCTTTGGAATAGGTTCTTACCAACTAAAGAAGACATAGTGGTCATTATTTATTCAACAAGATTGGAACTAATACAATATAGGAAGAAACGATGGAATAATTGTATCAGCTTTGGTATAGGTTCTTACCAACTGAAGAAGACATAGTGGTCATTATCTATTCAACAAATATTTATCATGTATGTAGCTTAAGAAAATAAAAAAAATTCCATTATTTTTCAAATTCTAATATTACTTTAATTATATAACATGATTAATTCATAACATAATAAAATTTGAATAAATTATACTTTATTGAAAAACTTATTTCCTTCTCTACAATTCTTTGTGAGGTCAAATTTTAGAATAGGCAAACTATAAATCACCGTTACAAATACTTAGCCTTTGATGATATCTATGCAAACTAATTAAGAAATCTCAACAAGTGATGTAGAAAAGAGTATATCAATAATAATAGCTCGTACATAATTTATATATATTTATAAAAGAATTTGAACCTTTTAATAATGTCATTGAGCTATAATACTAATTAAAATTATATTTAAATAAAAAAATTGGATATCTAATGTTGCTCTTTATTTATCAAATGTTCGATATTTGACCTCAAAATTTTTCAAACTATATATATATTTATATTTATGATGAGATAAATTAAGCTTGTTTAGTTCACTTAACTTAATAACTTATATCTGTTAATTAAGATTAACATCTAGCAATAGATTATGATTGCCAAACATTAAAAATATTAAAGTGATTTTCACTAACTTTTATATCATAACTTTTCTTATAATTCAATTATTTGATCATATGATGTTTTAGTTAGATATAAAATATAAAATTAATGTGTACTCAATTTTATTCCAATCATGTTAGTTCTCTAAAATTAGTAATTGATTATTTTAATAACACTTAAAAATTAAAGTATCATTTTATTTTGACTAAAAAGATTAAATTAATAATAATTGATGATAATAAAATATTTTTCCTTATTACTTTAAGGTGATGAATGTTATATTTATCACTCAACTATCTTTATATAATTAAATGAATTTTGTCTTTAACCTTAAAAGATAAGGCATGGGCTTTGCTATTCTTTCTATTTGATGTTTTTATGTAATTATTCTTTATTATATGATGAAATTGTAACATTTTAATTACTTTATATTATTCTTAGGTTTATATTTTTATGATAATTAAACTTTTTTATTAATTGTGGTTATTGTTTATATGTGAACTATGTGAAAAGTAATATTATTAAAAATAAATAGATTGTTGATATTTCAAATTCTATTATTATGATTTTTGGAGATAAAGTTGATGTAAAATTATAAATCATACAACATAATATATTGAGGGACTATTTTATTATTTTTAAGTATTATGTAAAACGGTATCTAATATTAACTAATACTGATTTAGTATTGTACCTAAACTAAACTTGGTATTGAAATTGGTATCGATATAGTATTCATAACCTTGATTTAAACTCATTTTAAAACTCAATTAACATGAGTCAAACTCATTAAAATTTAGACACATATATCATTCTTAATTTTATGATGTGAATATGTATTATATAGTATTGTTTCCAAAGATTTAATATCCCAATTTTCAATTTGAAATCAATGAAAATTTAGTTTTCCTCAATATTTATATTGAGAATAAAGATATAAAATAAGTTTTAATTCGAGTTAGTTGAATTTAAAGTCAAATTAAGTTTAATTTAATTAATTGAACTTGAGTTTAAATTAGAATATTTAAATTTGATTGGAATTAGTTTGAATCTAAATTTAATATTTTTATCCAATTAATTATAATAAGTTAATCAGACTTGGGTCCAATCAACCCAAAATCAGTATACTAAATCAAATTTAGTCGTTATTTAATTTGGGATCCAACTTGAAAAAAGATTTTTTAAGAAGAAGTCACTTTGAAGTAGTTGTCATTTAAATAGACAACATAGCCTTATCTTATCAACTTGATTGTACGTACCTTATCTACTGTAAGCGTAGTACGTATCAACTTCCAGTAAAGCCATCTGAAAGTTAAAAAGACTTAAAAAATGCGACTATCCAGCACTCCAATTTCCTCAACTTCTGCGCTTCCGATATCTCCCCTTCCTCCTACGAAGGTTAGTGAGTGTTTGACGAGTTGAGTTTTTGTCAGAATTCCTTGCCTCAACCAATGACTCTTTTTAGGATTTGAAATACGTTAACTGTAGTAAGTTAAGCCCAAAACAGTTGGGACTCCATTGCTGCTTTACTAAGATCAATTCCTTCTTTTCCTGTTCGTTTTTCTTTTTGTCCATGTCTCCATGATGGAGTCGGAATTTTTCAAACTGTACTGCTCATTATGTGCTGTTCTTGTGGAATAGAACAGGAATGTGGATTTTTCCAATTTGGTTGTGACAATAAAAACTATAAGAAAAAGGCATAATTTATCTGTTGGGAACAATTCCATGGGTGTAATTTCAATTCAATGATTCGTCTACTGAAAATTATTCCTCCCTGTGGACTTCACAGCAAAACTGTACTTGATAAGGAAAATGGTTTGCTTAGTAAGATTCTTAGTCCATAATCAAAATGCAACTCAAACTAGTTAATTTTGGGAATTGAGTTTCAGTCAATGGGGATATAGCTGCACCGTCCTTTCGCCATAAGTAAAGTAGACCTAAATGAATTCAAGTCATCTGTTAGAATGTCTATAGTTTCTTTTGTTCAAATTCTGTAAGCACTTATTCACATACAATACCATATGGTTGAATATGATATCAAAGAGAATAAAAGAAAGAAAACACAGCTATCTGTAGCATAGAATTAATGAGTTCACTGAAACTCTACATCTAAATTTTTCAGGAGGAAGATGTTCTGAAATAACAATCACTGATCTTATAAAGATTAGACACAAATTCTAATCTTCTCCATCTTTTCTTTTGACTTGTTTTGATTAAGATTTTCTAGGATATTATTTGCCAAACCTATCAGACAAAGAATGCTGGACATCCCCTTAGTAATAGAATCAGTTCAATCACAAAGACTGTTGGCGCCTATCTTAGACCTTGCTCAGCTTCAAGGGATGATAATCCCTTGGTTGAATATGATATGCCTTTTCCCAGTGACTACATAGAGCTCCTCGAACAAGTACGCTTCTCTGTGCATTATGTCCGTGTAATTGACATACTCATACTAGTAACTGCGAAACATGACAGCATAATTTGAGACTTGAACCGATGAACAGGCCAAAAAAGCAGCTGAATTGGCTTTGCAGGATAACAGACAGTTGATGGTTAGTATCAGCAGTTAAATATTTCAGGAATTGGAAATTATAGATTCACAATATGTGTGGCATTCCTGAATAGTCCATAATAAAGCATCTTTTACAGGAGATTGAATTTCCAACAGCTGGACTTGAATCAGTACCAGGTGCACATTTGTTGCATTTGAAGTCTTCTTCGTCTGCAATTATGTGACTCAATTCACCGGATATTCTGTAAATCTGTTAAATTACATTGTAAATCAGGTGACGGTGAAGGAGGAATAGAAATGACAGGGAGTATGCAGTTAATACGTGAATTTTGTGATTCCTTTGTAAGCCCAGAGAAAGTTGCACGAACAAGAATAGTAAGTTCATATCGTGTTCCTCATTTGAATTTGAATTCCACAAAAACAATCCATTTGATTTTTACAAACTGTTTTAGGAGGTGTTAGGCTTATGCTTGTTACAGAGTGCTTAAAAAATGAAATTCAAGTAGTTCTCCGTGGCTATTATATTAGCATTATCACCACTATCATCAAAAGTAACATGGACCTTAACTAAGCCATCCTTCAGTGGACTGTAATGCTATTACAAAGATGTGAGTTAAGTGGTTACTGTTGTTTTAGGATGGATAATTTTTAGCCAAAGTCTGGTTACCTTCTACGCAGTTTACATGTCATCCTTTTCCTTTCTGTTCATGTCTTCATCCCCTATTTTAACTCCATATGTTTTCTCTTTTCCTTAAATATAATAAAGATGTAATTTTATCCCTCTCATCACATATCTGCACCATTAGATACGGAATTGCTTTAATTATGGCAGTTTTTCCCAGAGGCAAATGAAGTAAAATTTGCAAGATCGTCGGCCTTCGAAGGATCTTCTTTGAAGTTGGATTATTTGACTAAGCCATCATTCTTTGAGGATTTTGGTTTTGTTGAAAAAGTCAAAATGGCCGATCGTGTGAAGCCAGAAGACGAACTTTTCCTAGTTGCTTACCCATACTTTAATGTCAACGGTAGATTCAAACCTGCAACATTGTAGCATTGCATTGAAATGCCATCTTGCTTACTTAGAGGATGTATTTCGTAGAAATGCTCGTGGTCGAAGAGCTTTACAAGGAAGCTGTCGCAAACACAAGTCGGAAATTGATTATATTCAATGGCGAACTTGACCGGATAAGATCTGGCTGTATCCTTTGCTATCTCAGACTCAGTTTTATCATATTCTCATATAATTGCGAGTTTTTCCATTGGTTCAATAGGAGAACTTTTCTTACCGTCCCAAAAGGAGAAATGAAAAGAATGGGTTATGAGTAATGCAATCATGTTAGTTATACACTGATGAGACCAAAGTTGCCCTTGAAATGAACTCAGATTACCCACCTTTCTTCTACCCAAAGCTGGCTTCTCTATCAAAGACCCTGTTTCCAAAGATGGAGACTGTATATTACATTCACAACTTTAAAGGACGCAATGGTGGAACCCTTTTCAGGTACGCTTGAATTGAAAGACTTGTCGGATAATTTACTCTTGAAAAGGTTTCATCTTTGTTTTTGGTATAGGTGCTATCCTGGTCCGTGGAAAGTCCTTAGAAGAGTGAGGGACACGTATATTTGCTTGCATAAGCAAGAAGCTATGCCATCGCTTAAAGAGGTTGCTCTGAATATTCTCCCTTCTGCTTGAGAACAAGGCCTTCATCTGGAAACAAACCTCATTCTCACAAATTAAGCACTCTTATGTTATTATATATTCTTCTTTATTCTATTTCTGACTGTTCACAACATTTGCGTAAGAAATATAATGTATATCAATGATATGATTCCCTTATTGATTTCCATCGATAATCATTGACGTCCTTGAAGCTTAAATGTGCTTAGTGGTCACACTTCATGTGCTAGTATGCTTCTCAATATGAGTGTTCCTAACTAGGACTAGATTTCAGAAATTTACAACTATCTCCGCTTTCTTTGTCAACACCAAAGAGTTCGGCGACAAATTTTGTTAGGCTTTAACGATTAGAGGATACAGACACTTGCGGGTTCAACTCCCATATCTGCTGCAAATTAAAGTCGGATGTACGCTTGTTCATTCTCCATTATATGGTCGTTGGAAAATACAAAAAGAAACACGGGGGAAGATCAATGTTATTCAAAATTGCTGCAACCAAATTGGAAGTTTTATCTTCAAATGTTAACAAGTAGTCATTGTGCTTCTAAAGCTAGGAACTAGAAGATCTTAATCCTTTTTCTGAGCTTGGAGCCAGCAAATGAAATAGTGAAGACCAGTGACTCCTTTCCCGTATCATTCTGCACGTAAGGAACTACCCAAGTATAACCATATGGTCCTTGTCGAAGAATAAAATGACAAACGTTATCGATCTTACCCTGTATTCTCTGCAGCAGTTTCTCTGCCATGATCTTCTGCTGCACCCCGCTCAAAGATTCTGAGTTCATGATTGCATTAGAGACAATGATGACTGTTGATGGAGAGTCAGCATTCACCTGGATCATCATAAAATAGAAAAATAAGAGATCATATTTAGCCATTTAATCATCCAAAACGAAATACTATCTACAGGAGTTGGAAAGGGAAGTACAATCGTTAAGAGCATAAAAAAATCTGGAGAGTGTTCGATGGTTAACCAAAGGGAACATAATAAGTGAAGAATCAAGACAGATCAAACTAAAAGACATATTGAGGTACTACCAAGTTACCATACCCAAACACGACCATTTAATCCAACAGCTATCTCAAAAGAGAGTTTCTTGCCAAGAGACTCAAGAACAGGACACGTCGGTAAGCTCAAGAGCCTGGAAAAGAAATTAAAAGCTCATTAAATGCAACAATGACATGCATGCTGTTATCATTCTTGTTACGATCGTGGCAATCTATTATTAGAAAATGGTTACTCTTTAGAAGGGGAGACGCTATCTCACATTCTAGATAGACCAGTTGAGCATTCAAACATGTTGCCATCTTTGAGGATGCCAAATTCTGCTGCTTTTCCAGTGGCTAAAGATCACACGTATAAGTGATAGTCCATAGCATTCAACAAAACTAATAAGACACAGGAATAGCTTAAAGCAAAGGCAACCAACCATCCATGCATGACAACTCAGGATTCATTCTGGGGTTTGCCTTCACAACCCGAACATAAAGCAATGAACCAACCTGTTCCAGGAAATGAGAAAAATACAATAGCACGGCAAGTAGCAAAGCAAACATCAATTATGCAATTGAAGTTCTGCGAGTAAACCACTCAGTTTATTCTGTTATAAAGAGCATAAAAAAATAAAAATAAACAGCATAAGTTGTGGACTACATGGCAAAAATTATTATTTTTTGGTTTCATTTGCAAACTAGTACAAATAAAGTGGCTGAACAATTGGTTTTACCATCAAAATTCTTACACTCTGAAATCCAAAAGGAAAGCAGATTTGTTACAACATAAAAAGGCAAATTTGGCTATCCACTCCCAATTGACAAAATAAAAAATGAACGCATAACCTTAAAATGTGAGGCAATTATCAGATAAATTTCAAGCAGAAGGCACGACTCACAAACATTTACTGTTATCTCATAGGTCAATAGCAATCCATCTGACATTTGAACAGGCTGACATGCATGACTTGATGTCCTATGTACCCACCTCAAATTTTGGAATATTTCTCCTTGTTCCTCCTTCAAATGCCAGCACTGGCAAAAATGCCAACGAAGGTCCCTTTATATCCACAAGGAAGTTCTAAAAGTAAAAAATATGAGTTGATCAATTATCAAGAAAGACTTCAAAGATTTAAATGATGTGACTGCAAATTGGATAGATACTATAACTCATACCAAAATTAGGGAGATAGGCAGAACCTACAGAACAATTACCTTGCATGGAAACCATAAATAAGTAATAAATAAGATATATATATATATATATGAGAACAATTACATTGCATGGATACCATAGATAAGTAAATAAATAGAATATATAAGACAACACTAACTCATAAACCAATATATTTATTTTTTGTAAGATTAGTGAGGCCTGAGAAGTACTTCAGTTTAGCCGACTTGAATGCTTATCTCTATCTTTCTCCTAAACTAATTCGCACGTTTGATTTTTTGGAGGAAATTTCTAGCCAAATAATTTATTAAAATTTTATGAAATTCTCTTCCTCTACCATAATGCATAGTTACAAGAAGAAATATAACAATCAATCATAGACAAACTATTTCTGGTCTTACACCATAATTAAGAATGAAATTTCATTCTCTACGATACTAAGCCCATCATTCAGTTTTATCGTAAGTGATTATGATGCTTGCCAAAGCAAACCAAAAATTAATATCACCACAAAAACGAATTGCCAACCTGTAGAAGGTCGTCATCAACGTTACCACTGAAGCTGAAACATGAAATTTCTTAAAACTACCAAGGAACAATGAAGCAAATTTTGGGTTAGACAGGACATATGCTTACATCTGCTTTGGAGTCCACCACAATTCCTAGAACAGTATCCTCGACACAAGGTACGTACTGTAAAAGAAAAGAAAAAGTAGAAGTTAAGCATAAGATCAAGCATTATCCAGTGGAGCTATCAGAAGCCATTTGCGAATCAACAGACTGATGGTTGCTCCAAAACAAAGTATAAACACAAGAAGAACACCACCACTACCAAGTAAAGGACACAAAACTATGCACAATTTTATTCTGCAATCAAACATAGTGAAAATCAAAAAATCAGGAGAGAAATCTTCATTTCAAAATTGTTAAGCATATATATTCCTTAATAATCAACCTTCAATTTGTGCTGCAAAAAATGATCGAAAGTCTGCTCAATATCTCACACAGCTTGGTCCAAGAAATTAAAAAGGATTTAATAATAGCCGGAAGCAACACCTTGTGACATAAGCAGTTGTGATATTATTGTGAAAGTAAACTGACCCTTTTGTGGGAGCTTTCAACCCAATATTTGTTAGGCGTAGAGAACCTGAATTTGCCAGCCTTTATAACGGAAATAGCATCACCATCCTATAAAGCTTCAAAACAAACTGTTAACTGTGGCTTTTTTTTTTTGGGATATTTGACAACAAAAAGAAATTGAAGGGAGACCTGACGGAGGCCGCCACCAAGCTTGATAGTCTGATTCGTCATGGTGGAGAGATCAACGACAACATCCCCTGGAACCTGAAAATCACCATACGAACTTGGAGCCCTAGAGAAGTAATAGAACTGAGAGTTGAGGAGGTTATAAAAATAAACTCACTACTAATTGATCGACGAAAGTGGCCCTTGTAGTGGACGATGTACTTTCCGTTGTCATAGCGTATGAACAGGCGGGTTTTCGTTAAGGAATTTCTACAAAGAGGTTAAGGGCTTATGAAGCGGAAACTTAGAAACACAGACTACAGAGGGACCTAATGTCTAGTGTTTCAAACTAACCAAAGCTTGAACCCTTTCTCCTGTTTATGTCAATGTTATTCCATTTTAATTATATAATAACTTCAAAAATATGATATTACAAATTTTAAATATTAACATAAAAGTTTTATTTAGTAAGAATCAAAGAATTACTTTAATTTTAAAGGGAATATTACATTGGAAAAAAGTCCAATTTAATTCTTAACTTGGATGTTAATTGCATATTAGTCCTCATATTTTCATTTTTATCAAGTTAATCTCATCCACCTATAAAAAGTGGTAACTAATATTAGGTTATATTAAAAAGTATAAATAAAATAAACCTAAAAAGAAATAAAATTAAAGAGCTTAGATACGGAAGGAAGTGAAAGTGGGGAGTAGGTGATAAGTGTTCTTAAAAGGAAAAGAAAAAGAATGGATAACTCAAAACGATCAGAAACAGTAAGATGAGATTAGCAATCCTTAGACCAAGATGGTCATTCTGCCAAACATGTCCACATACAGGAGTGGGATGACGACCCACCCCCTCCTCAACCTTCCATGCTTTATAGCGCGGTGGGTACCAGGGAAACAAGCGCAGTTGAAGATGATAGAATGGTATGGCCAGACGAAGCTCTGGTTGAAATCGAAGAAGGAGACCTCACCCTCGTCCACGAAGAGTTTGGAGCAGCCATTGAATTATCGAAATCTTTCCGGGAGCATTTGGACAACCAATGGGAGCGTGTAGTTGTTGTGAAACTCCTTGGGCGCAAAATTGGTTATCAAATGTTGTGTAGCAGACTAAGGGGACTGTGGAAATTGACAGGTCCTATGAAAGTGGTGGATCTTGATTGCGATTTCTTCCTAATTAACTTTCTAGAAGAAGAGGATTTCTTAAATGCATTATTGAAGAGGGCGTGGGTTATTCTGGGTCATGCCCTATCAGTGCAAAGATGGCACCCCCAATTTTGCCCTTCACAAGGTACGACCTCTTGTGCCGTCATGTGGGTTCAATTTTTGGAACTCCCAGTCTCCCGATATCACCCAGTGATCTTATCCGCTTTGGATAATTTGGTGTGTCAAACGGTAAGGATCGATGATGCTATACAACTCTCTCAATGGGGTAAATTTGCACAAGTGGCAGTTGATGTAGATCTTAATACTCCTCTGAGGTCCCAAGTTGAACTGGATGGTGAAGAAATAAAGGTTGCTTATGAAGGACTCCCGCAGATATGCTTCTCATGTGGTGTAGTAGGGCATAGCTTAGTTTCTTGCCCTACAAAACATCATACGACAACTGCATCCACTGTTCCTGTTGGTGGGAAACAACAATCGGACACGACAAGGAGCAACCAGGAGGTGAGTAGGAAGGAAGATTATGGTCCATGAATTTAGGTTCCCCGCTCCAACAGACGCCCAACAAGTAAGGAGAAATTTCAGGAGAAGAGTTCCCGACAGGAGCAAAACCAAGGGATCATGCCTGGCTCTCGCTTTTTGGTATTGTCTGAAGCTGAGAGGCAGGGGATGGGGACTGAGCGGCAACATAGTAGGCCTCTGGGCGGCAGTTCCCCTAAGACCACGACACTAGACTTAGGACAGATGATAGATGAAGCGGGCCAAGTAGCACGTGGAGAGAACCAATTCGGGAAAAGCCCACGGCGCCAAACTAGACCCGAGGACAAAGGAAAGGACATCTTGAAGGCTTGGCCGAGCACCAAGGCCCAAAACAATCCTAATCTCTGTACCCCAGCTGAGCCAGGGTCTGCTCTACACAATCCAATTACGATTACCTGCGCAGGGAATCACTCTAAAATTACACTCCCCTCGCATACAAACGTGATGGATACTAATGATTCCCCTGTTCTCAACGCTGCAGAGGAGATGGAGTGCAGTGAAACGGTGGCTACAATGGAGGAGGCTCTCAGTCACCTGGTTCTCAACCTCGCCCATAGGCATGCGCCAACATCGCCCAAACCTCCAGACTCGCAACTCATTGGGGAAATTGGGCAGAACATAAAATCCTCCCCCGAATATCAGATGGAGGTGGTTCCTTCACCAACGATTTTGCCACCCTTGGATGCTCTGTCTGTGGGCGAATTGGTACGTAAGATTAAGGTGGTGCGCAGTTTGTTTTTGTATATATTATGTCGATTCTAGTTTGGAATTGTCGGGGAGCTGGAAGTAAGAATTTCCAGCCCATTGTAAGAAATGTATTCAAGAAACATAAGCCGTGTGTGTTGGTCTTACTTGAACCATGAATTAGCAGGCAGAAAGCTGATGGGATAGTTCATGGTCTCGGCTTGCCTTGCTCTTTCCATGTGGAAGCAGATGGATTTTCGAGGGGCATTTGGATCCTTTGGACGTAGGAAACAGAGGTTCAGGTGTTAATGGCCCATAGGCAATGTGTGCACGTTAAGATTAAGGTGCACAATTACTTCTATTACTGTACAGTCGTATATGCATCGCCACAGTACCAGCTCCAGCATTACTTATGGTAGCTATTAAAGAAAATTGCTTGAGGGACGAACGCAGCTTGGGTTTTGGGGGGTGACTTTAATGCCAGATTAGATTCAAGCGAGAAGAGAGAGGGGTCAACATCAGCAAGGGCTTCAGAGAATGTGTGCACACTTGTGGCTTACACAATATGGGATTTAGTGGCTTACGATTTACATAAAGAAGAGAAAATTTGATGTCTAGGCTTGACAGATTTCTGTGCAATAATGCATGGCAGGAAACTTGCTCGCCAACCACTGTAACCCATCTTCCTTATACACCTATTATTGCTCAATTCCATGTACCAACGGCAAGGGAGAATCGACCCCGCCACTTTAATTTCCAATCTGCATGGCTAGCTAAGGAGATTTTTCTACTATGGTAAAGGAAACTTGGTGCCCGAACTTAAAGGACTGGACTGGTTCCCTGGAAAGTTTTGCCTCCAAACTGATAGAATGGAACCGAACCGTATTTGGTAATATTTTCCATCGCAAGCACCGACTGTTAGCAAGATTGGAGGGTATTCAAAGAGTGCAAGAAACACAAGACTCGGATTCTCTGGTGGACTTAGAAGACCGTTTACAAGAGACATTCCAGCAGACCCTGTGTGAGGAAGAGTTATATTAGCACCAGTAATCTTGGTGCCAATGGATTTCTCATGGAGATCGCAATACCCATTTCTACCATAATGTAACCGTAGCCAAGCGGAGGAGAATCAGAGTGGAGTTCCTAAAAAATGATCAAGGTGAAATGGTGACTTCTCACGAGGCATTACTGTAACATCTCATCACCGATGGGGAGGTTAGAATAGTAATTTTGAGTGGTCAATGGGCATTTAGAAATGCCTTTACATGTTCATGCATAATCTAGCATCCGCATACATGTAAATAGTAAATTTTGCACATGAAAAATGATTGTACATGCATTCATGACATTTCCCGGTATAAGTGTTAAGAAATGTGATTGTGAATAAATGTGATTTGTGTGTATGAAAAATTGAGTTGGAGAGGGTCATTGTGGTTTTCGAATTTTCGGAGAATTTTAGAAATTGTTTTTCTGAAATTTCGGGGTAATTTCTGGACTAGAAAAAATGCCAAGTGGCAGAATAATTGTTTATCGGTAGTAGAAATTACTGTCCAATGGCACTGAAAATTTAGATAAATGATTTTCGGATTTATTAATTTGAGCCATTGAAAATTAGGAGATGATTAGTGTAAAAATTGGACTTAGGTTTTAAGAATTGGACGTGTGGAGCCAAACATGACCTTAAATCCACTATCTTATTTAATTAAAAACTTTCCCTTTTTTTAGTCATTCATGATGTTTCTCCTCTTATAAGGTTCTTGGTGATTTAAGTGAGAATTCTCCACCAATTTTCGTAGATTCTCCTCTTCCTTGTTTCTTCTTGATTTTTGACCATCTTTTATACTCTCTTTCGCCTTGCTTTCTCTTCTTTTGATTCACTAAAAACCTAAGCCTTCTAACCCCCTCAAGATGATGATGATCGTGTATGGTAGTGGAAGTTAGAGAGTTTGTGACAATTTTGAAGATTGGAAGATTT
>JANIJH010000005.1:17464059-17503257 GCA_024520975.1 Erythroxylum areolatum | reverse complement strand
ATGAATTGTTATGCTATGTGATTAATTGTTTGCATTGTTAAATTGATTGATTGCATTAAATGACATGCATACATGTAGGAAATAGGATTGAAATAAAATGTGAGCTAATTGTTAGTGTTTCTATTGAAGGAGTGAAATGCCACCCTCGTAGAAGGACACGAGGAGTTATGCAACGATCGGTTGCACCTGACCCTCCACCAAGAGAGGAGAGCACGGATGAGTCTAGAGCCCCAGGAGATGCTAAGGCTTCTATAGGGCACGGTAGTGGGTCCTCTCGATCACAAACTCAGGAGTCGCCTGTTCCGCAGGAGCAAGTGCCTACCTTAGATCCGAGATTGTTCCAAGCCTTCACTCAGGCATTTGTCCAGGCTATAGGACAAATGCCGCAATCTTCTGTTCCGGTCCCAGCTAAGAAGGGAAAGCAGTTCGATAAGTTGAGAAAGTATGGAGTAGTGGACTTCTATGGAACCACTGACCCTGAAGAAGCTGAGACCTGGTTGAGGAAGATCGAAAGGATATTGAAGCAGATGGACTGTGAAGATGAGGAGAAAGTTGAATATGTTGTGAGTTTTGCTACAAGGGGATGCTCTGCATTGATGGGAGAGTGCCCCGGGAAGTCAAATGAAGCCACCAGTGTTGACATGGAAGGGCTTCCTGATTGTTTATAAGAAAAAGTACTTGTCAGAGGTGTACATCCAGCAAAAGTTGAGAGGAATTTTTTAGTCTCACTCAGAGGGAGATGACGGTGAGTGAACATGAGCGCCGGTTTACACAACTATCCCGATATGCAATAGAGATGAGGATGAGTGAGGCAGCTAAGTGCCGTAGGTTTGAATCGGGGTTACATCTAGCCATCAGAGAGAAAGTGGTGGTATAGAATTTAAGTGATTTTCAACAACTGGTTGAAGCGGCACTGAGGGTTGAGAATATAGAAAACATAAAGAGCGCCGTAAATAAGAAGAGAAAAGGAAGAGAACAGTTTAAGAGGGGAGGCAGTGCTCCTATGTTAGAGAGGAGTACCAGGACTTTCCCTACACAGTCAGAGGAGATGAGCAGAGGAGCAAGCAGACCTAGATAGATGAAAATTGTCTCACATCAAGCCTCAAAGGCTAGAGGAAGCAGAAGGGGATATGGGGATAAGCCGCCCATTCTTAAATGTGATCATTGCTGAAGGTTTCACAAATGGGAATGTTATCGACTGACTGGAGCGTGCTTTAATTGCGGAGAGAAATGACACATGACAAGAGAGTGCCCTTAGAATCCAAAACATGAGAGAAGTTAGATGCAAGCTTCAAAGAGGACCGAGACAGTGGGACACAGGACAGTAACGGAAGCGGGCAGTAGAAGTTTTGATGCGGCCAAAAAAGTGAACCCTCTAGGGAGACCGAGGGGACAAGCACCAGCTAGAGTATTTGCTATGACGAAGGAGGATGCAGAGACAGCTCCAGAAGTCGTAACTAGTATGATTAAATTATTTGATGCTGATGTTGTTGTTTTAATTGATCCGAGCTCTACCCACTCTTTTGTTTCATCGGGTAGAACTGTGTGTGATAGAGAATTGAGCCCATTAGATACTCCTTTGATGGTGAGTACTCCAGTCGGCCAGTATATTGTTATTAGTCAAGTTTTTAGAGACTGTGAGATATATATTAGGGAAGAACAGTCAGTGATAGATCTAATGCCATTGAGGATGGGAGGATTAGATGTAATTTTGGGTATGGACACATTAGAGAAGTACAATGCCAACTTAGATTGCAAACGAAAGACAGTGGAGTTCGAATTGGATGAAGGTAGAACAGTAGTGTTTATGGGGGACAGGAAAGTTAGTCCACCTAAGATTGTATTGGCTCTGACAGCAGAGAGAATGATGAAGAAGGGATGTGAGGCATTTTTAGCCTATGTGGTAGACATGAAGGCAGATAAAGGGAACTTAGAAGAAATACCTGTGGTCATGGAATTTCTGGATCTCTTTCCCGAGGAATTGCCAGGACTACCACCCCCTAGGAAAATTGAATTTCCCATTGAACTTCTTTCAGGCACAATGTCAATATCGATTCCGCCGTATAGAATAGCTCCGACAGAATTGAAGGAGCTTTAGGAGCAATTGGAAGATTTGTTAGAAAAAGGTTACATTAGGTCGAGCTCTTCGCCTTGGGAAGCTCCGATCCTTTTTGCAAAGAAGAAAGATGGATCGTTGAGAATGTGTGTAGACTACAAGAAGCTCAATCAGGTCACTATCAAGAATGGATATCTGCTCCCCTACATAGATGACTTGTTTGATTAGTTGCAAGGGGCAAGAATCTTTTTTAAGATAGATTTGAGATCGGGTTACCACCAGTTAAAGATAAAGAAGTCCGATATGTCGAAGACTGCTTTCAAAACATGGTATGGGCATTTTGAGTTTCTTGTTATGCCTTTTGGATTGACAAATGCACCTGCAGCTTTCATGGACTTGATGAATCGAGTCTTTAAGTCCTTCTTAGACCGATTTATCATTGTCTTTATTGACAATGTATTGGTTTATTCTAAGAGTAACAAGGAGCATGAGGAACATTTGAGGATTGCCTTAGAGACATTGAGGAAGAACGAGTTGTATGCCAAATTCAATAAATGCGAATTCTGGCTAAAGGAAGTGGTGTTTCTTGGACATGTGATTTCGGAGCGCGGAGTACATATGGATCCGAGAAAGATAGAAACTGTTGTGAATGGGAAGTACCTAAGAATATAGCTGAAGTGAGGAGTTTCTTGGGTTTAGCTGGGTATTATAGAAGGTTTGTGGAGGGCTTTTCTATAATAACAGCTCCACTTACCAATTTGACTAAGAAGAATCAGAAATTTGTGTAGACAGATGAATGTCAGAAGAGCTTTAAGGAGCTTAAGTACAGATTGATGAGTGCACCTATTTTGACTTTGCTTTCGGGTGATGATGGATACATAGTGTATAGTGATGCATCGAGGAAGGGGTTAGGGTGTGTGTTGATGCAAGGAGATAAAGTAATTGCTTATGCTTCTAGGCAATTAAAGCCTTATGAGACGAGCTATCCGACGCATAACTTGGAATTGGCTTTCATAATTTTTTCTTTGAAGATTTGGAGACATTAAGTGTATAGAGTCACTACTAGGGTGTCTACAGACCATAAGAGTCTAATGAAACCTTTAGCTCAGTTACACAAAATTATTGGGTCTTGGATCACAACGACTTTATTGGTTCTTTAAGCAGATTTGCAAGCAAGTTGCAAACGATGGAATAAAGAAGAGTTTGGGAACATATTTATGTAGAAAAATTGACTGTTATCACATCTAACAAGAATCCAACGAGCCCTCGAAGAACGTCAGTCGACATCCCTGACACAGTTGGAAGTCTTCCTCAGAAAAGAACTAGAACAAGTGTTGTGCGAAGAAGAATTGTTTTGGCATCATTAATCTAAATCTAAATGGTTGTTGTATGGAGATAGAAATACGAAGTTTTATCATGTCACGACCAAGGTCAAAAGGCGACAAACAAAAATTAGCGCTCTGAGGGGCAAGGACGGACACCTGATCTCAGATCATGCAGCGTTGAGGAGATTGGCTAAAGAATATATGGTGCAATTATACATGGAAGAGGATAGTAGAGTGGTAAGTATTTAGACCAGGGGAACGTTTCTAGCCCTAAATTCTAATGCAAAATTATGTATGAGGGCTCCGTTACGGGCGACAGAAGTGAAACAAGCAATCTTTGATATAGATGCAAATAAAGCACCTGGAGTTGATGGATTTCACGCAATCTTTTTTCCAAAAACAATGGGATATAGTTGGTAATTCAGTAGTCAACAATATTAAGAGAGTATTCCACCTTGAAGCATGGGAAGCGGAGATAAACAACACTGTACTAGTATTAATCCTCAAACTTCCCTCACCTACGTCCATCACACAACTCTGACCCATCAGCCTCTGCACAGTCATATATAAAGCCATCGCAAAGATAGTGGTCTGCAGAATACAACCGTATTTAACTGACCTAGTAGCCCCCAACCAGTGTAGCTTCATTCCAAATCGATTGATCATGGACAACATCATCATAGTTCAAGAAGTGATACACTTTATGAGAAAAAAAGAAAGCAAAATCAGGTTACCTCGCCATTAAAGTCGATCTTGAAAAAGCATATGACCGATTCAACTAGAAGTTTATACAGGAAACATTGGAGCTTGTGGGTATACCCGAAACACTCATAAGTCTCATATTAAAATATATCACCACGGTTTCCATGCAAGTTAATTAGGAGGGCGAGCTATCTGAGGAATTTAAACCTACCCGAGGAATTCGTCAAGGAGACCCGCTCTCTCCATATATCTTTGTACTGTGCCTTGAGAGACTGGGGCATATGATTAATCATGTAGTTGCTGAAGGTATACAGTTGAGCAGACGAGGTCCTGTTTTATCACATCTATTCTTCGCGGATGATCTCATTTTATTTGCCAAAATACAAGATGATCAGGTGATGTATATTCAAGATATCCTAGATAAATTTTGTTTGGTGTCTGGACAAAAAGTTAGTCAAGCCAAGACACGTTGCTTTTGTTCTAAAAATATATCCCACCCCCTGGCTCGTGCAATTAGTCGAAAGCTGGGATTCCAGCATACACACAATCTGGGAAAGTATCTCGGGGTATCGATTATTCACGAGCAAAGTTCTAAAAGGTCATACCAGTATATTATAGATAACGTGCAAAAGAGGCTTAATGGGTGGAGTGGAAAACAACTCTCGCTTGCTAGTAGGATCACATTAATACAATCGGTACTATCAGCTTTTCCCATCTACACAATGCAAACAATACGGCTCCCTCGACAATTATACAATGATTTGGAGAAGCTTATTCGAACGTTCTTATGGGAAGTCATAGAGGAGCAGAATAAGACAAGGTTAGTAAGCTAGGAACATGTGTGCAAGTTGAAAGTGTCAGGCGGATTGGGTCTAAGGAAAATTCGAGAAAATAATGACACTCTACTATCAAAACTCGGATGGATTCTAATCAACAAACCTAATAAATTATGGGTTAGAGTACTCAGTGCAAAATATGAGTTTGACAGAAACAACTTACTAGCCCCAATTTCACCTACTGGAGGATCTATGGTATGGCGAGGGATTGCTTCGGTATGGGCACTTGTACTTCATGGAATTAAATGGGTGGTGGGTAATGGCACAACTACTAAATTCTAGGAGGATGCTTGGGTGCAAGAGATTGGTCCTCTTAAGCAACGAGTGATGCAACCTATTCTGAGCACTTTGTTAAATCTCCCAGTCAACTTGTTTGTAGATAATAATGGAGGATGGCGTTGGAACTGATTTCAATCACTTATCCCTACCTCAGTTTGCATGGCAATAGCATGTACACTACCTCCAAGCACTCTTTTGGGCCATGACGGTTGATTTGGGGTGCTTCTAAAAGTGGTATATTTTCCACCACTTCCACTTACAATTTGATAGATGGACAGGCAGACAATAGTAGAGCAAGATATTGGGAAAGAATATGGAAATGAGAGGGGCCGCAAAGGATCAAAGCATTTCTGTGGCTAATGGCTCGTGGCAAGTTCCTCACTAACCAACAAAGACACATCATACAAATAACCACAGACCCTTCATGTCAGGATTGTGGCAAAACTGAAACCTTGTTGCATGTAATCTGGGACAGATGCAAAGCTCGCAATTTCTGGCAAGGATTCCCCACTGTAGCCAATACTGATGAGTTTTTCAGAGTGGACATAAACAGATAGATATTAGGTAATTTGAACCACACCATGCAGATACAAGGAGTTCAATGGTCGATAGTATTCGGTACGGCTTGTTGGCTCTTATGGTTTTGGAGAAACAAAATCATTTTTTACTCCCACTTCTCATGGCCTGCAAACCCTCATCAGATAGTGTTTGATTACATAAACTCGATAGATTAAGCTAAGGACTTAGTCGGAAGAGCCTTGTTGCGACCAAGGTTGTGGGTAGAGACCCTTGTTAGCTGGAGAAGTCGTCCACCTGAATGGATACGACTTAATACGGATGGTGCGTATAAAGTTTCTTCCTCACAGGCTTCAGCAGGAGGGATAATTCGAGACAGTACGGGAACTTGGATAGGTTGCTTTGCGCAAAACATAGGCTTCTGCATAGCAGTATGCGCAGAACTATGTGGGGTATTTACAAGATTACACCTTGCATGAAATCTTGGTTATCGGAGAGTGGAATTAGACGTGAACTCCTTGGTAGTTATCAACATATTATCACCCTCTGAGAATCAACAAGTTCAGTATAATTCTCTGCTCCTGGATATACAAAACTTAATAGCCAGAGAATAGATTGTGAAAGCTAGGCATGTATACCGTGAAGCTAATAGAGCTGCGAATTGGCTAGCTAACTACGCTAGTTCTCTTGAACTTGGCATCCATCTGCTTTAAAACTCACCTGTGGGTTGTCTGTCTATCCTGCTAGAGGATATCTCAGGGGTGTCTTTTCCCTGACTAATAACTTAAGGTTTCATGTATCTCTTTTTCTGATCCAAAAAAACATTGTATAAGAAGAAAACAATGACTTTCTCTCTCAACTCTTCAGTGTTCAATCCTTGTCCCTCTTTTTCTTTTGATTCTTATTTCTTGGTGTGAGATCATGCAAGGATAGACTATAAATATATAAATATGTAAACGAACATTTAGCTACATTAAAATTGGTATCAAAGTTGATTTTGGCAAATTTGTTCTTGCGCTATAGCTAAAGTAACTCAAGCTTACAAGTTGAGGCAAAGTGAGAAAGGTTTGTGCAACTAAATGCAAGAGTTGAATTTCGCCAAGAAAGAAGTGTACAAGAATTAAGGAATGGATTATGTAATTGGATTAGAAGGATAGTACAAAGATCCATAGCACAAAGACATAGAGATCAACTTGTTCCACACAAAGAAGGTGCTCAAGGAACGTACGTTTAATGGACATTACACCATACCTATGAGATTCATTAAGGTCAATTTTTTAGCGTTGAAAGGAAAAGGACCGTGTGAGCGAATTTCGTACTTAACAGGGCCCGAACTAAGGTGATGTTGGGATTGGTGGGAATGCGTTTGGAAGGTGAAGCATTAGCCTAACATCAGTTGTATCACTGTAATAGGCTGACACGTGAACCTCCAAGTTGGGGAAAATATTTGCTGGAATTGGACCAGAGATTTGGAGAGGTTACTTTTGAGAATCTTGCAGGCGAGTCGAAAGAGTTGAGACAAAAGGGTATAATTAAGGACTATTGCACTGAATTTGATCTTCTTTAGCACAAACTCTTCATGCCAGAGCTATATCTGGTAGGTCTATATTTGAAAGGGTTAAAACTTGGAATTGAATACACAGCTAAAATTTAGAATCCTAGAACCTTGAACATGCATACGAGTTGGCAAAGAAACACAAAGTTGTGAGTTGGCATTATTGGGGAATGGGAAAACATAATTAATGAAGCAGTTATTCGACGGCCTATCAATATAATTCGTCGAGGCCATCTCAAGGTCCATGAGCAAGTTAGAGGACGAGTGAGATGAAGTGGGAGCAAACAACTTCTAGTAAGGAATTCGACCATAGAAGTTGTAGGAAGTGCCATTTTTGTGGCTGTTTATGGTGGGGCTTCAAACATGACCTTTGCTTTTACGAATCATGACGGGCGGATTTCAATATGTCGCATTTGAAAGTCACATTTCGTCTTTCTATGCCATTTCCATGTCCACAAACAATAAACAAAATAATACATATTTTACATGCATAACAATTTTTTTATTCCGGTTCAATTATTTTCCACTCTTTCGTTCTCATGATTACTGCAGGAAAACAGTTAACAGATGCCAAAGGGTCAAAGAAAGAAAGAGCAGAGACGATAACTTCACACCAGCTCCATCCCATTGCTTCCACCATATAATGTTATAATCGTCCTAAGCCAGCATTATAACTGCATAAATGTATGTAAAAAATAAGTTTTACAGTCTAAAATACCATTAGGGTCACTACAATCGTTACTCATTCCAACTCAAGTATAGAATTACATCATCATATAGATTTCTTAGACGGCTTAACTTAATTAAAAAGGTGTTCAGTTATATTTTTCACGGTTGATAGATATAGCAAATATATACAATGTATCCCTCTACGCCATCCATAAATGATTATGAAGGCAGCTAGTCATTCATGGAAGGAGTGCTTGAAGTGCATGGAATGTCGAAGACTATTGTAAGTGATCCCGATGCAATTTTCACCGATTCTTTTTGGCAAGAGCTTTTTTGACAACAGGGCATAGCTTTACAGTACTTCTCCATTGCCGACAACAGGGCATAGCTTTACAGTACTTCTCCATTGCCTATCATCCCCAAATAGACAACCAAACAAAGGTTCTTAACTATGCATTGAAAATATATCTTTAGTGCATGACATCAAATTGTCCCAATTAGTGGAGGAAATGGATATCGTTGGAGGAACAATGGTATAATATCAACTTCCATTTGGCTATTTGGCTTACACCATTTCAAGTTTTGAAAGATAGGGAAGCTATAGTACATGTGTTGCAATTTCTTCTGCTCAACATCGTATGAAGCAACAAGTGGATCGCCATAAAATAGATAAGGAATTTTAAGTAGGTGGCTTTATTTATGTATACGACCTTATAGGCGATATAATGTATAATATCGGCCTTATTAGAAGTTAGCCTTGTTACTCCTTAGAACTTTCAAGGTTCTTAAATGCATTGGATCGATGAAGTATTAACCGGTACTACCATATGAAATAAAATTCATATTTCTCAATTGAAGAAGATAATTTTTTATTGTGTTTCATCTCCCTAATTATCCCTCCTTTAGTATATTCGGCTTTATATTTACCATTGGTAATGTTAGACTATCCGATTGATTAATTGCCATAACAAACATGTTGTACATATTTTAATGCAATGGTCATCCGTGAAAGCTAATGCATTTCATAAGAATCTATCTATGATATTCAACATCAATTTCCAGATGTCAGCCTTTTGGATAAGATTGCCGAGCGGAGGGCCCTGAGATGAGGCGTGGAGCAAGCTGAACAAGAAGACATAGGAGGAGCAAGCTGACCAAGAAGACAGAGGAAGTGTTGTCATTAGAAGAATGAAGAAACATCATTGCTGAAGAGATAGCAAGTTAGAAGATAAGGAAGAGTGATGACATTGTTTCATAGGTAACATTAGTTGACGAGAATAATACAGCTGTCAGGGCCTTAGTACTGATCAGTAAAAATAGCTTAGTACTGATCAGTAAAAGTAGCTGTTAAATAAAAACATTGTACTTCTTGTTTAATGAGTCAGATCTTGCAAGGATAGACAATAAATCTAAACATTTAATTCCAAATCTGTAAACAAAAGTTTAGTTACATCAATAAGTTTAGCTGTTTTTCCAATACGTATTGTCGTATTCGATTTCGGTATATTGTTCCATTATTTTACCATAAGTGCATAGTGTAGTTATAGATAGCATTGAGGAATACGGATTGATTCCAAGAGGATTATCGGTTAACAACTCATTACCCACAAATTTAATAAGCTAGATCAAATCTTTATTGATGGATGAATAAGCAAAAGTAAATAACTAACAAAATCTAAATACCAATGCAATCAGTAATCAAGGATATACTAAACTATGAATTCATTAGATATAGGCTAGGCTCCCTTATGACTTCATTCACTTTTACCTTTAATTAATGAATTATTCTAGCTTTTTGGACCAGTAGTCTCTAACTTAGACTACTTTAGAGGTTAATAAATTGAAATCTCATATGAATCTAGACAACAAAAGATTAGATTATTTTAAAGGTTAATCAATTGAAATCCCTTGCGAATCTAGACAACCTAAGACAACCTAAGAGTTTCTTAAATCATTCTATAATTGTCTTGATAATTTTTACCCTATCCTAGAAAGATATTGTGACTTTTTTTAAAATAGCTCACACTCAATCCTCTTTATCCACACTATAACCTAAACATACATCTCATCTCTCGATTCTTGATGTATTAATCATATATTGAATCTTTACCTTTCTTTCGTTTGATTCAATCAATATAAAAGTGTGAATAAATCATATAAACACTGTAATTTTGCTAATCAAAGAATGAATAGACATATGTCACATTATCGGTTCTACCTACCTAAATCCATATCCCATTCGTTCATAATATCACAGTGAACATCCACATAAAACAATAAAGAAAATAAGATAAAAACAAGCTTATTTTTTAAAATTTTAAATCTAAAAGTTTGTTGAAGTTCTGCTATATCTTCAAATAATGGTGAATCTTTGATTAAGATTAGTTCAAAATAGCTCCAAGATGACAATTAAGTTTTTCCATAACTCTCATTCTTTTTTTTTTTGCCTCCTTTTTGGAAAACAAGAAATCATTTTTTTAATAAGTTACATGATGTCATACACAACTATGTGAAGCTAGTGTGTACTCTATAAAATTCTTTAAAAATTAGTATCACTGATATAGGTATATACATACGACCATGTATAAAATCGCGTTCTTCATATGGCAGGTAACATGAGACGTGTAAGATGAATTGAAGAAATAGAAGCAACAACTTTTATACACGACACTCAACATAGGAACATGTTCTATTCTATGTTGTGTGATTCTTCACCAAATCTTCCAAAATTGCTTAATGTCACTCCAATTCTTCTACAACTTTGCTTCTTTGTTTATATAGGCAGAAATATGACCTAAAATGACTTCTTAAATTAAGTACCAAATTCTTTAAATTCATCCAAAACATAAAAACTATTCTATAAAAATATTGCTAAAAATTATTTATGTCTAATATGTATGAAACTCCCCTACACTTAAGCAACTGCTTATTCTCAAGCAAACCAATCTCTTATTCAATCTCAAATAGAAACAACTTCAAAAAAAATTGCTTAAATAATTCAACAAACTAATGAAAAATCTTCACCAGTCATTCAGTCATAAAGAATTATCAAAATGTTATACAACCAACTGCTTGCATCAATTCACATAAAAGTTCAACTCACTTCATGACTCTTCAAACTTCAACCTAAATCACAAAACTTAATCACATCATAAAATAAACACAAATAAGATACATGCTTTAACTTCCAAACACATTGAAATATTTTTTATTAGCAAAAAATAAACTTAAACAAAAGCATTAGAAGTCTGTTTAAGAAGTCACCCAGTCTTTTTACAAGAGACTAATCACCTTATCATTAATACCTCTAGTACTCAACTAAGCCATTATCTTAAATGGTTACTAAGACCACTATTTAACTTCAACCTTTTAATTGGTACAAAATTAGCAGAGTGAATTTTATTATGCTCAACTATTCACATATATTTTTAATTATAAAAGTGTTTAAAAGAAGTCACAGTTACCTATATATGTATCTCTTATATAAAGAATATCATAATGTTCATTAGGTATTCATTCTCTAAGTTCATATGGTAAATCAAACTCACTTATTCATCAACACTCATAACTAGCCACATGAGCAATCCTATTTGCCAAAATAATCAAATTCATAATAAATTATTTCCAATAGCATGCTTTCAAAGAAAAAATCCCAAAAATTACTTCCTAATGAGAAAGTACTGGCAAAATTAATAAGCTTGAGTGTACAGCTTATAGATCCAAAATCCCGAACAAGCTCAATAAGTTATTCATCTAGAAATGACATGTTGTAGAAAGGGGTCTTAAGCCCTTTAGTTTCTTAGATGTATGCCTCAATCATAGTAATGGCTTTAATAAGAAGCTCCTCAAATCAAAACATTGATTCTCTTCTTGCTACTGTTGTTGTAAAATTTTGAGTGAAACTTGATCGTTTCATACAACCTCAGGATAATTGTTCCACCCTAGATTATAAGTATCCTCATAGGGCGTGTTTTAAGGCTAGTTTCCCCTATAAATTAAATGCTCCCATATGTAGCTCAACGCTTGATATTTATGCTTAGGGTGGTCAACTTCACAAATGATGCAGTATATCATTGATACTAATTCAATTTCCAAATGCATATTACTATGCCTCTCATTCCAAACTTCTATTATCACCGTAAGCAGTAGTGCATCGTAATCCACATGAACAAATTGTCCTCTCCATCCTTCCATTATATTATAGTTATAGTTATAAGCATTTGTATTCTAAAAGTAACCAAAAGACATAAGGTCAGAAAATAGAGTTCCAAAAATAAATAAATATAAAAAGAAACAAAATAAATGATCTAATCTAGTTAGCTTGTAATTTTGCAAATATTAACGCCTAATCTATGGTAATGAAGCCAAAAAATTATTCTACCCTTTTATCACTAGAATACAATGTAGCTAACACTAGATAATACAGGTCGATCCCATGAGGATTTTTTATTAACTACTCACTTCTTTAAACTTAAAAAGTTAGATAAAATATGTACCGATGTATAAAAAAAATCAAATATCTAACGCGATTGATGATTAAGAATATACCAAACTATGAATAAACTAGATTTAGACCAGACTCTCCTAAAACTTTAGTATATTCAATTTCACATTTAATTAATTAATTATTCTACCTTCATAGATCTGTAAGAGTTCTTAAAATATATTACATTTTCTATTGAGATATATAATTTCTATTTAGAGGTTAATCAATTGAAATTCCTTATGAATCTAGATAACCTAAGCTTGTCATAAATCGTTATGTGAACTCTCTTGATAGGTTTTACACTAACTTAGGAAGTTATCTCAAACATCTCACAGTTAACCCTCTTTATCCATATTGTGACCTAAACAAAAATCTATTTTATATTAGTTCTATAGTTATTATCGACATCAAAATCAAAGTGTTCACTATTTGTTGTAGGATTATCATAAATATGCTCATAATATACTTGAATGTTGTGATAGTTTAATTTTTACATGTAATTAAGCATTGAAAACATGTCTTGTTATGTTGTAAGCTCAATTCTTTTATACATCTCATCGACCCCTTAGAGAATTTATAAAATATAGATACCTGTCCTCTAATACTCCTTTTAATGTTAGCATATTAATTGCATTAACCTTATATCCTTTTTCCTTTTGATCTTGCCCTTAACATATTTGTTTTCACCATTTCTTTCCAATTAATTTACCAATATTATCAAATAGTTGAGTATTAATTTCTTATAAAATATATTAAATAGCTCTTCAACTCAATAGATTGACGGGTGAACAAAGAAAAGTACAACCAAAAGCCATAATTTGCTAAAAGAAAGTTATCAAGTATCAAGTAAGAGTATCATTAGGAATGACATACTAAGCATACATAGTTTCCATTGTTATGATCATTAGCCAACATACATGAAACATATACATTCAATGTCGAAGTTTGATGAAATAGCATTTCAATTGTCCTTATAAATACTTTTTACTTTCATTAGATGTTAGATGAGTTTCTAAAGAAACGTGAATATGTCATAAGTAAATGATTTTCTCAGGTTATTAATGAATTACACAATTACTAAATATGTTAATACAAGTAGATGAGGTCAAACACATCAGTAAATTGTCCAGATGATGTCAAATGAGCTTTCCTTAAATGGCATGTAGTACCTTATATCTCAAACGATTTTATTTATACCTCACTTCAATACTAGTACTTTTTCTTTAAGAGCAAGGTTAAAAATGCATTTTGATCTCTATTGTAATCATTATAATACAATTTAAACTCTATCATTTGAGTGCATTCAATTTTAACTTTAACATTTTCAAAATAGACTCTAAGTAAACAAGATTTAATTTTCATATGTCAAGTACCACATTGGCATTTTTATTATTTTTAAACTCTATTAGTGGGTCCTACTACCATGTGGCATCCATTAGTGAGGCCTATATGAGCTATTTTAAAAAACTTTAATTTTTAGTTTTTAATTAGTTCGATTATTCTATTAGTTATTTAATTAAATATATGTAAAATCCCTAATCTAAATTAATCAAATTAGGCAATTAATTCTCAAATTCTTATGACTAATTTAATGCAAAATCCTTATATAGACTTGTCAATAATTTCATGGTGATAAGATCAGTAGACTAACTTATAATCTAATTTTTAAAATAATAGTCCTGACATCTTCTAATTCTGGAAAGATGAATCACGCTTACGGTCAAAACATCATCTGTTGTAACAGTGTTAGTGTGACAAGTGGGCTTAGATCACCTATTTTTATTATTGTGTGTCTATACTCAGTGCTATAAGCATCCACCTATTTAATTTTTATGAGTCTGTTTTATTGAATAAATGGATATTTATAAAACAAAATAGGCACAACGTAACGAAGCAAATGATCTGTCCCGCGGCAAGCAAGGGATTGGACGAACGTGTGAAAAATGAAGACGAGTAGGTGACTCAACCAACTGTCTGAATGGTGAACATTTGAGTCGACAACAGAGTAATCCAAATACAAGTAGGAGACGGTGTATTCGTAAGGCCCAAGTAACGGAACCCATGGCTATGACCATTATCCGGAATATAATAATAATTATAATAGACTCCTCTTAACTCGTAACTCATAACTAACAGTCAACTCCGCGTATCCTATCCTATCCTAATCAACTTTACTTTGTAGTTAAGAAACTTACCCTTGTCATTGCCTAATTCGGTTCCTATATAAGCCCCTACCGTCCACCGTCAAGAGACACTTTTGAGTGTTAAAGCCAAAAACATCAAATTTACATTGCAGTTATGCATCGTAATTATGAAATTTGGATAGTGCCCTTTTTTGGGCAAGGACATGTCCTCCCAAGCATTGAACTTGCAAAGCATGTTGCCTCTCGAAAGTTCAAAGCCTCACTTGTCATTCCCACCCACCTCTCCTCCTCCATCCCCTCTTCTCTCCGCCACTTCCCTCTCCTCGAAGTCATCGAATTTCCGGGAAATTCCTCGCCCCCGTTTCCACCTCCGCTGCAACAGCCAAGCTCCGACCTGCCCTTACCTCCTAATCATCACCATGATCGACACGGCCACATGTCACAAGGCCTGGAGACACTTTTGTCTGCCATTTCTCAGCAACCAAATACAAGACTGCCCATTTGCGCTCTGGTCGATGTTATGATGAGCTCTACTTCTGAAGCCTTTAAAAGGTTTGAGATTCCAACCATTGGGTTCTTCACTTCTGGTGCGTGCTCTGCTGCTATGGAGTACGCGATGTGGAAGGCTAAATTGAAAGAGTTAAAGCCCGGAGAGGTCTGTTTGCTTGATGGATTACCGGAAGATATGGCGCTTTCCGATTTGGATTTGAAGTGGCGCCATCGTGATCATCCCGGCGGCGGAGCACCGCCTCCACCACTAGGTGGATTAATCGGAGCACCGCCTCCACCACCAGGTGGATTAATAGGAGCACCGCCTCCCCCACCAGGTGGATTAATGGGAGCACCGCCACTTGGGCCACCTAGGCAGGGCGACCGACCACCGTGGTTGGAGGCAGCTGAAGGTTCAATCGGGTTTATGTATAACACATGCGATGAACTTGAGAGTGAGTTTCTGAGGTACATAGCCGACCAGACGGCAAAACCGGTATGGGGTGTCGGTCCATTGCTTCCGGACAAGTATTGGGTGTCGACAGGTTCCATTGTACACGACGGCGAAATTCGAGCCAACCGACGTAGCACGATGACAGAGGAGGAGGTGAACTCATGGTTGGACTCCAAGCCGAAAAGGTCGGTTCTTTACGTCTCATTTGGTAGCGAAGTTGAACCCAACATGGATGAGTACCCACAGCTGGCCGACGCATTGGAGGCTACCGACATGTCTTTCATTTGGGTCATACAACCCGGGTCCGGGAGACCGGGTCCTCCACCGCATATGTTGAGGGGTGAGTCAGAGGGCGAGCAGGGATACTTTCCTCATGGATTGGACAAAAGGATTGGTGAAAGAGGTTTGATAATACACGGTTGGGCTCCACAGTTGTTGATACTGAGTCACCCCTCAACGGCTGCATTTCTGTCTCATTGTGGGTGGAACTCCGCCATGGAAGCTCTGGGACGTGGGGTCCCAATTTTGGCGTGGCCGATCAGAGGTGACCAGTACAATAATGCTCAGTTGATAGTGAATCATCTGAAAGTTGGGTGCATGATCTCAGTCACAGAAGACTTTATTAAGAAGGATGACATTGTGAAGGGAATAGAGAGGGTGGTGGGGGATGATGAGATGAAGATAAGGGCAGCTGCTCTGAGTGCTAAATTCGAGAATGGTTTCCCAGAGAGTTCAACCCGTTCTTTGGATGCTTTCAGGGATTTTATTAACCAGAAAGCAGAGACGCAGTAGTCAACACACATTGTCTTCTACAGCTATTGAAAATTGAAATTCTAAAGGGTACTGATGCAGAACACGTATCTACATGTACTCACAATATTTGTGAGCAATCACGTGTCAATTTCTTGTTTCTCTTTTTGTTCTTACGCATCCAAATATGCGATTGAACTGACTTTTAGTACGATAATGTAATGATACTAGTTATATTCAATATCATTTTAGATAATTTTTAAAATTTTTAAAATAGTTTATAAAATTTGAAAAATAGTTCATTGATATATTTTTTAGTTGTACTGTATGTTTTACCATATTTCTAAAAATTATAATAATAAATAATAATAACAATTAATATGAAATAACAATATTTTTTAAATATTTCACATATAAATAATAACCACAATTAATATAAAAAACAATCATCATCATACTTAGAAGTTAAACCTAAAACAAAAATATTTATAGTTACATTACATATATAGAATTTAACATAAATGTCAAATATAAGTAAAATTAAAAAAAGAGGAAAAAAACTTAGAACGAAATTCAATCATCAACGGGAGGATACCCGCTGCATTGACCCTAATGATCATTTGGTATAAAATTCTTATCATTGAGAGGAGCTCCATCATCATTATCATTCAAATTTAATACATCAAATAGCATGTCAATGCTTTCTCATCCAAGATTATCTTACAAATCATTCACATCAACCAAATTCGGTTCTTCAGAAACTCAATCCACCAAAAGATCAATATTATCAATGGGAATTAGATCAGTTGAACTATTTGTACTATTAAAACTCCTAGTAAATAATTAAATTTAATTATTAGAAAATTTTAAGAAATTATATCAAAATTAGTAATGATAATAATGAAAATAACATATCTTTTCCAAAGCTTTAAATTGTAACGAACAAAAACCAAGTCATTCAACTTCTTATGCTCCAATATATTCCTTTTCTTTGAGTGAATAAATTCAAATGTGCTCTAGTTTCGTTCACAGGCTGTTGCACTCACAGATTGACTTAAAATCCGAATAGCAAACTTTTTCAATTCTGGAACACCATTTTCGAATTGATCCCACCAAGAAACTGTAAGTTATAAGATAACAAAGTAGTATTATAAACAAAATAAAGTGATAATTAATTTTCAACAAACAATAAAAAAATAACTAATATCTGGAGAAAGTTTCCTCTTTGTCGAATAACAATCGACATTTCAAAATCTCCATAAGACAACTTGTAAAGCTCTATTTGTGAGCTTAAAAGATCTTACATCCCATCAATGCTAACAATTGTTGTAATAGTTAAAAGCATTCCTCTATTAACTTCAACTTGTTTAGTAAGATCCAATCTAAAATAGACACTACAATTTAAAAATGTCTCACCTGCAAACAATGGAGAAGAAAGTTGTCTTTCTCTTCTCTCATTAATGATTGAAAGATATTGTGTGAATAAAGAAGCCCAATGTTTCATATTGGCCTTGATTGCTTCCATCGTTCTTTCCATGGCATAAAAAATATAACCTATTATTGGCTTTTTTTCACTATCAACCAAGCGAAACACCTTCACCAAAGACTCACAAACTCGGATAATAAATTGACATTGAGACCAAAATTCTCTATCTTTCAGTATAATATTACAAACCTCCTCCACTCCAGCATTAGACCTAGCATGCTGAGATGCAATCCACTTATCACCTGTAAACATTTGTCTTAACTTTTTTTTCATCAAAACAAAAGACTGAAGTGATAAGAAATTTGTGGCAAATCTTGTCACAGCAGGACAACACAAGTTTCTACCATTGGTAAATTTCTTTTTCATCAAATTTAATACCCATGCACAATTATAAATGAAATTTGTCACCTTTTTAGCTTTCTGCATAGTCTCATCAATAACAGGAAAATATCTAAGATCTCCTATATTCTCCGACATTAGATCAATGTAATGTGCAACACAAGGACTCTAAAAAAATGAATTATATGTAATTTGCAACCTTTTTTCTGTCGCTTTATAAGCAAAATCATTGTTAGTAATAAACTAAACAATGTTTTTCGGCCCTACTTTATTCACAACTTCATCAAATATTGCAAACAAATTCTCAGTATTTCTAATAAGGTCAGATGCATCAATAGATTTCAAAAACATAGTGTCATTTGAAGAATAAACCAAAAAATTTATAATAAGCTCTTGTCTCCTATTTGTCCAACCATCACACATGATTAAACATCCATAAGTACCTCAATTCACTCTTCTTTCAGTCAAATAACTTCTAATTTCAGAAACAACACAATTTAAAAGTTTACCTATTAAGTTATCAATCGAAGGACCTTTTGTATCCTGGATCAAAAGAGGCTATTGCATCCATCATAGGTTGATAATAATAAGACTGAGAAGCATTGAATGACAAACTTGTATCATACCACCATCTAGCTACTGTCATATTGACATTGCGAGCCGCATCTTTTGATTGCATTACACTACAAATTGAAGGTTGTGCTTCAAGAGTTGTTCGTGGTGTAAAGAAACTAGTCACCTGCCTTCTTCTCTTCCTCACATCAGATTTTTCTTGAGTTTGAGATGGAACACTATCTGTACCATTATCACCACTACCACTATCACTTCCACCTTCAATATTTCCAAAATCACCACGAAAACTAGAAAACGAACTTACACTACCAATTTTAAAATTCAATATTTCCCTTATATCTCTCTCATATAGATATTCACCAAACAATGTTTTCATCTGTCACTTCACATCATGACTTACTTTTTTATAGAGTTCTACATCTCCTTTAACCCTAGCTAAATGTTTTTTTAATCGGGTGATTCCTTTAACTTTCAAATGCTTGTTATAAAATAAGAAAATAGTACAGTTCTTCATATCGGAAGCCAATGCAGTATGAGCCCAAGCTGGATCATTGTATTTCCTTGAAGTGGGTTAATCAGAAGTACTTGAATTTTCTTCCATTTATCTGTATACATAAAAATAAATAACACATAATTTCAGTACGCAATATGCATATCCATCTTATATAATATAACTCATTCTGTATGATTATATTACACATTATTCAATTTAATGGAACACAATTCACTATAAGTCAAAAGCTAACAATTCAAAACATTCATCATAGTATATAATAACACAAAACATACATCAACAATTTCCAACAATCACAAAACATTCATAATTCTATTTTCATTTCCAACAATTTACCAACAATCACAAAATATTCATAATTCCATTTTCATTTCCAACAATTCCAAAAAATTTCCATTTCCAGCAACCACAAAACATTCATAATTCTATTTCTATTTCCAACAATTTCTATTTCCAACTAGCATAAAACATTCATAATTTCATTTTCAACAATTTTCATTTTCAACAATCACAAAACATTCATAATTCTATTTTCATTTCTAACAATTTTCAATTCCAACAATCACAAAACATTCATAATTCTATTTCCATTTCTATTTCCAACAATAACTACCAATTTTCAATTCCAACAATCAAAAAATATTCATAATTTTATTTTCATTTTTAGCAATTTCTATTTCCAACAATCACAAATCATTCATAATTTCATTTCTATTTCCAACAATTTTCAACAATTTCTATTTCCAACAATCACAAAATATTCATAATTCTATTTCTATTTCCAACAATTTCCATCAATTTCCTACAATTTCCAATTTCAACAATCACAAAACATTCATAATTTTATTTCCATTTTCAACAATTTCTAACAATTTTCAATTCCAACAATCACAAAATATTCATAATTTCATTTTCATTTACAACAATTTTCAATTCCAACTATCACAAAACATTCATAATTCCATTTTCATTTCCAATAATCACAAAACATTCATAATTTAATTTTCATTTCCAACAATTTCCAATTTCATTTCCAACAATTATCAACAATTTCCAATTCCATTTCCAACATATTATTTGGGTGTGTATAATTTTTCTTTTACAATATATCAAATATGAAAACACAATATTTGGGCATAGTTTATCATTATAACTAATGATTAAAAAGGGGAAAAAAGTGTTTAAATAGTTTCCTTAAGAGTTAAGAGTCTTTATACTTTTTAATTTAACAAAAAAATTATGTATGTAAATAATATATTTTAATAAAATAACAAATATACAAAAAAATTAAATTTAATTTTTGTGATTTAATTTTATATATTTTATATAATAAAAAGTTCGAACACATATTTCTAAACTTTTATTAAAATTGTGAATTTTAGTATTTAAAAATTTATTATTATCACGTAATTTAATTGAGGATAAACAAGAGCATTCACAAAATAGTCTTATATTACATTAAGTTTTATCGACTTAGTTTAACGTCAAACGCTTAATAGTTAATATGCATTATATTTTATTAATTTTTAGAACTTAAAAAGTGCACTCAACATAATTAGAATGAATAAACATATCTATTAAAGTGCAAGGTTATATTACAACATTTGAATGGTGAGATATGACAACCAATTAACTTTTCTAAATACACACTCATTTAAATTTGTCCAAAGAAGTTGAAGATAGGTTTTTGGTAGTTTAGCATATATCAGTTGCGTTTAACTTCTAACAAGATAATTATTAATAATTATAACATAAAATTAAGACATTTCAATTTATAACGAAACGGAACAACAACTGATATAATTCTATTTCCAATTTTCAGATCACAAACAGTCCACTATATAATTCCATTTTCAATTTTCATATCACAAATGACAAAACCCAAAACAATATCGTGAGCATTCAACTTTAACAATTCAAATCTAGAATCCAAAATCCAACCTATTCAGATACACGCAACTCCAATATCGTAAGCATTCAACAATTCTACTGTATAATTCCATTTCCAATTTTCAGATCACAAATGACATAATCCAAATCAATACTATGAGCATTCAACTTCAACAATTCAATTCCAGAATCCAAAATATAACTAATTCAGGTACGCGCAACTCCAATACTGTGAGCATTCAACAATTCAATTCCCAAATCCATCATCTAACATTCACAAATCCATCATCTAATTCCAATCCAACATAATAAAATATGCAATTAAGCAGGAAAAATTAAAAAAAACATACCCAAAAACAAATCACATGCTTCGGGTCTTCGGGTTGTTGGTTCAAGTTGGTGACCGGTGGTGTGATGTGCCCAAGCTACAATGACGACGACGTGGTGCAGTGTAGCGGGCGGTGGCATCCTCGGGTCCCTGTAGAGGGAGGTTGAAGACGTAGACGGTGGCATCTTCAACCGACACCAAAGGAGTTGAGGTTGGAGGAGGATGAGGGAAGGAAGAGAGAGTGAGACAAAGACCGAGGACGAGGAGAGTGCAAGACGACAAGAGTGAGTGATAGGCGCAAAGTTTTGAAATTTGTGATTTGGTCCTCCATATTTTCCAAAGTCACAGTATTGGCCAGTATGCCCCGGTATTTTATGTATCGGCCAGTACCGAACGAAAAATACAATACCGACCAATATTTATAGCCCATATCGATGTTACGATTACCGTTCTATTTTTCGATCGGTAACGATACTCGTAAGGTTGGACACATCTCATTAGCAATACTGATAATTAAGGATCAAATTGCAAAATCTTGTCCATATATGTTCGCCAAATTGCACACATTTTCATTTTTTGCCGAAAAAGTTGCTACTTGGAACGAGCATGAGAAAACATTTTGCTTTTTCACTATGTTTTTGGGCAAAATTTCATTTGAAAACACTAAATTGATTTTGTTCTTTAAGGCACAGAATTGTGAATTGAATACATGCATATGCCTAAATAAATGATTTTTGTGTACAATCAGTATAAGGTCAGTAGGTTCAATCTGTCGACGATGGATCACTCTCCAGATCTGGAACTATAGCAGATGAAAGCTCTATATGGGATACACGAACAGCACCAATTAACCGCTCTGGCAATTCATCCATAGTATTTGCCTGCAAACAGAGGCAAATAAATAAATATTTCACGTCGGGGAGAAAATAAATACAACATGCCCCAACATCAAAAATAAGTAATATATAAGCATGGATGTAGCACTAAATGAGTTTCTTGAATCAACAAAATGTGACCTGAACCAAGCTTCACTTGGTTCCTTGAGAAACACTCATCACGTTACGGCTTTAGGAGATAATGAGCCCTTGCACAATGAAACTATCTTATAAGAAAGAGACCAGGAACCATAAGAGTATAAGATGAGAGCACACCCTTTGTGCCATGTATAGTATATATCTTTGATAGAAGAGCTGTCAAACATGTGAGTATCTCTGCTATCCTTTCCTTCTTTCATAGTTTTAACCAAATGCAAGAGCTCCACGAGCAAACGTGGAGAATGAAAAAAACGAATAGACTATCCTGGCTACTCCAAGACATGATGTCAAGGCCACTCATATCAACTGCCAACAGAAGTGTCTATGGCGGTAACTAGTGCAGCATAAGCAGGAACCCAGGGGACCACAAATGGCCCAATATGCGCTTTTAAGAATATTGGAGGAGTATTTCATATAATTTTAAAATTGTCATTTGTGAACGTAGCAACAGCAAATTCACATCCAGGAATTTAAATACGAGCGGTGGCCAAGTCATGGTCAGTAAAAAGTCAATAGTAACTAACGTAGATGTTACAGAGGTAACTACTACTTTTGTGCTTCTTAGCTACATCCTTGTATTATATGTATGTAGTAATCACCAAAAGAGAGAGAGCAGCTCGAGCAGAACAGGAAAAATATTTTCTTGGCATATAAAGGAAACTAAAAATAAGAATCCATGGAAAAGACAATGCATTATTGAGAATGAGCACAGACGTACTCCTAACCTATCAGCCCTCAGCTCCTTTGCAACAAGAATATTAATATTGAGAATAGGTCTCAAGTATATAAAAAGTACCTGTACAAGAAAAGCCATATCAACCACTAATGTTGTTATTACGCCAATTACAAGGCCCAGAACTCCATTAGCAACAGTAGAAGAACCAATATCAACATCAACCTACAGATAAATAAATCATGTTAGACCAAGCAGACCATATAAGCAAGAATGTATGCAAGCATTGATAAATGCAAGAGATCAAGCCTACTTCTAGATATGTGGGGCCACGTATGTAGGTGCAATCGACTGCTTTCCCCAGTAAACAAGGAGTGCTTCCAACACTTTGGCGGACAATCCACGAGCCCTGCACAATTTGATGACACATCCAGCAAATAGAACTGTCAGGTGAAGTTAGGAAGTGTTTCAACTATTTCCTTCAACGCATCTCTATTTATTCAGGCCTGAAAAATTCAGTAAATAATGTCATCCGTTACATGTATTCAGCATTCAAAGCATGAATCCTAATCAGTCAACCCTGTTGTGCAAATCTAGCAAGAATGAAAAGTGCCCTTAGAAGCCCTAAAAACCTAGCAAAAGCACTTTTCAGATATTGGGAGATCAAAGGAAGTACCTTGGGAACTGATGGAATAAGTTTAAACCTACTATTACGAAATTCATCATCACCATCAACAAAACGTTGCAAGAGAGATCCAGGTGCTAATCTCTTCGTCACAAAATAAAAGACCATACTGTAGTGTGTAGAGCCAGGCACCTGCAGAGAGTAAAATGCTTATTTTTTTGCCCATTCTTTAAACTTTTAGTTTAAATCCATACTTCGCAAAAGGAACAAACTTACTTGCAGATTAAACACTACAGAGAAAAGTCCCTTCTCTGAAGCAACCTACAGAAGAGATTCAGTCAGACTCAAGTGTCACACTATTTGAGATAATTAATAAGCAAAACCAAGATGAAAATTCCAGGTTGTTATTAAATGAAAGAATAAAATAAACCTCTAGTCCAACTCGTAAATTTAAAAAAATTTCATGCTAAGTTCTTTATGGTAAAAAGTTACAACTATTCAGGAAGAAAAAGGAATAGATGTTCCATACAAGAATGTAAAGCTATTGTGTCAGAAGATGGTTTTTTATTATTTGGAGGAAAAAGGGGCCTTTAACAAAAGTATAACTGTGATGTAAAACTAGTTAACTTCTTGTTTGGTCCAGAAAAATAGAAACATTAAGAGTAAAATAAGGTAGGTCTGAACCAAAAGTACTTCTTACTTGTACTGCACATCCTTGACGCCTAGCTACATGGTCCATTCTTTTTGTATCTTTGAACCAATCAACAGCAACAAGATCCATTAAGTGCTTACCAGCAGGGATCTACACAAACAAAGTACATGAGAAAAAAGACAAGGAAGCTTGCAAGGGATCCCTAAATTATAATATTAAGTGTAAGCTTCAAACAGAATAAGGCCAACAATCAGGGAACCTTTGACTTGTCGTGAAAAAAGCTTTTGCCACGGACTCTGAAGTTGTTCCCATCTGAAATTTGCCAACAGTCACGAGCATTGTCACGGTCATCTCGACGTAGGTTACCCGAGAAACAGGACAAATCGATTTGATCAGCTGGCTCTTCATCCAAAGCTTCAGAGGAAAGACAGAAGTGAAGGGACAATTGTGAGCCTATGTTGCTAACACATCTACAGAAGAAATACATGAAAGACAAGACAAAAACTAATTGTAAAAACCACCTGGTTTTCTCAACTCATTATCTGGCTTGGTTGAGTAAGCCTGAAACAAAGGAAAAGGGGGGCAGAAGGAGGAACAAACATTACAAGCTGGAAAGGCTGTGAAGAAAACACATTATAGAATACTTTTCAAACATACCTCTTGCTCATCTTCAGCTATCTGAAATTCTTCATCCTCGTCTGAGTACTCATCTAGCATTGTGGAGTTTCTGCTTGTGGCATTCATTTGGTCGGCTGTAGGTGCAGGATGAACAGAAGATTCTTGAGCTTTTACGCTTCTCTTTGAAGAAACCGAAGCTGAGGCCATATTGACCATAATGGGTATCCTAGGGGGAGCACCTCTTTCATCTGTTTGGGCAAACCATTCCCGGAGCCCTATCATAAGAAAAAAAGAACTGGAACTCTGACAAACAGGACCATACAGATTGTGAAGACAATTTTAGATCTAAACAACCAAAAACCATCCAATAGACAAAAGAATATCTCTACAAATTTTTATTATTATTCATGTAACCCAATTGCCATATGGTATCAATACAAAAAAAAAAAATCAGCAAAGTAACTATTTCCGCACACAAAATAAATAAATGCAGTGCAAAAGCTTCCAAGGTTTTAAGAGTGATGCCACCAAAATAAGGAGCACTTTTTCAAGAAGAATCTGCGACACTGTAAAAGGAAGGCATAAAAATATAGCATGATGTACCAACAAGCTCAGGGAAATTGTACAATAATTAAAAGAGAAGAAAGAAAATACATCAGTGAGAAATGTTGATGTCACTATGAAAATCTATTGTGAACAACTATTTCCACAATAAAAAAAAATGCAGTCAAAAAAGCTTATGATGTTCAAAGACGGATGTCTACTACACAAGGAACAGTTGGCCTTTATAAATAGAGCCATAATGCTTCGTAAGTATGAACATGAATCACCATATAAACCACATTCTATTAATCAGCTAATGGAAAAGATGCATATAAACAACAAACCACAGGAAAAAGAAAACGTAAACAGAGTCAAACAGATCAAACTCTATCTTTTGTAACTTTGGGAAATATATAGAAACTTAAATATAAGAAGCACCTGGACTTTAGATTTGAACTATTCCTCAAACAAAAAACAAAAGAAAACAAAACGCACCAGCCACACTGTTTAACATTTGAAGAAGACAATGTTGCTGAAAAGAGGGCATATAACCCGCACCCCATCCTTTTAGATCAATCTGCATAAGGTGCTGAACCTGTGATCTGGGTCTCCCACTTCGAGGTTTCAAGGGCGAGATGTTAAATCCTCCACCTGCAGAAAATTAGAATATAAACAACTTAACATGTAAGCTTTAAGATAAGAAAATTCCAAGCATAAAGCAAATGAGAGTTGGGATGACTTACTTTCAAGATGAGCACGAACATAACCTGGCTGTGGACCACAATTCTCATGCTCTCTAGAACGAAATAACACAACTACAGAAAGTGTAGAAACCTCAGCTAATTGTTACTAAAAAATTATGTAAATAGAGGAAGCTATTTAGAAAAAACATTACCATAACTTCCATCATCATTTCGGCGCCAATAGCGTACATAGCAAAGATCACGGGGCCAGACAAACCTTAAGCCAATTGACGTGTGAAAAACATAGTAAGGCAAAAAAACATGTGAATTCTGGAAGAAAAATATTTGTTTTGTTCTGGCAGTTTTATGCATTTCGCTCTCAGAAGCATCATGCAATATCATTCTAACAAAATGATTTTGTTTATTGACAAAAAAATGACTATGCAACGAGCTAAAGGACTCCAAATACATGTCAGTAACAATTCTTTGTCAATACAGCAGAACTTTATCATATGATATTACCAAAAACTGATTACATTTGGAAAATCTCAATATTAAGGACTTGCTCTGTTGAGGAAAGAGCATTTTTTGCTTTTCATTCTGAGCAGTTTTTGCTTTTCACTATCACATTTTTCTTTTCCATGGAGAAACTAGAGACAAAAGGAAAACGAATTCATTGTTATTAACATTTAAAATTATATTTTCAAGAAAGATACTTACTTATTAATATTACCATTATATAGTTTCATATAATAGATACATAGATACCAAGATGATACATTGAAACATGAGTACATGCACCACTTTGAAAATTAACTTTATGCATGACTAAAATGAAACACTTAAATTTTTTTCGCAGCCAAAAATATTTTCAAATTAGATAAGCCAGAAAAGTTGGAGAAGATGCATTTAAATATTCTTGTTACCCGTTTTTCTTGGAGAAGTATTTTTGATAATTAATTTAATTCCCCACAATTGATCAGGCCCTAAGAATTCACACTTGCCACAGAATGTGTCAAGCATCCTTCCTTTCCAGCTCAAGATTTTCTTCAGAACATGGAGATAGCTATATAATTAATAATTACACAGCAACTCACAGAAAGATACGCATCAAGAGAAAAGAGAGAACAATTTTTTCATAACCAAAACAAAAAAAATGCTTCATGCTGAACAACATATGTCACATCTTAATAAATTTAGGCAGAGGAGTTTCATGAGAGAGAATAATACATTGAAAACCAGTCCAGCTGAAGTCTGTGATAGAGTATAGCTGTATGCCCATCCACCTCCTCAACTAAACTGCCATACTGGAAACTGCAATCCCACCTGCACAAGGCATTGAAATAAACATGAAAAAAAATTCCAAAAATAGGAGGGACAAAAAATAGGACATTGTAAAAGAATCATTTGATGGACAATTGAAGTACCAAAACTATTTTTCAAATATCTATGGTGGAAAGTCTAACTGGCAGGCAAATAGCAAACATGCTAGTAGCACATTTAGAAAACACAGGAAAAGATGCCCATGCGTGCTGAATCTTCTCTTTTTCTTCCCTTTTCTCAACTCCAAAGAAAGGAAACAATTTGATACCAATAAGGTTCACTAGAATCGTTGACCAAATGCAGCGGTAATATTTGTGCTTAGCTTCAACTATCATATCAATGAACACTTTCCACAAAAGTAAAGAAGAAGAAATCCAAATTCCTATATTTTTTTATTTTTTTCCTGTTTGTAAATGCAATTTACAGTTGTATAGCTATATAGGCGTTTGGGCCTAAAGTGTTCTAGTCCCTTTTTAAATATAAATTTCAACTAAAAAACAAAAAGAAAAATGAAACACCTACTCAAAACGTGTTCCATCCATGCTCATTACAAGTTCAAATATTTCCTCACAGGAAGCTTCAACCACACCCACAGCTTTCATTGCTCTGCTACAGCTCCTTGGCTGCCCAGAACAACAATTAATCATAACATCAATAATAGCAGGATTCACAGCAAAGAACTTCGCATTAGTTTAATAGGTCGTACAAGGTAATCAACTTCAAGAAGCTCTTCAAAGATCCGGAGTCCTGCCATATACAGTTAGAGAACATCAAGAAAAAGACTCATCCACAGCAACTCATCTATGTTATCATAAGATGGCCAGGTAACTGATTATGTTCTAAACTTTTAAGTAATACCAAAAAAAAACAAGAACACAAGGAAAAGCACTAACCATTTTGGCATTGTAGTAGACGCCAATGCTTTCTAGAAAATGCTTGGTTATTGATATTTTGTTTCGACAATTCTGAGTCAACTTCACGTGTCCAGTCAAGTATTGAATCAGGAATACCTACAAAGTGATGAACAGGATAAGATTTGACCATAATTTGCATTGCTTAAACTTTAGGTCAGAAGTAAAGGGCATAAATGAGAACCATTTCCAATTGTTGTTCTCCGCAAAATTTGTTGATGAGATTCCTCTTCATCCTCCTGTGCACTGAACCTGTAGATGATTAGAGCTTAGAAAAAAAGTATCAAAGCATATAAAATATGAGAACTTTACAACCACATGAACTTTAAAACTAGCCCTAATAGCATTTTGACTCTAATTTTAGCACCAATTTTGGTTCATGTTAGCAGTGGCTCATATCATTAATATAGAGTTTATTTAAGTAACAGTAATGCTGCCAGTAAGGGCAAGGGATCCCACGAGGAAGGGCACAGTCCTTCCATTGAAGTAGAAGGGGCATATTTGTAATTTTGGATTTTTATTAGCCCATGTTGTAAAAAAATAACTCAAGTCTTCATAGGGTTGTATTACCATTGGCAATGAGTAGTGAAAAAGAACGTAATTTTCCATGGACACTGGCACACTTGCTGAACCACATAAAATCCTATGTTCTCTGTTCTCTATAATCTATGTGCATGTGCAATTTCGTGTTATTTGCTAACAGATCACTATAGCAGTGAGAAAAAATCTGCATAACTATGACAAAACATTTTCAGGACCAGCCATAGAATCCAGCCCGAAGGTTGAAAAATTTTGTAACATTAGGAAAGTTAAAGTTAAAAACCATATATGAAAAGTATTAAAGGCTTATCAATTACTAGTCAAAGTCAAATATATAGAAACAAGCACGTGGATACTGTCGAAGAGGCACTCACTGACTTTCATGGTCTGAAGAAGACGCATTTCTCCCATTATCCATGCCAGATTTATATTCAAAAGACACATATTTGTTACCATTTGGAACTTGGGAATCCTGATGCTGCACAGATAATAGTGAAGTAATTCCATATGCATCATTCCGTGCAAGGAAAGAACCGTTTTCACCCACTAAGGAGATGAATCCATAAGGACATTAGAACAGCCAGGAAGAATAACTACTTAAGGTTCACTATGATAATCTGATCCAATGAAAAGGATGATGCACAACCAAGGAGAGAGAACTCCAGAAACTAGATTCTAAAAACCTTTCATTATTTCTTTAAATTAAAAAAATGAATAAATACTTAAGGTTGAGCATGATAATTTGATCCAATGTAAAGGATGATGCACAACCAAGGAGTGAGAGCTCCAGAAATTATTTCTTTAAATAAAAAAATTTGAGAAGAGAAAGAGAAACGAGTTTATCTACAGGGAGGAGGAGGAGGAGTAGATGATGTAAGAATCCTGTCCAAGGAACACAAACCTTATCAATTACGTACTCAATCTTTTCCTTCCAAAGTAATGCTTCTTGAATGTTAAATGCTGCCATCTGCAATAGCATCAAACCTCAATATAGTTAACCTTATCCAGGAAAATGGAGAAAGAAATGTAAGCTACCAATGAAAGTAGACAGCTGGAATGCAAGCAACAATGACAGCTGCCTCATCCTATCTTAACCTAAGGAATCTCGTTTCTGAAAATGCATGGTTGCAGAACTACTTTTCTAATTAATGTCATTTTTAGAAGATATTATCTTTGAATGCTGCTAAGGCAGATTAAGCACAAATTGTTTGCAGAAATACTTTTCTTATTAATGTAATTTTTAGAAAACCTATTCTTTGCATGCTGCTAAGGCAGATTAAGCACAAATTTCATTCTCACAAAAAAAAAAGGAGCAACAATATTTCAAATAGTTTCACTCTTTCCAGATGATAATGATCCCATCTACTTGTTAGGAACAATTGAATAAAACTGGACCTTTAACAGGAACAAAATATATCTAACAGAAAGAGCAGCTAAAAGTCAAAATATTATAAACAATTAACCAATTTTGAAGAGAATCTATAAGTAGTATATTTAAAAGGCATCCAATACTTGAAAGTCCATAAGACAAATGTATCCACATCGTCAAAGTTAATAGGCTTTAATACAGAAATGAAAACCAAATAAATAAATCTAAAATACCAAGAAGGCAAGGTTATGTGTCAAACATTAACTTCTTGATCTCACTTCCCAAAGACAGATGAAATATGTAATGGACTACCACAGTGGTATCTTGTATATGACTATAGTACATAAATGCAAGGGTAACTCACCGTGACTTTATTATGCTTTTCTTTTGTGTTGTACACAGATAACACATATACCATCTGCAGGATCGAAAGAACAGGTAAACTTAAGATCAAGCTTCACATAATTAAATTGTATACAATAATCTGGAGCATACCACTGGTCTTACTCCTTAACGTAACACTATGTCATTACTATTATAAAGGAACCATTGATTTCAGTAGGAAATGATAAAACATCAAGTCACTATATTTGTGCACATCGTTCAACAAAAAACTCACTTTGTAAATGTTTGAACTGAGTATAAATGTGTTAATAGTTTGAGCAAGGAAGAGTAAATCTGTATATAAACTTGGAAAAAAATCGTGACTGCCAAAAAGTCGTAATCAATTATATTGTTAAGACAACAAATGAACTGGCGTTGGAAAAGATGGAGAGTGTTTGACTGGTTTAGGAAGAAGAAAGAACTATTTCACAATTCTATCAGTCTTGAACCCACACAACCCCATCAAAGCCAGCTTCATCCACTCTCTTTTCTATTTCTTTCTTTTCTGTCTATATTCTTATTTATGGATACAAATATATCTATATATATTAAGTCTATGCAGTCATCCTTCAATAGGCATTCCCACTTAAGTGCACTGGCATATTAACTTAAAGCCTATAACCTGATAAGCATACCCTAAACACTATCAATAGCAATTGCATCACCCCAGGAGGCAGGACAATGGTAGACAAGAATTAGACTCTGAAATAGAGCTTTAGGCCTAAAAGTGGTAATCTCTTCCATGAACAACAATGGAACATCACAGTTTCATTCAAATGTGAACCATTTTGATTTATCTAAGTTGCTCCATATAAACATTAACAACGTTAAGCTCCTTCCCGTAACCTGATTCCCGCACGGAAGACCAATTAGTTGCATGTAAACAGTCCTCTAATTTCAATCTTCTAACTCTAGCCACTACAATTAAGCACTGTCATCATTATTTCTGAATGGCTAAAGCAAATATAGTTTTAGCAATTTGCACTGATTCCCAGTATTCTTTAGGTGGAGACGGGAACAAAAATTTGAACGAGAACATAGTATAAGCCATAAGCACAAAGAATTGAAAAAAAAAAGGAAAAAAAAAAACAAGATACAACATACAAAGAGAAGCCACTCACATGTCCATGGTGAGTTTTCAATCCACGATCGTCAACTCTACAGTTGCCATCTATCAATAAGGTTTTAATTGGAACCTGATTCAACATTCAAAAATACACACTTCACTTCACTTCTCTATTCCCATTTCCCTCGTCTAACAATGTATAACTACTACAAACACTCTAACCGCCAAAATTAAATATCCAAACAGCATCACACATGAAATAAAAAGTAAACAGCGGACCTCAAAATTAGTTCACAAATTCCCAAAAAAGGGAAACAGAAGAAAAGAAAAGCAAAAGTAATGACAAACTTTTAATTGACCTGATTGTCCTGTGGTTTCTTCTTGTAATAAGCAAGAAGTCTGGATTCAAGCACGAAATACCTCATGTGTATAAAGGATCGACCGATCTTTCTCCTTCCATACCTCACCATCCATCCTTCGTATATTACCTTCGACATTCTAAATTCACCAAAACTTAAATAAAACCAAAGAATTGAAGAGAGAAAAATCAGAAATTGGAATGAATCTCGCAGAAGTGGAAGCTCAGACAAAAAATCTTAAGCTTCCTGCGAGATCACTCTCTCTAAAGCTCCTTATGTCACTTGATCGCAGGTAGCGTATCCATCATTACAAGTCATTTGGCTTTTGAAAGACACGCATTTCGTTAAAAACCTTCCACTACTGATTCTCCGGTTTAGGAAATAATCGGAGACCAAACAGGGCGAAGGAAGATCAGGGGCCAAGATCGCGACAAACGACGACGTTTACTAGAAGACAGTCGTAGCTTTGGGTTTGGGGCTGAGGAGATAAATCTAAAATCAAAAATCAAAACGCGGAGGTTTATAAAGGCCAACGGGGGGAGAGAGAGAGAGAGAGAAAATGTGGCGTGACACGTAGAGGAATGTGATTGACAGAGGAGATGTAACTCAGCTTTCAAATTGAAAATAAAGCGGAAACGGAAGGGGCTGTTGGTCATTGGCAGTGGTGTCAGTACGTAGCCCGGGATCGGCAGATCATGATTAGTGCTTCCAGTCTTGGGGTTGATGCCCTTGCCGGTTATAGAATCGACCCCGGATTATCAAGTTAATTACGGGCGTAGATCTTTAAGTATCTTATGCTTTCTATTGATTTATGCCAGTAGTCCTCACATGTCACGACGTTTATGAAATAAAACTCATATTATTTATTAAAAAGGTAATTGACTGGTTGATCGATTTTAACAATTTAGTTGCCGTTTGTAACAACAAGGCGGCCTATGCCTATAGTTGGAACAAATTGGTTACTTCGAAGCCCTGGTGCTTGAGAATTGAGATGGGATATCCGGGGGAAGTTTAGTTTACAAATGAAATCTCACACTTTTTGGTTTTGTGAATTCATCTTCACCTAACCTAAATGTTATGTTCTTTGGTAACCAATTGTCTGTTCCCTTGGCATGTTATCCAAACTTTGTCCATTACTGTCCTAACAAAACTAAGAATTTTTCTCATCTTTGCCCCTTTCCATCAATAACAACTCACGCAGTCCCTTTTCAATTAATCCTATGTCATGTAGCTCCAACAATTTGTCACATGATAGCTAAATCGAATTGGTAAAATAGTAAAATACGTTTTTGCAATAGAGGTCACATCACTATCCACTACTGCCCTTTGAGCAATAGAGCAATGGAAAGAAATTGAATTGGTTTTCATTTCAGATAAACAGAGTGTGTATGTTACTGTCATGGCGTGATGGGAAAACTAGAAGCTCGTGTTGTGTTCATTTCAATTACATAGTAATAATGAAGTGGCCGCATACTTTCGTCCAACCTCATCACCTAATTTGAAAGAAAGCTAGGAGAAATGGTCTATTCTCATCTTTACAAAAGTTTTAACTTTTTGAATCTTGCCTTAACATTCATTTAATATATATTTTCACCTGGAGTACAAGTTTATGACATATTACTAATCAAAATATATAAGTTTTCGTAAAAATAATCGTAACTTTGTTACAAAAATTATACGCATCATGTGTGTGTGTGTATATATATATATATATAAAGTCACAGCTATTGTTTGAGTGAACTTGGATAATTAACAACTAATCTAATTGAAAAAGGGCATGAGATGAGATCCACGTAATCTTAAAGTAAGTCGAATCTCCTGATATGATAACCTTTCGCACAAGAAATGGGATAGCACTCATGGCCTCTTTGGTTCAGTGGAATATGCATTCTATTACTCATGTATTCCCAATAATTAGGTATTTTAAGTTTGCTAGAAAAAAGCCCACATAATAGTCAATCCTAAGATTAATAATTGCTAGACATCGGAAGCAATCCTACCTACTTAACCAAATTATTTTTTTAAAAAATGGAATCATTTGTATTGGAGCAATGCGCCGTTCTTCCCTTTATTAACTTCCTTCCACCTTCACTCTTCTTCTTCCCTATTTCCAACTTTGTTTCCCCCCTTCTGCCTTCCTTCCCCCTTCATTTATCTTCTTGTCATTTATCTTCACATTTCCTTAACCACCTCCATTCAACTCATTTCACCTCTTCCCATCTCTGTTTCTTTCCTTCCACCTCCATTTATTCCTATTTCATTTATCTTTCCATTTTATCCACCTCCATTTAACTCATTTCACCTCTCCCTTCCCACTAGACTACATTTCTGCTTCATTCCCAGATCTAGGTTTTTTTTTCTTTTCCGCTTCCTTTTCTCTCTCTTCTAAGGACATTTTGGTCCTGCCTACCTTTTTTTCCATCTCAGGCTTCCCACCCTTTCTATCTTTTCTAATATTGCCTACCGTCCTCTGCCCCAACTTTTCTAGATCCTCAACTTTTTGCCAAACTGAGCCTTTTGAATACAGACATGTCAGTAAGCCCTTTATCCTCTACTAATTTTCCTCCTTTTCCCTCCAAGGATGCAGAAGGCTCCTCTGTTCCAATTCAAGTTGCTCTTGTAATACATCAACAAGTTAGGAAAAGTTTGAAATAAGTTATAGGGTAAGGGCAGAACTGTACCTTGCATTACTGGCCTTCGAAAAAGCAGGATGGCCAACTGGTTGTTTCCCCTGATTTAGATTTCCTCCAGGTTGGTGCAAAAACTTGATTGGCTTCTTTTAGGATTGACGACCTACATTTCCAATTATTCAAAAATGGGCACATTCTATGTGAAAAAACAGAGGTTTGCATGAAGTACTCATAATAGCAAAAAACATGTTGCTATCTACATTCTCATCTAAAGATACAACTATGAAAGTGGTGGAGGAGGGTCTTTGGCATATCCATAACCAACCTTTACTTTTATAGCCATGGAGACCTAGGATCCAGGCTGATTTCCTTAAGCACTAGGTTGTTCCCTTATAGGTACACTTGTACAATGTTTCCCTAGAATATTGGACTACTGAAGGCCTTAGTATAATAGTAAGCTAACTTGGACAACCCTTTTGTATGGATGAAATATTGCCTAAAGAAAGAGAGTTGGTTATGCAAGGTTGTGTATTAATGTGGAATCACTCCAAAACTTGCCTAACAGTATATCGGTTAGGAGATTGGGAGCAAATGGCTTTTTGTTTGAAGACAATGTTTTTGTTAACTACCAATGGAAGCCCTCCTTAAAATCCTAAGGGAAACGATGCATACTTATGGGTAAGAAGTTCTTAAGGGGAGACTATGAAGAGCTTATGGGATTGGATATCAAGTAGGTTAGGAGAATACTCAAAATGAACCCTCTCAGGAGACGGGGCTAGAGGTCCACCATCTACCTGTGAGTGATACTCAAAGGGTAGCTTCACCTATTGCAGAACCCAAGATTCAGACGGAGTCTCTAGCTATAAATGAGGAACAATTAGGGGCCTCAAATCAATTAAATTCCCCTCCATTGCTAAACCGAAGTGACTCTCTAGACACCTCCTCATCATCTATATAGGGAGATGATCCAAGTACTTCTTATGAGACAATAGTTACTAGGAGAATAGGTAGAAGTAGGAAGAAAGGCTCCAAATCTACTATATTTTCTTAACGACTTGGTTTACATGGAATGTTAGAGGTATTAATATATATTCCTTCATATATATATATATATATATATATGATGGGCCAGGTTTGGCCTGGCCCATAAGGCTGGGGGTGGGGTTTGGTTGGGTTGGGCCATGAGCAGCCCAGGCTCGACCTGACCCATTGACATCATTAAGTTGGTCCTTGGGTTATCAATGGTGATTTTAACTTTACTCTATATAGAGCTGAAGCTAAAGGCAATACTCTCTTGAGGAACTTCACATCTGACTTTAAGGATTACATAGAGACTATAAGCCTTATTGATCTTAAATTCCAAGGTCACACATTTACTTGGAGCATTAAGCAAGCTAGGGACTGGTCTGTAAGGAAAAAATTAGATCGGGTGCTAGTTAATCTGAGTTGGTTACATCATTTTCCTATGAGTTTTGCCTCTTTTCTAGATCCTCTCTTCTCTAACCATTCTCCTACCAGGATAGAGGGTATGTTCCTCAAATAGAAAGCTAAATTTCCTTTCAGATTTAACAATTTTCTGGCAGATATGGAAGGCTTTCATAAGGCTAAACAAATAGGAATGACGAAGCTCGTGTATGGTACTAAATAGTATATATGCGTTCAGAAGCTCAAAGTAATTAAAGATGAATTAAAAACTTTAAATGCTATAAGGTGCAGCTCTAAAAATAATGCAATTGAAAGATTTAAGAGTGCTCTCTCTGCCATTCAAGGCCAACTCTCAGTTAACCTTAGGAACCCTCACCTTTTGTCATTATAAAAGAAGAAACTCAATCTCTATCTCTCTACTGTCTAGAATCACGAAAGTCTTATAAAGCAACGAGGAAGGGTTAAATGGCTGCAGGAAGCTGCTAAATGCTCAAAGTTTTTCTTCAACTCATTAGTGGGGAGAAGAAACTACAATAGAATTTCCTATATCTAAGCTGCAGATGGTAGATTACTCAACCAACAGGATCTAATCTTTGAAGAGGTAGGGAAACATTTTAATAGCTTCTATGGATACTCTACTCAGACTTCAACCACCATATAATTACTAAACTCTTTCATTATGAGGAAGTTATCTCTAGAAGAAGCCCTTGATTTAGCTAGGCCCATTCATGATTCAGAGATTGAAGGAATTAGTCCCAAATGAATGCAAATAAAGCCCCTAGTCTAGATGGACTTAATGGGTTCTTTTTTGGGGAAAGCTTGGGGTGAGATTGGACTGATGGTGAAACAAGCTATGAGTGTATTCTTTTCTACTAGAGTATTGTTAAAGGAGATTAATAAACCTTCATCTGCTTAATTCTTAAAACCAGTAATCCCAACTCCTTTGATGAGTTCAGACCTATTGCTTGTTCAAATTTTCTTTATAAGGTAATCTTTAAAGTTATCGTAAATAGACTCAAGGCAGTTATGGGGAAATTGGCTAGTAATAATTAAATGGCATTCATGCAAGGAAGGATGATCGGAGACAACATTTCCATTTTCCAGGAGCTTATTAAAGGCTACCAAAGGTGAAACTATCCACCTAATTGTGCTTTTAAGATTGATTTCAAAAAGGCCTTTGATTGTGTTGAATGGAAATTTATTCTTATGGTGATAAAGGTGACAGTATTTGCTTCTATATTCATTAAATGGATAGAGGCATGTATTACCACCTCATCCTATTCGGTGTTAGTGAATGGTATACCAACTCGATTATGCAAAGGTAAGAAAGGGATTTGACAAGGTGATCCTATGTGTCCCTACTTATTCATCCTTTGTATGGAGGTGTTAACCCTATTATTGACGTCAAATTTGGATAAGGAAAAGGGTTTTAAGTACCACAGCAAATGCAAGAAGGTATCATTAATTAATCTATGTTTTGCTGATGATTTGTTACTTTTTTGTAAGGCACATCCTCCTTCTATTCATATTTTGATGTCCTCTCTTATTCGGATTAAAAATTAACCTAGCAAAAAGTCACTTTGTATTGGCAACTAGTGCAAATGGATTGGAAGCTGAGATAGTTCAATATCTTCTATGGAAAGGAAACAATATCCTTTGTGTTATCTAGGCATGCCTATCTCTATAAGAAAACTTCTTTTTTTTTTAATGTTACCCATTGGTAGAACGAATTCAGCAGAGACTTAATCATTTAACAAATAGATTTTTATCTTTTGGAGGCAGACTTTAACTCATTAAATCTAATCTCCTGGCAAGTTTATTGGTTGGCTAGCATGTTTCTGGCTAAAGGAGTAGTGAAGACAATTGAAACATTATTCGGGAGGTTTTTATGGGGAAAGCATAACTCAGAAAGGAGGTCAATTACAGTTCAATGGGATGAGGTTTGTAAACCTAAGAAGGAGGGGGGACTTGAAATAATTCCTATAGCCACTACTAACAATATCTTAATGCTGAAAAAAATATAGCATCTTCTGTGCAATGAAGATTCTTTATGGACCAAGTGGCTACACTCTCATACACTAAAAGGAAAATCATTGTGGTCCATTACACCTAAAGACTCCCAATCTTTTTTTATCAAAAATTTGTCGAAACTAAAGGACACTACAGAGCTGGGAGTGACATGTAGGGTTGGAAATAGGAAAAAAGCCCACTTTTGGTTTAATAATTGGACTAGTCATGGTCCATTAATGTAACATCCCGTCCCCATATTAAGGGTTAGAATTTAAATTTCAATAATGGAGAAAATAGTAATGTGAGAGTTAGAAAAAAATTTGCACTTCATGCTCAACATACATGCATGTGAATTTGAATTTTTTCATACATGAAAATAATTGTACATGCACTCATTGGCATTTTGGGTATATTGAATTGTAATTGGATATATTGAGAATTGTGATTATAGTGAATGAGTTAAATGAAATGGAGTAGAAGGACTAGAAATAAAAATTGAAGTGTTGGATTTTATTGATTAGAAATCATCTGAGAAGTTATTGGGGATGAATAGAAAAGGGAGTTAAATTTAATGTGAAACTTCCATGAATAAATTGTTCTGATTTAGATGGATTTTGACAAAATTATCTTCAAGGAAGTTGTAGATCTTTCTTTTAGCTTTCCATTAATATAATGTTTGTAATTTTTAGATATCAGAGTCAAAAGTTATGGTCCTTATAAGTGGAGATGCTCAGGAGTATAGGACATATCGTCTAGTGATGCCATGTTGTCCGGTGATGACGCTTCGTCTGGTGAGGAAGTATCTTCTGGTGAGGATGCTTCATGTTGGACCCTGAACTTTCCTTGGGAAGCTAGAACTATTAAATGAGGAATTGTTGGCGATTCTTCATGTGTATAGAAAAGGAGAATTCTTGAATTTGAAATCAAGTAGAAAAGATTGATTGAATCAAAGTGAGAGGATC